>CM029603.1:21846572-22346572 GCA_017311375.1 Mytilus coruscus | reverse complement strand
GTATCGTATGCCCTTAACACATATCACGTCAACAAAACGAGTGTTATTCGTGACGTTCATGTATAAAACGTCGAAATAAACTTGCATGTACTTGAAAATACCGTTAGTGTTGTACAGTCAACGGCTTGTAATACGGTTATAGTTTGATCAAATTTCATAGTGTAAAGTCATTGATTGCAAAAGTTCTAGTTCCATACCATACTATCAAAGTTTGATTTCTTGAAATATATTTGATACCTGCTGAAATAATTTAACTAAAAGTCGGTTTTATTATGGAAAAAATGTATATAAAAAAAACGGTTGACTCTTTTGTCGTAATATGAGGAAGGCGCTACCTTAAATGCCAGCTTTATACCAAGACTATGTCCTATATATTGATTGATTGTTGGTTGCTTAACGTCCAGTAGCAAATATTTCATGCATGTTCAGGACGAATGTCCTACATATAGTTTTTGTCTAAAATAAAATAATAAGTTCAGATGGAAAATGTTTAGGGAATGATCATTGAACTTCAAAAGGAAGGAGGGGGTATGGTATTTTTCTAGTCCAAATAATTATGACGTCTTGGAAAGCTATTATATTTTTTTTTTCTTTGATGCGTCGCAGGAAAGCGTCAAAGCAAAAATTTAAAATATCCTTCCTAGACGTCATAATTATTTGGACAAGTATTTTTCTTAAAAAATTATTCTGATTCCCAAATTGATGAAAAAAAAAATTCTGTTCAAGCAGAGGACAAAAAAAATATTCTGAATCAAGATTTTCCCCATACCTTCTAGTGTTATATTTTGACTTAATAATTTTGATTGATAGCGTTGAAGCGCTTCGCGTGTAAAAAAATCTGACTCAAACAAAAAACCATACCTCCCCCCTTTGAAGCTAAATAGTTGCTCCCTTATTGTTTTCTGTTTTTGGCAGTTGCCTACATTCATTATCTTGTGCCATTTGCATATCCATTTTTCTTTCTTTGCAAATTTTACAAAATTTAAAACAATTAGACATTTGTTTAATTTCAAAACTATGAATACTGTTATACAATCCATAACTTTATTAAATTAATTTTTTTGTTGATTTTCATGAGATGGTGGAGGATTTGGAATATCTTTTTCATCAATATTTAAAAGTTGTAGCTGGTTTTTTTATTTTGTATTGCAAACAATGCTTTCTGTTTGTTGAATTATTTTTACTTTCTTTAAAATTAGCTGGATGTTCATATTGTATTCCCAGTTTCCTGCATTCATTTTGCTTAGTTTATTTTGTTACCTATTCTGACATCGGACTCGGACTTCTTTTAAACTGAGTTTTACTGTGCGTATTGCTATGTGTTTCTTTATTCTACATTGGCTAGAGGTATAGGGGGAGGGTTGAGATCTCACAAAACATGTTTAACCCCGCCGCATTTTTGCGCCTGTCCCAAGTCAGGAGCCTCTGGCCTTTGTTAGTCTTGTATGTTTTTTAATTTTAGTTCATTTATATGTTTTAGAGTTTAGTGTGACGTCCATTTTCACTGAACTAGTACACAATTTTTATTTAGGGGCCAGCTGAGGACCACCTCCGGGTGCGTGATTTTCTCGCTGCGTTGAAGACCCATTGGCGGCCTTCGGCTGTTGTCTGCTCTTTGGTCGGGTTGTTGTCTCTTTGACATATTCCCCATTTCCATTCTCAATTTTATCTCATATACATGTATATGTGATCAGCAAGTGGATCATACTGATTGTGAAAAGAAGAGTTTGAATTTACAGTGAGCCTGTTTAGAATATTGTTTTGATCAGGTTTTTCATTTTCATCTAAGCATAAGGAGCCATAAATATGATTTTTAAGTTGATAATCTAAAGATTTTGCTATTTTCTAAGATGCTATTTAAAATATGTGGGGATAACACTCCTCAGCAGTTTGAATGTATTCCTGATCATCTTCTGTTTGTGGGTTTCTATATCAATTTCATGTACTAATTCAGAGTCATTTTTAAATCATTTCTTGCATTTTGTTTTATTAGCTTACTTTTCAAGTTTTTATACGTCGGCAAAATAAAATTGAGAATGGAAATGGAGAATATGTCAAAACAAAAATTTGCTTTCGAGTAATGCTATCATGTCGCTGTCGTTGTCCGAAGACACATTTGGTTTCCGGACAATAACTTAAGTTTAAGTGAATGGATCTCTGTGACAATGTATGAAATTGTACCAGAAGGTTCAATACATAAAGGGAAGGTTAGAATTGATTTTGGGGGTTATGGTACCAGCAGTTTAGGAGTCAGTGGTCAAAAACAACATTTTTGGGATGTTTTTTCCATAATTTTTGCAACAAATACTGATGTGGCAGGAGTTACACACGAAACAGGGTGTGTAAATTATTTTATCGGTAATTTGTGCATTTCATTTGATGTCTACTCCTTGATAATGTCGACGTCAGTATCAGTGGACTGGTCATGATAAAGAAAATATATTGGGTCAGTTCGCAATTGACATGTGCGAGTGCACCGCAAAAGGATCTTCTTTCCCTTTAATTCACAAAATTGCACATGATTTTTTTCGCAGAAACGCACGAGTTATTTTGTGAATGAAGCACTTGTCATTGTTTGAAACTTTCAGTAATAAAAAGTTAGTTTAGCCCTTTTGAACTATTCACTGATTGTGTGAAAATTTGAACAGAAAATGTACGATAAACCTGATAAAATTGCGTTATCTGCAGAATTATTGATAGCTTTCCTTGCTATTCACAAGGACATATAACTAACATATCGTCCATGCTATTCCGATCGGAGTTTTTATTCATACATAGTCTGGCATGGCTGGTGCTGTTCCAAGTGTCTTCTTTTTCTGCATATTTCTTGAGAAGTATTTGTCTGACCTGGTCAGTCACTATAAAGTGTTACAATTCATATTTAGATGCAAAACATAAATAGTGACCAAAAAGGTACCGCTTTCACATGCATGACATGAGAGAATCTAGAAAAAAATTTAAATGTACACATTTTCAACATTTTTGTGGGACTATCATATAAAATAAAGGACATATGTAGTTGGAGACTGCTACTGAATAGAAATGTTCAGGCTCACCTGATACCTGTTTTCAAATTAGTCCATATTAAAGTTTGAAGGGTCCAAAAATTAAAATATGTTTGAATTCAACTGACATAAAATTTTTGGTGTTTTTTATATGCTAAATCTACATCTGCGGTTGCATCAGGCTGTGTTTGGCGAAGCATTTTATTGCTTTTTGGTTTGTACTTTTTTTTTTATTTTGGTCATGAAGATTAATTTGTAGTTGTGAAGTTGCTAACATGAGGGTACCCAAATTGCACCTATTTTGATAGTTTTTTCACGAACATTTTTTTATGAACCAGACAATAGTTTCCAATCTGTGCTTATTTTGTAGAAGTATCCTTGTTTACTATATAGTTACGTCAATTTAATTTTGAATCCATATAGAGTCATAGAAAAATGGGTTTGAACTGACCTCCAAACAATCCAAGATTCTGTAATGATAACTAATGAGGCCAGTACCCAAATTCCATACATCATTACATGTTTAATTTCTCGTCCTTAAAAATCAAATAACAGAGTCAGATGTTTTGTTTTATATCTTCAAATATTTCGAACAATTGGACATTATTCCATGCTTACTATTATTTTTTTAAGAAATGGATGCTTGTAACAAATTTAATTTGCTCACTTTTAAAAGACGATAATTATAACTTCGCATAGTGACGACACTGGGGTTTTCATAGATTTACTTTTCCCGGGAATGCTTCATATATTAAAATTAATAAATATCAGGAAAAAAAAGAAAAAAAAATTTGTTTAAGAGTTAGAAAACTCGACCTGATCAAATTCGAATTTTTTTTTTAAAAATCGTACGAGATTTAACGAGAGTGACGAAACGTTTTAGATTGATCATGTAGAGAGAGTTATCGTTCTTTATTCAATTCGATGCTTCTACCATAAGTGCCAGCTAAAGCTGGCATATAAACTAGGAAGTACAGTCTCGAAGTCTTGATCGAATGCTTCTTTATTAATTGTGCCGAAGTCTACAATATACCTTCATAATGGAAAATCATATACAAATCATTACTTATTCAACTAAACAATATGCCGCGAATAAATATATTGGACGCATCATTATTCTTACTTTGCTAGTTTCATACGGCTTGTTACTGGGGAGAACATTTTCAGGCCGCGGATCGTCAGTGGGAAAAGGCAGGCTGGAGCAGACTTTCCGCTAATCAAGGGGAGATAAAAGAAAAACATTCTACTTAAAAAAATCATACCCAGAATTTATTACAATACATGTACTTATCCAAGGCATACATTTTTATACTCCGTTTTTAAAAAGCAGGATATATGATTATTTATGTATGTCTTTTTTTAATCGTTAATGTGTTGTCAGACTAGGTGATACTTTAAGTATCAAAAACTATTTAACTATCTAGATAATTCAAAGAACAATGCAATATGAATTGATTTTTTTTTCCAATTTCAATTTAATTTAAATTTTTCATTACTTTTTGTTGTTGGTGAAAACTACTAGCAAAAAGAAAGAAAATAGCCAAACATCAGATGGAGATGAGAATCGAGAATGTTTTGATTATAGCCTTAACAGGAATTATTTGTTGTTTTCCAATCCATGTTCAAAAAGTTGCTTGGCAGTGATTTCTTTAAGTCAAATAAAAAGGTTATGAACAGTGACATTTTCGCTAGACAGAAAGGAGGGGACTGGATCGTAACCTTTGGCTAGCGAAGATGGTACAGTGACTTCCTCAATCACATTTTGGGACATTGTGCTAACTTCTTACGAGTTATTTTCATTTATGATGGAAAGGGCACTGTAATTTAGACAAAGTTTGGATGTCAGAATGGAATTAAGTCCAATATTATAATCATTAAGTAGCAAAGAAAACGAAATTCTATAACAAATAATGGAAACAATAGGATTGAATATCTACATGTACTCGAAGATCTCCATTCAAAAAAATGAATTTAAGGCCTTTCCCTATTTGAACAAAATAGGTTATTCCCTAATTTGAACGAAAGAGATAAAATCTAGAGTAATCTAATTAGTCCCTTGAAAACACAGATACATTTGTTTTACTGTACATGCATGTTTGCCAAACGTTACTGAATAATACACTCACTTTACTATGGGTTTTTTTGGAGGGGGAGGGAGTGAAGTTCAGGGGTGTGTCTTATAAGTCCATCTTCAATACGGAACAATTATGAATAAAAGGAGATGCAGGGTATATGCATACGTCAATAAGATAGCAAGCAAACAAATACATAACGAAAATACATCTAGAAGATATGTTTGGTATTAACACAATATGTCATGTCCTAAATAAGTTTTTCATCAATCTGATTAAAATGAAGATGTATTGTAATTCGCTTACTCTTATAAACATAACGAAATCAGAGATCTATGTTCTAATTTGATTGTTTTTTATATAGCAAATAGCATTGTTCCCTTTATGATCTTACCAGAAAAGGGGGTTCTTAAGACGATTGTCACTTTGTATTTTGATTGATAAACGCCTAGTTTACAACATTATAATTTATAGATTTTTATTTCAAGTTTCTTTCTTTGAAAAGGGGTCATTTATAATCATAAATTCTTCAACAGCAGCCACATTGTTTCAATATTTTACTAATAGATGTAGAAAGGACGAGGAACCAGTATATATATATATTACTCCCCACCCCCTTGTGATATGGTTTCCTTACAAATTGTCTATACTTGGGGCTATTTAGAGTTTGATATATATCGTCATGATGTTTGGTTATTACAAAAAAAGGTATCAGGTTGAAGGCCGTACGGTGACCCATAAAAGTTGTTGCTAACTTCTTCTTCATTTGATCTCTGGTGGAGAGCTGTCTCATTGGTAATCATACCACTTCTTCTAATTTTTATTATAATTAAGGCTACAAGACGCCCGTTTCGTCTACATGAGACTCATCAGTGTACTCAAATGAAAAGTTGCAAATCCAAATAGTAACGAAATTGAAAAGCATTAACAAGAAAAAGTAACAAAAAGCAAATTAATTCACAACATAAAAATGCACTATTATTTAAAATATGCAGCCTGTACTGATTAGTTACTAGAATAAGTATATATTTTTTACTTAAATCATAGACTAAAGAGATACAAACTACTAGTATATCGTATTTTGCAAATACATTTGTTTTTTTTTTTTTTTTTTTTTTTTTAATATTTGAACTGGTGTTATTGATTCAAACTGTTTTTCTTTCTTATAATACTGCCTTTTTAAAATTAACTACTGAATTCTACTGTTAGGTTTTATTCTTTTTTTTTTTTTTTTTTTTTGTCTAAAGAAGAAGTAAATACTGACTTAGATATCTATATTTTGGCCTTCACATGTATTCTTTTCGAAGTTCTGACGATGCCATGACATTGAATTTTTTATTTTTTTCTGTGTGGTCTCTCATATTTCAAAATTCGAAATGGAAAGTTTGGCATATTCAAACATCAAACCTCTTCAGAAACAGTTTGGCAAATTAAAAGATATATATGTTAAGTCACAGTCTCTGTGGTGTTAAAGATTTGATATTTCAAATTATCCGAAAATCATGTTTTTTGTCAAACTTATTCATTTCATGAATAGGTACGAAATATGTCTATTACGATTGTGTTGGTTATTTATCAAAAAGCTTTATCAATTTGTTCTTAATAAACATTTTGCAGCTATCAACT
This sequence comes from Mytilus coruscus, assembly GCA_017311375.1. Classification (NCBI taxonomy): domain Eukaryota; kingdom Metazoa; phylum Mollusca; class Bivalvia; order Mytilida; family Mytilidae; genus Mytilus; species Mytilus coruscus. The sequence continues at coordinate 22,339,869 of CM029603.1, read as the reverse complement.
AAATGAAGACGACAGTGGGTGCCAGACATTAATTTACGACGTAATATTTGACGTCATTTAGATTAAACGCTAAAAACTTAGTACAAAACTTGTCAATATTCTCAATTTTTTTAAAATTAAATCGGGAAATATTCAAAAGCAAATATCGAATCCTAAAGTTTGCCAGCTTGAGAATAAATTGCTTCACAGATTATAAGAAGTAAACTCTGATAAAGAAAATGAAAGCTAATTAAGGTAGTTCAGGGTATAGAAAAAAATGACAGAATTTTCTTATACTTTGCCAAAATGAAGATTTTACTATGCTTTTTCAAAAATAATAAAAGTATGGGTCACCGCGCTTTTTTCAAGGTACGAGTCGTTCAAAATTGCCAAAATTTGCTTGGATTGTTCATGAAAAAACACATTTTTGTGCATAAAAAGAAATCTAAAAGACAGAATTTTTAAATAAAATATGAGAAGATAGGTTTTATAATATATTTTAAGAAAATATAAAGAAAAATGGTGTCACCGAACTTGTTTTCTTGCTACAAATAAAAAATGAAAATTTCCCTATATGTCCAGTATAAATTTTGTACTAAAAGAGTTATCTCCCCTTAAATGACTTATTTGAAAAATTGATTCTAAAAACACAAATATTTGGTATTTGTTAAAACATTTTCGATAATGCAATGAATCACTAAGTTTTCTTTAAATAAATAATCAGTGTAACCAATAAATTGCAAATCTGTTTCCAAATTTGCAGATTTGGGCAAAGAACTAGACCAATTATGTACTGTGATTATACAATTCAAGATGGCGGTATACCCCTGAACTACCTTAATGATGAAATGTAACAAAGTTTCAAAACATTGACAGTCTGTTTGATGTATTGCCCGGGTATATTTGCATGAAAATACATAGAAAATGTTTGTGGAATTCAAGGTTTTAAAATGAGTACTTATTTATAAGTTCTGTCGGTTATTTACCGAGTTCTTCTCGATTATATTACATAGCTATGCGAAATGGACATATATGTCCTCTTGGGACCCGGCCGGTGGTGGACATATATGTCCGCTTGGGACTCAGAGGATTAAAGATTTTTTATGTCCGATGTCATCTATTACAGTTCTTGTGTAAAATGGCTGGAACAATGAAATTAGGACCAATAAAATTATAATCAGATCAATAAGTATAGTTATAGGCAATTTGTATATTTTCCTTTTGATCTTACTGCCTAATATTTTTAAGATCATGGACAGGACTTGATACTCGAAAATATTAGGCAATGACGTCATGTATCAGTGCAGCAACGTCACGTGCTCAAGTCCAATTTATCACTGAAATGCATTCTCAAAAGTAGTTTTTTTTACTATTTCATTTTAATAAACCAAAAAAAACAAAAAATAATCTACAGTTAAGACAAATTGCCGATAAATAGAATAATGGCATTTTATTTTTTGATACTGACTTCATCTCGCGGGCTCGCTTAACCCTCTGAGTCCCAAGCGGACATATATATATCCTTCACCGGCCGAGTCCAAAGAGGACATATATGTCCATTTCACCTTGTTATGAAATATAATCGAGTAGAACTCTGTAAATAACCGACAGAACTTATAAGTATGTACTCATTTTAAAACCGTATTCTCCACAAATATTTTATACATATTTTCATGCAGATCTATCCGGGCTATACATCAAAAATACCTTCATTATTTTGAAAAAATATTGTTATTGTTACATTTCTCCATTTTAGCTTTCATTTTCTTTTATCGGAGTTTGTTTTTTATAATCTGTGAAGTAATTTATTCTCATGCTGGATTTTGATTTTATTAACAACAGATTCGATATTTGCATTTGAATATTTTTCGGTATAATGTTTAAAAAATAAAAAATATTGGCAAGTTTTGTACTACGGGTTTGGCGTTTCGTAACGTCAACGAAATTAATCTAAATGACGTCAAATATTACGTCGTAAATTATTGTCGGGCACTCACCGTCGTCTTCATTTAGTTGATGACTGCAAAATACTTATTTATATATATATATATATATATATATATAATTCGTCTAAACATCAGCCCAACAATGTTAGATCTGTAAATTTGCGGAAGCAAATTTTTTGTTCTTCCCTCGCCGGGATTCAAACTCATGCTACCGAGATATCGTGGCACCAAATGGCCTTGCACTATGCCCGACGCGCTAGACCACTCGACCACCTAGGCTCTACAAAAATAAAGCTTTCGGTGGTCGGGTGTTACCTTTCCTCGTCAGTTTTAATCTAGCATCGTAACACAGTATGATATATAAGGCATGAAGATGGAATTGTTACAGATCAGCTGAATTATCTATTGTAAAGGATCCTACAAATTAATGTAAGATGCAGTCACAGAAATAATTATATAAGTACGGCTGAACCAGTGACGACTCTACAACAAATTGTATCCATCGGATCACCAGCAGTGATGGTGATACAAGGCTGAAAAATACAAGTCTAAATTGAAAACAACGTTCAAACCTATGATTGCGTTGGATAAAAACCGCAATTATTATACGTGTGCATGCAAAACAAATTTCTTGGTAGAGGGGTCTAAATACAGCACAAACAACATTTTCCAAAAGACCAAAAAAAGTGAAAATGTATATTTTAACAAAACGCATTTGACAAGCAGGTCGAACAACGGATGTTCTTAAACCCTGCTGACTGCCATTGGCGATTGCCAAATAAAAGGATCACCAGAAGTAACAAAATTTGTCAAACTGGTTCTAAAGAGGTTTTGTCGTTAAAATATACCAAGGTTTCCATTTCGAACTTTTAAATGTGAGACCACACAAAAAAAACAACGTATTATCGATAAAAATTCAATGTCAGGACATCTTTAGAACTTCTAAAAATATATATGTGTAGCCAAAATATAGATATTTAAGTCATAATTGACTTTTTTGTTCTTCTTTTAACAAAAAATCAGAAAAAGCTGAATTATGAAAAGAAAATAAACATTTTGAATCAAAGATACAATTAAGTTCAAATATAAATAACAAATGAATTTGCAAAATATAATATACTAGTAGTTTGCATCTCTATGATTTGAGTAAATAAAAAAATACCAGTAACTAATCAGTACAGGCTGCATATTTATGTATAATAGTGCATTTTTATGTTATGAATTTGATTTGCTTTTTGTTTTGTTTTTGTTTTGTTTTTTCTTTTTAATGCTCTTCAATTTCGTTACTATTTTGGTTTCCAACTTTTCATGATTCGAGAGAGACGAAACGGGCGTCTTGCAGACTTAATTATGATAAAAATTAGAAGAAGTGGTATGATTACCAACGAGACAACTCTCCACCAGAGACCAAATGGCGTAGAAGTGGCAACTATAGGTCACCGTACGGCCTTCAACCTGATATCTTTTACAATAACCATACATCATGACGATATATCAAACTCTAAATAGCCCCTAGTAAAGACAAGTTGTAAGCAACTATCACAGGGGGTGGGGGAGGTTATACATATATACTAATTCCTCGTCCTTTATATATCTATTAGTAAAATATTAAAGCACATTCACACTGTAACCATTGTTGAAGAATATATGATTCTAAATGACCCATTTAAAGGAAAAAACTTTAAAATAAAAATCTTTTATAAAATATAATGTCGCAAACTAGATGTTCAACAAGCCACAATCAATCAAAATACAAAGTGAAAATTGTCTGTATATAATATTCTCCCCTTTCTTGTAAGATCATAAAGAAGACAACAACATTTGCTAAATGAAAAACCAATCATCTTAAGATACAGATCCCTGATTTTGTTAGGTTCATAAACAAAAGTAAGCGAATTACGACAGATTTTCATTTTAACCAGACTGAGGAAAAACTTATTTAGAACATGACACATTGTGTTAATACCAAAAATGTCTTCTAGATGTCTATTTTGGGGTTTTGTTGTTTGCTTGCTGTCTCATTGGTGTATACCCCCTGCATCTCCTTTTATTCATACCTGTTCCGTATTGAAGATAGGCCTGTTCTAATAGACACACCCCTAAACTTTACTTCCAAAATAACATAGTAAAGTGAGTTTATGATTTAGTAACTTTTGACAAACACGTACAATAAAACAAATGCATCAGTGTTTCACGGGGTTAATTAGATGACTTAAATTGTATCTCCTATCACTGAATAATCCTATGTCATGATCTTTTAAGACGGAGTATAAAGATGTATGCTTTAGGTAAATGCATGTATTTCAATAAATTCTGGGTATGAGTTATTTTAGTAGACTGTTTTTATTTTTTCTCGTCTTCGTGAACGGGACGTTTGCTCTGGCCTAATTTTTTTTCCCGCTGACGACCTGCGGCCTGAAAATGTTCTCCCCGCTGCCGACTGACAAGCCGGATGAAATCACAAGTAAAAGCAAAGTAAGAATAATTGAACTTTATTGAAAATAATAATACCCCAATGGGGTTGATGGTTTACATGAAAACAAAAGAACACATTACATAATACATCACAAAAATGATAAAAAAAAAAGACGAATTATTATGTGGCCAATCTATTAATTCACAGCATATTGTTTAGTTGCTTATTTTGATATGATGTTCCATTTATGAAGAGATATTGTAGACTTCGGCACTATTTATAAAGTAGTATTCAAGACTTCGACAGTATACTTCCGATTTTTACAACAAAAGAGTTATTATTTTTTTTATATTGTTTCCATAATAAAATCTTCTTTAAGTTTTAAAATATATTTCAGAAATATCTAATATATTTCAGGAAATCAATATTTGATAGTATGGAAAAAGAATGTTTGCAATCAATAACACTTTACACTATGCAAATCGATAAAACTATATTAACCGGTTTACAAGCCGTTGACTGTACAATACTTACGGTATTTTCAAGTACCTGCAAGCAAGTTTATTTCGACGTTTTACACATCAACGTCACGAATAACACTCGTTTTGTTGCGCTAACGGTACATTTTGAAAATAAAACAACAATGTTTTTGTAATGTCAACTATGTAAACTTAATGTTTACAAAGTCAAATAAATCAATAAAGGCATACTCGGTGAGGAATTTGTATTCAAAATATGCGAAAAAATATGCATTTTACCTCGAAAAAATGGGGTTTTCAATGTATGAAAATGATAATTATTTGGGACTAAGAGGGTTAATATTCTTGCTGATAAAGTCAGTATCAAAAACAAAAATGCCATCATTCTATATATCTTTCAACCAAGGAAATCGAAAGAAATAAATATGTATCACCACGTATTAACCTAGTTGTTTTTGTTTTTGTTTTTGTTTTTGTTTTGTTTGTTTTTTTGGTTTTTTTTTTTCAACGTATGACAATCTTTCTAAAGTCTTCGTTGTATAAAACTTGTCTATTGTTTCTAGTTTCATTTTTAATACATACATGTTTGTAAATCTCATAGATAATGCTTATTATCTCATTTCACTTTCTTTTTCTTTTTTGGTTACCCAAAAGACATGGGATCTTACTAACCAGATTTTATGGCTACCTGAACGAGGTTATTCGATGAATTTTTGGTCTTTATTTTTATATTATTTCATATGTCTATTTCTCGAGATATATATAGATATATCTTATTCTGATACAGAATATTTGCATATTTGTTTGCATAAGAATAAATTTCCATTGAAACTAACAATTATAAATACTTCTTTTATCTTAAAAAGGGGGATTAATGACACTACGTTAAGAAATATATGTTGTACAACATCATTTTACATAGATATACTTTATTAATCGACTCCATTTTGATATATGACGTCATTAATCGTCATTTTTTAGAGGTCAAGTCCTATATTTAGATTGTTGCAATAAATATGCCGATATTCTTCTTTTCCGCTGGCGAATGTGTTTTACATTTGTAACTAGTGGTTCGTTAAAAACTTCCAACAATTTTTCGTATAAAGACCGTTTACGATTATATATTTTAAATCCCATTCCAAGTCGGTATAGAGCTTTTGTTTTCATAGCTTGAAATGCTTCTGTTTTACTCTTGTCAAAGTTAATTACAAGTACTTTGCATAATTTGTTATCTGTAAATAAATTCCATGCTTGTCTATATTCCATACGATTTGAACATAAATCATACATGCCAGATGACTGTATTATTAGGCAGTATTTGCAACTTTGCAAATTCTTGACGATGTTTTGCTCGTGTGTACTCCCAGGACAGGAATCTCGACAAGCAATGTATGTGCTTAGTTCTCTTCTCCGAAAAAAATTATCTAATATCCGTAACATAAACCATCTGACGTCATCGTTGTCTTCGTCATGCAAATGAAATATATACATCAGTTTGCCAACTTCTTTGTATATTTTTGTCAATTAGTAGGAACTGAGTTTTAAGGACTTTAACGTCGTAACGAAGATGTCGTAGTTTCCAAATTAGAACTATAAATATAGTCAGGGGAATAAGCGAATACAAAGCCAATGAAGTATCTTATTTTGAATCACATTCCGTTGAATGACTTATAAAATCTTCAATTAAACATTTTCAAAGTTTGAACAAAATAGAGGATACCGTGCTTTTTAAAACTTTCTCCATTCGCCGATCCATCGATTTTCACAATTACATGGTATACCGTTTTGACCGAACCGGAAGACGTTAGGATCGAGAAGTTGAACTTGCCTTGGAAGTGGGTCAAGTAAATGATCTGTTATGATTATTTCAACAGCATTTGTAAAATTTTGGACGCTTTCGTCAAAACTCTGGATTGGATTTCTTGATAAATTCAAACTTTTCACATTTTTAAAATAGTATTTTGAATTAACACTTTAAATTTGATTACCTTCAATAAATAAAACTATTTTATGCCTAGTGTTGGGCACGACATCTGGAAGATCCTAGCAAGACTGGTTCGAACAATCTATGATTAGACTGTCAGTAATTGGTTGAGATGTACAGACACAATTACATTGTCCTACTTTGGGACAGCCATCTTGAACGTCACATATCATGAGGGGATGCAGACTCGTGTTATAGAAAATGTCTTTTATGTTTATACCTCGTAAAGGTTCGGGATCTAGACACGTACTACTAATAAATAAATTTCCAAATATTCGATTAAACTCACTATATTCAAATTTGAAGAATTCTGCAGCTGAACAATCAGAGTCATATTTCGCTCCGCGATACTCAAGTGTGCCACATCTTGCATATCTAATTAGTTCTCTTTAGCTGGTCCCTAATATCATATAAGGGTGGACATTTAACCTTACATTGGAAAAGTCGATGTTACCACACAAAAAGGTGTTTGATTCCTTCGGATTAAAATTTTTTAATATTAGAAATCTTAATTGGATATTTATTATTCCTGTAACTAACCTCACAATTAGTATTATTTGGTACAACAACATTTCCAACGTCGAGCTGACATAAATTATTTGTATTAAAATACAAGTAAAGAATGTTAGTTCTGGGGTAATTCAGTATATTAAAGTCCAGTTTCGAAATCTTGTTACTGGACAAATCAACATACCTCAGCTTTGGCATCTCAGCAAATATACTATTACACGGCGTAGAGGGGAATTTGAGGCATATTCACCGGTAGTGGCAAAAAACAGGCAAATTCGTTTGAAATGATGAAAAAACTTAGAATATGCGGAAAATACACTAGCTACCAACCAATCAAATCCGGTATTTTCATATACTAGTAATGTGTAATTAGACGTAATATGATGTTATTAAGATCGTCGATGAAAGCCAAGAAAGAATTGCTTGCAATCACTTAGTCAAAGGTGTGAATTTATGAAATCTAAATTATCTTTTGGTTAAGATTTTGAAAGTGAAAAGCTTTATAGTAGGTGTTAAACACATGTATTTTAATCTGTAACTAATGGTGTGCCTTTGAATGACAGGATCTACAAACAAGCAAGACCAGACATGGTGGACTCTACTATAGCTGGCTCTACGGTATAAGATCTCCTAAATGTTGAATGCCGATGATTGCCAGCAGGTGGTTAAAAAACTCTGCTTAATAGTTGCCTAATAGGTGATCATATCACATATCCTTATTTAATATATCTATAAATACAACAGAAACCATACGACAGAAATAACCAAAACAAAACCTGACATCAATAATTGTCTGAAATAAACAGATATGTATGCCATATGTCTGTGTATATGTAATATGTCGAGCTTGAAATGGCGTCGAATCTATAAATGTTTTGACTGAATTTAAAAAAGATGAATTGAAAATGTCTGGATTTTTTTTTTTAAACAAGCGATACAGACAATATAGACAAGATTAAGAAACATGAAACAAATATCCCTGCTTTGAAAATAATTGACTTGTCCGTGATATTAAATGTGGTGTGCATCGATTGATTATTTATTTTGAGTTGTTTCAAGCAATATTATGTAAACGTTATCCCATGAGGACGCGGTGTGTCAGTGTAAGATCATTCCGATGGCCGGAGGTCAGAGGGTGATCTTACACTGACACACCAAGTCCGAATGGGATAACTATTTTACATCCCAGCCGTTCTAGATTAGATAAAAACCATTTACGCTTCATAAAATTTAGTTTAGAACGCCACACAATCATTATAATATACTTTATATATTACTATATAGTATATACCCTTTATGAGCCCCGGACACAATGTTTAAATATGTTAAATTAACAGAGAGTTTGTATCCAGTCATCCTGGTGTAGGGGTATGAATTGTGGGTCTATATGCTAAAGGTCTTGAGTTCGAATCCCAGCATAGACGCTGGATTTTTTCTGCATAAATTTTGATAGTTAGTCTTTTCCGTATAAATAATTCTAAGTTTTATTGTGGATTTGACATTCCCGCCAAAATGTTACAGAACAAAGGAAAGCATGCAAAACAAAGAAACTCAAGCTGTGGTGATCTGGTAGGGTTGATCCGGCTCAGATCACATTTCAGTATATGTGAATCTTAATGGAGCGAATCTACAAAAGAGCACATCTAACATGCAATACATACGATCTTATTTCAAGAAATTTGGATATATATAGTAGTAAAGGCTAGAGGCCCGATTCTGTCAGGAAGTGTTCTACTATTTACGAAGAAAATCAGACTAATTTGTATATCCTCATATGCAGTCATCAAATATTACAAGTACACACGCTGAAATGTCTCAACTGCTTTACCTTTTATTATATATTTACAACTTCGCAGTCCGCTACCTTAAAAATATATAATGGCCACCTCATATGCAGTCATCAAATATTACTAGTGCACACGCTGAAATGTCTCAACTGCTTTACCTTTGATTATATATTTACAACTTCGCAGTCCGCTACCTTAAAAATATATAATGGCCTCCTCATATGCAGTTATCAAATATAGAAAATGCGCATGGTGAAATGTTTCATCTGCTTTTACCTTTGATAATTATTTCTATGTCAGTCATAAACCATACAAATGAGGTCAAGGACAACGAACATATGACAAACAGATATTTCTTAACATAAGGCATTTTTAATTAAGGTATGACGCCTCCAGGTCTGTAACACTTTAAAATAAGGATTAATACAAATAACTGTGCTGTCACAACTGGATTGCAATCCCTAAATCTCGCAGGTAACACAAAAACCTGACTGGATGAATTAGCTGATATTTTTCAAAAATTCTCTTAAGACAGTATAGAATTCACAAAATAAAGCAAGAACAAGACATGTATTGGTTTATTTCTGGCAATCGATGGTGGATTAAGAAACGAACTTCTCATTCCATGCATTTGTAAGCGTCTATTTTTTTTTTTTTTTTTTTGGCATTTAATTTAAACAATATTATAGAATTTGCGTTTTCTACCGTGATTTTTAATTGATCAAAGGTTGTTACATGACAGGCATATTTGACCAAGAATTCCTAGTAGTGAATATGGATCTATAGTTTACGGCTGGTGTCTTAAGTGGTAACACCTGAAATGTGTTGGTATCAAAGTGCCAACTAAGGCTACATACTAGATATGCAGGCAGTGCTACCACATTAATAGCTAAACTAATTCTTAATATGTATAAATGCACTTTCAATTTATCATTGTTAGGTTCAACAAAAAATTTTCTATTCATATAAATGTGTTCAAATACATTATTGTAAGTAAAACCACGTATATTGGCAAATAAAACAAATACCAAGTATCCTGGTGCTACCAACAAAGAAGACACAATTCAATTGCAAATGTAAAATTTGGAAGGTAACACTCAGAAATCTGCAATTTCCGTTGAAAATCAATAAGGTCCTGGTACAGAAATACATTTCGGCAATCAGTCTTTGAAGTAACATTTACCATTTCTTATTGTTACTTTTTGGGGCTTTTTTGCTTTTTGATAGGTAATTTCAATATTCGCTTTTTTAAATGGACATTTGCGCTTTTGAATAGAGGTAAATGTAAAAGGAGACGTTTTGTTTACCCCTGGGATATCGACTTATGTTAATTGAGATAATAAGGTGATAAAAAAGACTGACGCAATAACCGGAACTGAGGAGGAGGGAGGAAGGGAGAAGAGGACCCCAAAAATGAAAACGAAACATGAAGTTTATAATTCATGAATACCAACGAACTACAATACGCACATGACTGCACCAAAAACCAGAAATATTCTGAGTATTGTATTAATTGCCTCTGGACTTACAACACATGCTATATAAATGGATAAAATACATAGTAAATAAAGGTAACAGTAGTATACCGCTGTTCGAAATTCATAAATCGATTGAGAAAAATCCGGGTTACAAACTAAAACTGAGGGAAACACATCAAATATAAGAGGAGAACTACGACACAACAGAAACACAACATTAAAATGTAACACACGCAGAAACGAACTATAATATAACAATGGCCATTTTCCTGACTTGGTACAGGACATTTAATTGTTATCACTGGACTGACCAAAATTAATTAATGAAACAAAATTGACCATACGCGAGGGTAAATCATCTGCTACTAACATGTTTTAATCATTAAATATCATTGATATCAATTTTATATCGATCTGCACGTTAACTCTTGGCGCGACGTTAAGCGTTCGAATTCCCGCAAAACGTCACTTTCTGTGGGACGTTATGCGTGTAATTTTCCGTAATAAGAACGATATTTCTTATAATCGATGCTCAAATTTACGTTTCTCTTCTTCACCGTTAAGATTAGTGAATTTGGTTTTAACAGGATAAAAGTCTAATAAAAGTATGAAAAATTAAACACATATTACTGTTTCTGCTGTTCCTCATTTTGAAGCTTCAGTGAGATCTTCAAAAGCTGACGGGATTGCGACAGTTGAATCTATCTTTCGTCATCTGTAAAACAGCAATTCCATACATGTCAACATCAACCATAAAACAATCCTAACCTACAACTTTTCTAAATATCAGACGACAATAAGAGAACCTACTTTAAATTTTGTTTTTAATTTGTTTATAATATAAGCCAGCGCGTTGACGTATAAGTTTATGTATAAAATTGGAAGAATGACAATACAAGAAATTGTGTAAACTGCTCATTAAAGGCTTGTAAAATGATCTTTAAAGTTTGGCAAGTTAAACATTTATTATGGATATTTACTTAAGTTTTGAAATGAAATGATATTGCTAACATGCATACAATGTTTTCTCTAATGACTCTGATCATATTTTTAAATAAAAAGCATATTGCGTATAAGTCTCCCAAACGAAGGTTTTACATTTATTGATTTTGCTCATTTATTATCATAATTATCCACCTTAATTACTTCGCAGCAGTTTACACAAATTGCTGGTCAGACCTACCTCGACATGGTTCTACGTTAGTCATAACAATACTACGTGATTACTACATGGGTTCTTCAGAAATTATAAACAGGCGACAAATACCAGTCTATTTCCTATCAAAACCGCTTTGATATCTCTTTATGATAATTTAGCATCCCAAGCTATTCAAGATATTTTGGATTCCTTATCATTTTGGGTAGGAAGAGAATGCAAGAAGCAATTAGCCTGCGCCATTTTCGTTACCAAAACAGTTGTAATAAAACATATTTTCGAAGGTCTTTCAATCTCGAGGATGTATCTCATCTTAGGGGGAGCAGACTGCGAGGAGATTGTAACGAAGAAACTTCACCTTGGTTGAGCACTAATCTATCAGCTAGTTCTTATTCTGTTGTATGTTTTTTTTATTATGTATTGATATATTATATTAATTGTCAAAGCAACCTTTAATTACTTTAACTCTAATTATCAAAATAAAATTATACCAATGAATGGCCCATACATTGATCGTGAGATAGATTCTGAAGTGTCTTTGAAGCCACTTTCACAAGGCAAAATATATCATGTATTCATCGAGACATAGATGAGGATAGAGAACTGCAATCATGTATATGATTTTCAACCTGGTCGAAAGATTGTTGAAAATATCAAAGATGCTGTTCTTCGATCTGTAAAGACATTGATAATATTGTCAAAAGAATATCATGACAGTCATTGGTGCAACTTTGAAGTAGAATATACTCATCAGATGAATATGGAAATGAGAGAACAATTATTGATACCAGTTTTAAAGGAAGACTGTGAAATTCCTGAACATTTAAAACCATTCACCTACATAGATGCAAGAGGTCCAATTGGAAGCTGGTTAGCAAGACTTGTTGCTGCTATTGATTCACCAGGTATTTATAACTATGTTCGTCAGAAAAATTGTCCTCCAAAAGAGGCTTCTCCTATCATTGTGCTTTCAGACAATGTTCATCCATAATTTTGTTTTATTTCATTTATTTTAAAAACAAAAAACTATCAGATCGACATCTGGCAATGCAGATTTACAGTTTATGATTTGCATTAACTGTGATAAATTATCATGCCTTTAGCAAATGGAATCTGATTTTGATGCAATAAAAATTCAAGCATACGTGTTTATTTTTGATTTATTGTCAAGTTGATGAACATAAAGAACAATGTACAAAGCAATGTATTGTGGCTCAATGGTTTTTTTTTCTGATACAAATAACAAAAATGTGCATTCAAAGATTCTTTAGAAGATCAACGTGAAAATACTTCGATCTCAACAACACTATGCAGGCAAGACAATTTTCCAATTTGTAAAAATAGCTTCAAGGTTATCCCTACAATTTAAGATGCTTTGCGATCGTTTATCATCCACATTATATAGATTCATGCGACATAAGTTTACCAATTAAAATTGATAAGGAAGAGACACAGCATGTTTCCCGACAGTAACTGATTGCATTGCATAGCTTGTATGAAACTATATGATCGACTGCCTTTTGATCTTTTTCTTTGATTCGGTTTGATTTCTTAATTATAACAAGTTGTTATTATTTTACAGTGAACTGCTGGTTGGAATCAAAATATTCACAAGTAGATTTAAATACATGTAAGTAATCGTGAACACAGTTTTGAAATGATATATTATTCGTTAAAACCTTTTGGTTATGGGTATAAACTGAAAAAAAATGTTAAGGATACATCAACAAAACAGCAATACAGTACCACGCTTATTCAAAACATAAATGTCAATGTCATCTAATGATTTTTAACAAGGAATGAAAATGTATCACTTTTAGAACATACTTCCAAAAGCTCATCATAAAATATGAATGGATTAAACATATAGTACCAAGGATCTGCTATCAACAATGATAATAATCTTTTTATTGGATTTTAAGGTAACTTTTTGGTGTCATTACATATTTAAATATCAATTTGAATTATTTTGTAGCAACACCTAAATGCCAAATGATGAAGTTGATTTCCAAGTTATTGACTTAACACACAAAACCATGTAAACAGTTTAATATCATATACCAATTTAAGTTGGAATATTTAGGCATAAAGCTCCTTTAAAAATAATAAAATTCAGAAATTCAGTACAGACATTTTGTTTCCTAAGTTCGCATACATAACACGCGGACCCTTGATTAATTTTAAATAATTGCAACGAAGAAAAACACTATCTATTTGGTTCCCTCAGCTGAAATCATACGTTCAAAAATATTATGAATATTTTTTTATATGATTGACCAAAACAATATGATCAACTGACGTTATTGTTATTTGAGGTACAAACGTGTTTAAGTCAAACGAAAGTAAGTATTACGTTATAATATGATATGGCACTGCAAAAGCAATCATATATTATGAAACTAACGATATTCTACACCTTGATGATTTATTTAAGACCAAAGAAATGATATATTTGTTTATCTGAATTTTAGATTAAAGAAATTTTGACACAGTTCATGAAGAAAGAAGTAAAAATGGTTGGTGTCGAGAATTGCCATTCAAATCATGGCGTCATGTACCCCTGATGCATCAAACGACAAACCATTCAAAGTATGTTTGTTATTATTGTCCAATAATTGTTTATTTTGAAATAATTTGCAAACAGTCAGCTTTCGTCGATGATTTGATTTCGTAAGTATAAACTGGAACCTGCAACTAAAGAACTAAGTTTGGGGAGGGTTTGGATCCCGCTAACATGTTTAACCCCGCCACATTCTGTATGTATGTGCCTGTCCTAAGTTAGGAACCTGTAATTCAGTGGTTGTCGTTTGTTGATGTGTTACATATTTGTTTTCGTTCATTTTTTGTACATAAATAAGGCCGTTAGTTTTCTCGTTTGAATTGTTTTACATTTGTCATTTCGGGGACTTTTATAGGTGACTATGCGGTATGGGCTTTGCTAATTGTTAAAGGACGTACGGTGACCTATAGTTGTTATTTTCTGTGTCATTTGTTCTCTTGTGGAGTGTTGTCTCATTGACAATCATACCACATCTTCTTTTTTATAAGCAAACGTAAATGCGGTTTGCAATTGTAATCCATTAGATGATGACCCTATTTTTCATCATTTCCAATTAAGACCCAATGTTCGATTTACTGAGTCCCTTTAAGGTCAGATCTCATTTTTCATGGAAAGATTTCTGGAAACAAGTTGCTAAATAAATAGGAGAAAAAACATAACAAAGTACAGACAAACAAAACCAAGGAAAAAATAAGGAAACTTACTTATCCGTTTTGTTTGAAATAACACATCAGTAAACATTTACTTTTAAACATATTTCATTCGTATATATGAGGGTATCATCAGCTCAGTAGTCAGTACTTTGGTCCTGACATGATGTATAACAAACCTTTCTAAAATTGTCCGTTTATAAATTTTGAAATTATAAAAAAATAAGGTTTCAACTCCTTCAGACAAAGTTGACCTTAGATGAATGTGGCTATAAGTTTTAGGTATTTTTTTGTCATATAGCTCTTCAACTGTTTCGGTACTTATACATCCTCGGATTTCAAATGTTTGGCTTTGAGCGTTCCTGATGAAGGTAAATCTAGAAAAGCGCTTCGGACGCATGAAATTATTAAACGTGTTGTTTTCAATTTTTTTCAACTGGATTTGATTCATCATTAGAGGATTCAAACTTACTTAAGGTTATCTATACATGCAACTTTGTGTCTGACTTATTTTACTAGGAAATAAAATTGAGTCTTAAACTGTCACTTGATCTTTACTTTATGTTAAATATCTGAACAATGAATTGTTAAGTAATGGTTAGTCTTTCAGTAAATTTTAAGTCAACATTCGGGTACTCCCACAAAAACTATAAGTACTTAATGGCATCATTACATATTTCAGTAAACAACATATCTTAGGACATACCTTGCTTGTATTGAATACCTAAACGTAAAGCTCTGTTCAAACAATGGTACATTGCCGGCTCATCTGCCTGTTCTTTGCTAACCAAGTATTTGTCCTGAAGGAAAGAAAGACGGCCACAGAAATACTCTGATACTTGCGTAAATGGTTGGCATTCAGATGTAAAAATAGATCATTTACTTTCAAATATGACAGGGTCCCATTAATATATCCTCCTGAACTAGAGATAAAAAAAACCCACAGATTCAGCTTCATCTGCCTCATTTCAATCCATATACCTCAAGTTTGAGTACATCAATCATGTCATTATCTGAATCTATGACAAACGGACGATTTCAATTCTGAAATTAAAAAGTTTCTTCACCTGAGCAGCTAAATACCAACTTAATCCGCGTATTGAATATACATTTTTCAACTCAATCCGATATTTAGGCGTTTGCAGCGCTACTCGGACTTTGTAAAACGGTGTCAAATGAGTACTAGTAGAAGCATTTCAGACAATTCAGTATACTGCTTATGTATATGAGCAATTAAGAACTACTGAATATAGACTGAGCAGATCTAAATTGACTGCAAACAAAATATGTAAATGGTATTGAATTTTTCACAGAGGATAAGTTTGAAAATTGACTGAAAGACTAAAAATGACTTGATAATTGGTTGTTCATTCTTTCGAGATATATTGAGATCAAAATAACCTTTTCATATCAAAATTTGTTGATACATGCCTTTTCATTTAAATTAGAAAAAAATTAAAAACGTACAACGCCGAACAGGGATCACATATTTCATGTACTTAAACTCACATAGTTCTTTTTGTTAACATTGGTTTATTGTTTCTGAGAGATATGTGTTTTCAAACAAATTTTACTTCAAATTATTTTTCTAACTTGCTAAAGAGTTGTTGGATAGTCTTAAAGTTTTATTTAAAGGTTCCTTAAGAACTTTGTTTTGATTCAAGAATAAAACAGTTAAGAGTAAAATTGCAAATTTTGCATTTAATCTGTTTCTTTCATATAAATAAATTCAACAGAAAAAACCAATAGTTTTCGAGATGAAAATGAAAGATATGTTTTAATAAGATTGTTGGGTGTCCTATATATTTTTGTATATAGTTTTTCTTTGATATTCTGTTTAAGGTAAATCATCGGTATATATTTCCTCAGAGAAAATTTTCTTATACTTTGCCAAAATGAAGATTTTACTATGCTTTTTTCTGAGTAACTAATTTCAGACGAACAAAAAAAGTTTTTTTTCTAAGTAATTGAATTAATACAGATTTGATTACTGGTCGTACAAGTTTTGCATGCAAAGTTAAGTTTTTGTAATATCAAAGTTTTTTTTTTTATTATTATTGGCTTGACTTTTTTCAATATGGAAACAGCTTCACGTGTTTTTTAAATTTTAACTTCAAATTAGTACAACGGCATGCCAATTCAATCAACGATTTAACCTTTTTTTCAAAGCAGGCATAATTCCTGTTCGGTGTGAGCCAAGGCTCCGTGTTGAAGACCGTACTTTGACCTATAATGGTTTACTTTTACAAATTGTGACTTGGATGAGTTAGTTGTTTCATTGACACTCATACCACATCTTCTTATATCTATAATTATATTTTTATTTTACAGTTGAACTACTCGTTGTATAAAGATGTGCTGGAAGTCGTTTCGAAGGCATCATTTTTCAGATGTCGACTATGCCTGTTCCCCTGAACTCCAACGGTTTGCTGTGAATTTTTACTATTTTCTTTTTTTTGGGGGTCGCATCTTTATAGTTGCCAGTAATCAATATGTTAACTAAAAGTCTGATGATCAGATGAAGGATAATGAAGATTTAAGTGATATTGGAATGATGGTTTTTTTTTGGGTTGATAATAATTGGTGCAATTGTTTGGTTTATTTTCTGTTCTGTACACAGACTTACGGTAAGACGATAAATAAGTTTCAACGTTTTCAATGCATAAATATACATTAACTCTTATATGATAACTGCATTGTTTGCATTGCAATTTCTAAATAGTCAGGCTAAAATAGTAGTTTACATCCAACACAAACAGCTTGATTGTTAAACATATGTGGTTGTTTATGGACTGCGTTTTCATAAATAGTCGCAATTTATGACATCATCATGAGGTCATGCAACATAACATTAAAAGTCATTCCTTAGTCTTTATAACTGTTAATGTCCCTACGACATAATATTCAGGAGCATATTGATTTACTACTGTCCGTCCTTCCTTCCGATCCTCTATATGTCTGTTCGTCCGTCCGAAAATAGATACATGGTTTGTCTGGCTATCTCCTCTAACACTCTCTACGCTACAGCTTTAATATTCCAGTAGGACAACCGGATGTGCCTTTTTTGCCAAAATGTGATTCGGCGGCGCTCAGTAGTCCTACGCCGAAAATTGGACTATTTTGCGTCGGCCGACGTCAACTGAAAAATGGCGCGCTTTTGTATTTTTTTTTTTTTTTTTTCATTCGGTAACGGCAAAGTACCGACGTAAATACTATTGATTATTAGCACATCTATAAGACAAAAATATAAGAGTTTACATATAATTTTCATAAAATTGTGTTGTAACAGTTGCAATCACACACATTCCATTTGATCAATATTTTCTTGTTGCATGTATATCATACATGTACAAGTATTTTTGTTCATATATAATAGTCCTCTGTTCTGAATTTTTCACCCATAATGAACATCTTTCTCCATCCTGTATATATAAATATAAAAAGATGTACATGCAATTACTAAATGTATTACTAGCTTATTCTAAGCAAAATTAAACTTTGCATTGTTATCATCAACACATTAATACAAATTTGCCAAATAAATTACCAGGAAAATACATATACATATTTTCAATTATCAGTATTATCAATAATTATGCCCCCAGCATTTTTGCTCAATACATAAAAGTGACAGGCAAAGAAAAAACATTTCAAAGTCTTTATTGTTTAGGTTCAACATGGAGCATGATATACCGAACCTTTTGATAACATTTTCATATTTAATATTGTACATAAACATCATAACATGTCCATTGTACAATGCATGCTGAAATTATATATATTTTGGGTCACTCACAACCTATTTTTTTTAAATCCTAGAACTGCCACTATCAAGATTCTAAATTGACAACTTCATTTTGATAATAATAATGAAGTTTGAAAAATAATATTGTCAATGGATTTTCATTTCTGATTAGATTGTATATATAATTATTGGAAGAATATAACATGTCAGATATTAAAAAATTGGACAGGCATTATTTGTTCGTTATCTGTGTAAGCTTTCAAATGGGTGGGTGATTGGCTAATTGTGGGAACAGTATGTCAATATATATATGTTCCTGGTTAATTTCAATGTGCAAATTTCTTTTATGATTTCAGAGATATGAATTAAGATGATGGCTATATAATTATTTTTTTTATGGGAAAGAGGGGGGCAAGAGTCTTGTTGTCATGAAAATTCTGAGCTGGTACAAGTCCATGTAATCAGGGTAATAACTTAACATACACATTACTCACGATTTCTGACACAGGATGAAAACAAATATTCCGTCCAATGAAATGCAGGTAATAATTGTGTACAGATTGAAAAAAAAAAAATAATAGTCATAAAAGCAAAAAATGAAAATGAATATTAGTGACCTATGTCCCCTAAAATTACTCCTACCCAACCATGGAATGTTGTTATTGTAAGAGTATGGATAGTGAACCCCCCATTGACAGAAACAAGAGCTTGTGATTGCTTTCCATTGTATTTTAATTTTTATGTTCATGGAAGTTTTTATAAACAACAAGCTGAATGTGTCTCACATGCTAATAATTTGGTACATGGACTTTTGAGTTGAACCTGAGACGTTCAGCTAATTTCATGTAATATATTCGGGGAAAAAATGATCCCCCCTTTTTTTTAGAGAAAACTTACAGTCGACATGAAACGTGATCATCCGTGCATTTAAATTTGATTCATTTTGGTCCGTATTTGCTGTTGGCTATTTACAATGTTCTATTATCTGAGCACGAAGTGATGGCATCAATATTTTCCATGAAAAACACTTTGAACAGTTTGAAAACGGATGTTGACAACTTGTGTGGGTGTAATATTTTCGGAGACAAGGGCGGATACCTAAGACCGAAATCCGAATGTAGTTCACCAGTGGTTGGTGTAAATAATGGATTTATTATATGAATAGGAAATGTCAAATGATGAAAAATGGGATTTCAATTTTCAATTTTCATATCATTTTAAACTTTAATTTTGCCATTTCTTGGCATCATACTTATTTGAAAATAATCAACTGAATATCTGCAATAAGCCTTTACCCTTTATGTTGTGTGGCATTAACTTTCAGCATCCAAGAATATCATAAATGCAACTTTACAACGTGGAATGCTAATCCAACGTCTAACAATAGCCGCCATTACGTGTTGACAACGTCGTCTAGTGAACCGTATCACTGAGCACCGAAATCCTTACTCAGACGCTTCCGGTTGTCCTTCTGTTCTATGGTGTGTTTCTATAAGTAATATAGGTGTGCATGCCCGCAGGATTTTGATTATTTAAAATATTCTCAAAATGCCAGGTATTTTGGTACTAGCTGCAAAAAGATATCAAGGTTTTCCCGCTATCTTTTACAGCTTTGAAGCTACAGCTATAATATTTTGTAGGTTCTTTGGACATATAATTGAAATGTTCATGTGAATAGAATTCTTATTTTTTTCAAATATTCTCAAAACGCCAGGTATTTCTACTAAAAGTCAGAAAGGGGAATATTAGATATTGACAAGTGTCGATAGTTCGATTTCATTTCCTTCTCACTTGCTATATAATTGATATCATTGTTTGCACTTTATATATACATATATAGCTACTAAATTAAATGTCATCAATGCAATAAATAAGATGTTTTAGTATTTTAAAGTATTTTATCTATACCGAGAAGTTTAACTTGTTGACCACAGGGAATAAAGAGTTGGATTTGGCGACTATTAAAACTGGAAAGTTGCAGCCTTTGGGATGGACATTCAGTCCTGCAAGTGTAGAAATCCAGAAATTCAGAATAAAAAGAAAAGAAAGATTATCATACATAGTGTTATGAAAATTTATATATAAATTAAGTATTTCTGATGGTCCTGTAGGGGCATCATTTGTGTCTTACAAACATCGCAATAATTTCAAAATGTACATCAACATCACTATTTGTCAAATCTAAAGTATGTGGAACTATACTCATGCATATGGCAAAGGGGGCAGTGTCCATATCTAGTTGACTTAATGCATTCTACTTTATTATATACAAATATGAATAAGTCATAAATGCCTTCAATTATTGAGCAAAAGGAAGCTTAAGGAAACAACATTCATTCAATTCTCTAACCTACGATATATGAATCTTCATTACAATACAAAAAACGTACTTGGTAATCTTTTGGAATTTCTTAAAACTACTGGCAGTTTTTTACGATATTTATAATACCGTCAATTTGAGATTTAACTTTGAAATGATATTTTTCTTTCATGTGACTTAATTTAGTAATCTATTAAAGTGATGTCTATTTTGGAGTTTTCCATCATTGCATCTGAAATTTTGGGGATTTTTTTTAAACTTTGAAATTTGTGCAATTTATCTTGCAATGTCCAAGATTGTTTTTGTACTTAATGTAACGTTGGTGAATGAAAATTACCTATAGTCAAAGAAATAAGAGTGAAGGACGACATGATTTCATATTAAAGGGTTAACTGGACAAGTAGGATATAGTTTATAACTTTTCTCGTACTAATCCTTATTTAAGGGTTTTATGCGTGTCTTTTGTTATTCAAATGATTGAATGGGAATGCTTGAAATCCAAAACAACTAGTAACTCTCTTAAATGGTTGCCTAATGTCATGATTAGAAATGATCATATAAGGGGGGGAACATTCGACTTTGTCATATTTGTGGAGTTCTTTTTTTATTTTTGTTACATAAGAAATGTAACGGTTAAGAGCTTGCCTTATTGACATTTAGATGAATAAAGGTAATTTGTGCCGTTATTTTGCCTTGTTATTTGACATATTCCCCCACGGCCTCGTCTTTTCATATTAAGCAGATTCAAATTTTTTCATGATTGTTTCGCCTCATACAAACATTGAAAATTCATAGGATAACTTATAAATTTAATCAAAACGTTTGTATGTATGCCTTAATCTTAAAAGTTAAACTTTTATGACACAATATGTTTCCCTTTTAAGCTAGGTTCACACTGCCGATCAGATCAACTCGATGATCCCGATCGTCCAAATTTCCACCACCAAGTGTAACCAAATTCTTGATCGGGCCTGTGTACGACTTCTACCCGACCGCTATCCGACTGTTCACGACTTTAACTCGACCATTCACGACTCCTTAATGACTCCATCACGACTCCAACCCGACCACTAATTGAATACATATTCGATTATTCCAACCAATTCACGATCTCTACACGATCTTTACTCGACTAGCTAGACCTTATAATCTATAATCGATCTCAGCCCGATCTCGACCAGACTAGATTGACCTAAGGGTATAGGGGCCGTAGGGATAGTCAGGTATGTACAATTTCAGTATAAGGAAACGTCTGAATTTTTGAAGCCCCGCCGCATCGGAGGGGTATTAAGTGTTACTCGTGTCCGTTCGTACGTACGTACGTCCCAACAACTAGTTTCTGTTCTCTTAACTTTACTTTGCGTCAATCAAAATGTACCATATAACACAGATCAAGTGCGAGTTTGGATGGCGTATATTTTACCGCTCTGAGTAATGACCCTTTATGATACTAGTAACGTTATATGCAAGCGAGTGGTATTATCTGTGTCATATGGATACATTCTCCATTTATTTGGTTAGCATTAGTACCGTGACAATGTAGTTCACAGAAGGTCTGAGTAAAATCATACATTAAGGTATCTATATGGAAATAAAGCAGTTTGATTTGTGGGCAAGGATGTTAGAGCTCCAGAGAGAAAG
Organism: Mytilus coruscus; assembly: GCA_017311375.1. Classification (NCBI taxonomy): domain Eukaryota; kingdom Metazoa; phylum Mollusca; class Bivalvia; order Mytilida; family Mytilidae; genus Mytilus; species Mytilus coruscus. The sequence goes on along the minus strand of CM029603.1, from coordinate 22,317,218 downwards.
GTTAATAACTGTGACGGAGCTTTAAGAGTGCGTAGACGACAAACAAGAAGGCAGGTCGAAAAATGATTTAGGTGAAGCAATTGCTGACACGTCGACAACTATATGGGCATGAGAGACTTGCAGGAGCTGAACAAAGAGGACCCTAATGGTAATAAAAACTTCTTCAGAGTGGACGCTTTCACCACCCCTTTTCCTTGCTTTCTTACAAATTTAGCTTACAGTTTGTGTCATATATGTGCATATGTATATAATCAGTATGTTCCATAGATTTTATATAAGTAGTTGAAAAGTTAAAGATAATTTCATTTTTGGTGTATTCACAGCAACAACCTACATTTATTTGCTAAAACATATTGCAAAAAGAGGGGGGCTACAGATGTCACATTTGTCCCCACAATTTGGCCAAAAGTAGAATTTCAGTCCCTTGGAGTGATACCTTTTCTAGAACTGTTTACATATATCTATCAAGAGATCAAGTAAAATCATTATTTCGCCTCAATTTTTTTTGTAAAATTGCGTCAAAAATTTTGTATGAAAAAAGTTTTTGTAATCATTTAGCCGTACGGTGACCTATAGTTGACCTGTATCATTTGGTGTCTTGTGGAGAGTTGTCTCATTGGAATTTATACCACATCTTCTTATTTTGATACTACAAAAATTTCTGGACCTACGGAAAATACGGACAGCCAAACAGAAAACAGCCCATATCCATACAACGGGTAAAAAATAATCTTGATGTTCTTTTAAACCCACTTTGAAGGTTAATTAGTCATCAGCTTTCTAAAAATGAATAATGTTATTGCACAATTACTTTCATATTTGAAGAATTCTCAGGGGCGCAAATACCGGATCTACTTCCCTTCCGGAGCACCTGATATCATCCCAGTTTTTGTTGGGTTTCTATGTTGTATTAGTGGAGTACTGTTTGTCTTCTCGTCGGTTTTCGTTTTTCTCCATGGCACAGTCGCTTTGTTTTCGACCTTTGAGTTTGATTGTTCCTTTGGTATCTTTTGATTCTCTTTAAAAATTTTAACACTCCTTTCAAAAAGTACAGACAAGTTGTTCATGGAGTAATTTTTGCGGAGTTTATCTTTTGTACAGTTAAAAATAAACAGTGACAATAAAGTTTTGCTCACTAATTTAGAGAATCGTGTAGCAGTCATGTATACTCGTACATAACCGAGTAGAGATCGAAGAGTGGTCAAATGTGGTCACGCAGAGATCGGGTATATTGTCGAGTTGGTCTGGGATAAAAATAATAGAAGTCGCAGTAATCTGGACGCGATTGTGCATTGGTCGAGTTAATCTAGACCACAGATCAAAAAGGTTGGCGTTGATCGGAAAATGATCGGATATTCGTCGAGCAAAGGTCGAGATGATCGAGTAAATATTTGTATTTAGACCAAACTCGATCTCTACACGATCCTTCCTCGATCAATTCGACCGCTACTCGACGAAATTCTCGATCTCTTCTCGAGTAACTGGCTTCTCGGTCCTTACTCGATTGTTTTCGACTTGTCAAAAATTCTCGGGTAGAGAGTCAGATCAATGACGATCAAGGCAGAAAACTCCGAACATTCTTGTCGATTGAGTCAGACCAATCTCCCGATCACTTAATCTGTCTTGATCGGGCTTGATCGAGTTGATCTGATCGGCAGTATGAACCTAGCTTTACACATCTACATATTACTAATATGTTAACAATGTAAATTAACAATATGGACTTTTAAAAGTAGTGTCGTAAAATACTGGTTCTCCTCAATGAAAAGATTTTGGCAACTTGGATAGCTACATTTTCAGAAAAAAAATGATAAACATCAGTTTGACTAATAATTTGTTTGGAATCTTTTAAACCGGTTTTTGTTCAAATTAAAACTCGAATAAGCATGAGTTGATTATTATTTGAATAACTACCGAACTCTTAGGAAAATTTAAAACGAATGGTCCATTATCAAATAGCAAAACCAAAAGCTCAAACACATCAAAGGAATGTTAAACAACTTGCATATTCCTGATTTGAAACAAGCATTAAGTTCTCTTTATTTTAGTATCTTTAACTTTAAATTTCAGTTCTAACAAAGTAACCATTCCTGAGGACGGACGTTTCAAATTTATCGAAATATTAGATAACAAATTATCAAAAGGGCTGATGAAAGTTGATATAAACCTTCATTTGAGTTGTTGTTTTCACATTATTATATATAAGGGAGACTATTGAATCTGTTCTAGTTCCTCATTCATATGTAATGCGGCTGGCCACAATATTACCGGTGACCTCAACACTGTCAATAACATTTCGTGGATTATGCCAGGCAATGGATTAAATGCGAGAAAGAAGACTTTTCGAATGGATTAAGGCTGTGAGGTGTTCCTTTGGAATTAAAACCAAAGATGAAGAACTGTATCTTCCATCACTGTATTGGAAACATAAACTGGTCTTCCAAATGCTCCACAAATCCTCTTTCTAAATTATTAACATCAACTTTAACAGCAATCAAAGCTGGGCTTCAAAGTTATTATGAAAAAATTCTATAGGTGGCGGGAATCAGATGTGGATACTAAAAAATTCCAAAGATCTTTTAGAGTACATACCATCTTAGACTCTTCATCTTGCAATAGTATTAAAACGATTGATTTTTCTACACTTTACACAAGTGTTTCCAATTCTAAAACTAAAAGACAAATTGAAAGAGTTGGTATTGCTTTGTTTCATAAAAAAAAATGTCCAACGTAGATACAAGTATCTGGTCTTAGGGAGGGGTAAATCCTATAAGCTTCTTTGTAAAAAATCACTCTGACTGACATTATCAAAATCCTTGATTTCATGATTGACAACATATTTGTCACGTTCTGTGGACGTTTTTATCAACAAACTATCGGCATTTTTCAATGGGAACCAACTGTGCCTCTCTTCTTGCTGACTAGTTCCTTTATTCTTATGAGGCTGACTTCATACAGGAACTTCTTAAGAAGAAAGAAAAGACGTTAGCAGTATTATTTAACTTTATTTACAGAGATCACACCAGCTTTTACCGGGGTTCGTGTTGTTCAAATGATCAAATCGAGAATTATTTTGACGAGTAATTTATAAGTCAATAAAAACATCATGCTATAATTCTAAATTGCCTGGTTTTCTTCAATATTTGGTTTTATAAAGCAACAACTTGTTTTAAATTAAGGCGTAGGCATAGTCATATTTTATTTGAAAGAGCAAAAATAATGTCATACAATTGTGAAACTTTCAAGTCATATAGACAAAATGATCTTTCTGCTTTAAAATGAATTATTAATAAAGAAAATTATTTTTTCAATTTTTATGCAAGAAATCGTTTTTCTAGAATATGATAAAGATTGTTTGATAGAAAGTCATGGAATTTTCAATTCAGTCTAGTGAAGTAACTTTAAGATGCTTGGGTAGCAATTTGAATGGAGAGAACATAATTTTAATAATAAAACATCTTCATTTTATTGCAAAAAGGGAGTTTGTTTGGATCTAACCAACCTTACACAATCCTCAAACGAGAGGTTACTTTGGAAGTATATTTATATTTAGCTATAGCTGTATTAGCAGGATTGATTTTTTATATTCTTTGATATAACTTTAATTTTCTTTGTAATATATATATACATGTGTTATCCTGTATATATTTTTTTTGTGGCCCTTTCTAGCTTGCTGTTCGGTGTGAGCCAAGACTACGTGTTGAATAAATATAAGAAGATGTGGTATGAGCGCCAATGAGACAACTCTCCATCTAAGTCAAAATTTATAAAAGTAAACCATTATAGGTCAAACTACGGTCTTCAACATGGAGCCTTGGCTCACACCAAACAGTAAGCTATAAAGGTCCCCAAAAAATTACTAGTGTAAAACCATTCAAACGGGAAAACCAACGGTCTAATCTATATAAAAAACAAGAAACGAGAAACACTTATGAACCACATCAGCAAACGACAACTACTGAACATCAGATTCCTGACTTAGGACAGGTGCAAACAAATGCAGCGGATTTAAACGTTTTAATGGTACCAAACCTTCACCCTTTTCTGAAACAATAGTGTAACATCACAACATAGAAAGACACACTATAAAATATCAACTGAAATAGCTTAACTCAATCAAAGGACATATCAACAACAGTGAACATACACTGAACAAATAAATTTGACCTATGATACAATGTGAATACAAAATGAAGACCGTACTTTGACCTATAATGGTTTACTTTTAGAAATTGTGACTTGAATGGAGAGTTGTCTCATTGGCACTCATACCATATCTTCTTATATCTATTAACCTGATCATTATCAGTCACTGATATGTTCTAAATATTCAAGCATTTTACTTTGCAATGAGTACAAAGGGGATAACTTTTAATACATGCAGCCTCCTCCATTATTAACTGCTGCTTCCTTTGAATCTTAAATAAGAAATAAGATAAAACAAATGGTTGCGTTATTACGCAAATGTTTGCGTTATTTCGCAAATGTTTGCGTTATAACTCAAATGTTTGTGTTATTTCGCAAATGTTTGCGCTATAACGCAAAGGTTTGCGTTATTTCGCAAAGGTTTGCGTTATATCGCAAAGGTTTGCGTTATAGCGCAAAGGTTTGCGTTATTTCGCAAAGGTTTGCGTTATATCGCAAAGGTTTGTGTTATAACGCAAAGGTTTGCCTTATATCGCAAAGGTTTGTGTTATAACGCAAAGGTTTGCGTTACAACGCAAACATAGGAAGAAATATTAAAAAAAAAGTTGTGTGGCTCTAATACGCTTCCGTACTATTGTTTGTCTGTTGTTTGTATTTTTCTTTTTTAGCCATGGCGTTGTCAGTTTGTTTTATCGATAAATGTTTCAAGCACTTGAGAGTTGATAATTCTGAATGGTTGTGAAATCAAGGATAATTGTACTTGCATTTACCAAATATTTCCTATTACTTTTCAGAAAAGGACATTAATGAGCAAGGCACTGATGGTTGCTAATCACAGATTATTGGACCACAATTTGTTGGTTGGGTTTAAAGATTATAAATATTCTGCTACAGTAAAAGTAAATTGAACTATTTTAAAGCAAATTCTATTTTAAAGAGAAGCAAACGTTTAATGCACGCAATATCTTGCCGTTAGTAAGAAAATATTATATAATTGTTAATAATACACATTTCGATGCAAATGACGCGAATGAAAATTTTGAACAACTATAAACCTGTTTACAACGGTATGTTTTGGAAAAACATGTGTCACACAAATTATTACTTGATATAAAAACCTTCTTTTTTTTTATTTTGGTTTCAGTCACAAATACCATGATTTGCCAAGAAATAAAAAAAAAAAATTTCACGATGAATGTAATCCAATAATTTCATAGAACAGCAGAGTTATATATTTTGTCGACGAATTAAATTAACGAATTGAATATGCATAGGAAAATACAAAGTGTCTTGCATGTTACTCTTTATATCAAGTAAAAATTGGAATAGAAAAATCAGCAAAACCAAGAATTCAAGTATCGAAAAAATATTCATTGTTATCGAAATACGAAACTGAACAAACCGGCTTCTTGTACCGTCTAATATGCTTTTAGATTCTTCCTGAGTTTGATACATATTTTGTATTTTATATTTTATAATTATTTCTTATTGTAGGTGATATTTATTTATTTCAATTGTCGACCCTGTCTGGTATGTAGTATTTCTATCAGCAAATATCTGTTAATTATAGATACAAGTGACATCAGACATAATTAGACGTTTTATTAAATTTCAATACCAATATACTTTTTTTGACAAATGGTTAGTAATAAATATGTCCAATTTAAATATTGAATAGAGTTATTCAGGGAAATATGCATCGATCGTCTTTTTTCTTCCCTGGAACGAAAAATAGGGGCAAATGTATTCAACCTTGTCGATCTCAATCAATTTGTCTATCTCTATACTTTGTAATTTGAAATTTTGCAAAATTACCAGTTTAACGCTGACAAATCGAGAAAAATGTCGTATATAGGCATATGGTTTGTACGTTAAATAAAAAAGAGTTTACAAAATGTAATCTTAAAAATGCATTTTGTAGAGCATATTAAAAGGATGTTAACCCTTCCATATTATTTGAATTTATTGAAAATCATGTTGTGTTCTCTGGAGTAAATTCTCGTGAAGGATTCATGCCCGGTCTTTACATCCTGATCAGTTTCCAACTTACCTTTGCTATATATGTATCCAATGAATTGATTTGTCGTAGAGTTGTCTCTTGTTAAGACATACTTTTTCCTTACGATCCTTTACGATAGATCTTTAGCTAATCTGCAATCATATATCATGTACAGTGTTACAACTCTAGATTCTACAGATGCGGAAATGTAAAACTAGGTCACTGAAAGCTGAATTATTAGTTCAATCGAGGTGGTCGAGTGGTCTAGGACGATGGACACAGTGCAGGCAGTTTTGTCTCGATATCCAAATAGTGAAAGTTCGAATCCTAGCGATGGACGAACAAAAATTTGCTTACGCAAATTTGCTGATTAAATAGTTTTGTGCTGATATCTAGAGAAGTTATTAATATAAAATATGTTTTCAGTCGTGTATCATCTTCACTGGTTATCCCATAGATGGATCTGTCGTAGAGTTTTCACTTGTTTAGACAATATATAAAATAAAATGTAAAATCATGTCGTGTACAGATACTTATATTCAATAAAAACACAAAAATCAGGTTAGTAGACAATAAGGAACATTATACCAACTAACATTTAAAAGTGTACAAATATTTCATGTGAACGCAGACATGACTTGCAAAATTAGAAATTTAATTTATTGTATTACATGCCCAATAAGAGTACTTGTCCACAAACAACAAATCAGCCACCTGCACTTACGACAAATTCCACTAAGTGAACATTTAGACATATGCACCAACGGAAAATTTGGCATATTCCCATTCTACAAATGTCGTCGCAATGATGAGGAATGCAGAAAATATCAAGACAAGCGCTTTATTAAGACATTAAAAGCAAAGCTAAATACATAAACTTAGTACGCAGTTTATGCACAACAATAACTTAACTGATCCTGATAAGTCCCGTGAAGGATGAACAATGATACTAATATTTTATTGTCTACTTACATGTACCTGATTTTTCTGTTTTTATGAATATGTTATAAAATATATTTATATATATAACATATAAAAAAGTATGAAGAACATATCGAATTTCTTGTGGTTTTTTTTAAAAAATTTATTTTTTTTACTTATCAACTTTGATTAAATTTCCAAATTGGGATACAAAGTTTTTTAAGAATGAATAATATTGAAAACTATTATCGTGTGGGGGATTTTGAGTGTCTATATGACACAAAATACGTATATATTGAACATAAATATGATCTCTTTAATTTCCTGCATTTCAGTGCTGCGTCGTTAGGAATGTTAGTTCGCAGTAATCGTAATGTTTGTCTATGTTTTATAGGATTACTTGGAACAGTGTTTTATAAATAAATATGTTGAAACTTGTCAAATTGACGGTGAACGCTGTATTCAAAATGAATCAACGCCTGATAGCACAGTTAACGATCCGGACGACGAAGTAATTTTTCATTCAGAGAACGAAGAAATTTCAAATAACATCGAAGAGAATGATAGAGTAAGCAACGTTATTTAAGAACTATCACTATATTTTTCAACAAGGAAAATGGCCTGTTTCTTAAATTCATTGACATAAAAATTAAGATAGTCTTCAGAGAAAACTTTACGAAAGGGTAGGAACTAACAATAGGTATTTTTCTGTGGCTTTTGGAGATAAAAATATAAAATTTTACTTTACTGACCTACTTAAGAAACGCAACACTAGATTATTCTTTTTAATTCCAATTTATAAATATGTAACTTTTGTTAAAATAATCTACGAACATAAATATCATTCATTTCTTCATTGTCTAAAACATTTTACAATTCGAAAATTGAATTGATTACGTCATTTTTTATGTTCATATGCATGTGTTCGATTCGCTCGTGTTTGTAACAACGTATTTGATTTCAACGAAAGAAATCTCTGTATTACTGAAAAATAATTACACTAGGGTTTTCGATATCACTAACTAGTCAAAACATTTACTAAATTTCATCATCGGTACAAGGACATCATTCGTAAATATAAATCAACATGTAGACATCTATGAACTATGAACATCAACGTACTATGAACATCAAAATTATTTATTTTGTTAAAATATTTCCTTTCTCTATTGTAACTGTATACGTATACCTAACAACAAAATTATTTTATTTACCTGTGTTTAAAGTTATTGCAAATGGCTGATATTTTGTTCGAGCATATTGTTTTCTTAAATTGTTTAACATTTCATACCGATATAACATGTTACTTTTATTATTCTTCCCTTAGTTTATTTATTTTGAATTTACATTGTATCATAGGTCAAATTTATTTGTTCAGTGTATGTTCAATGGTGTTACTATGTCCTTTGATTGAGTTAAGCTATTTAAGTTGATATTTTATAGTGTGTCTTTCTATGTTGTGATGTTACACTATTGTTTCAGAAAAAGGATGAAGGTTTGATACCATTAAAACGTTTAAACCCGCTGCATTTGTTTGCACCTGTCCTAAGTCAGGAATCTGATATTCAGTAGTTGTCGTTTGTTGATGTGGTTCATAAGTGTTTCTCGTTTCTCGTTTTTATATAGATTAGACCGTTGGTTTTCCCGTTTGAATGGTTTTACACTTGTAATTTTTGGGGCCCTTTATAGCTTACTGTTCGGTGTGAGCCTAGGCTCCGTGTTGAAGACCGTACTTTGACCTATAATGGTTTACATTTATAAATTTTGATTTGGATGGAGAGTTGTCTCATTGGCACTCATACCACATCTTCTTATATCTATATCTTATACGTTCAGGTATTTCACATCCAATATTTTATGGTAATATTCTTTATAAAGCACAAAAATGTCGGCATTCACCTCAAAAGCTAACCAAACCTTTAAACAGACTTATTCGGAAAGGATATAGTTACGATACTGTTGTCAGGTCATTAAGGATTGCATATTTTGGTATTAATATTGATTCACTCATAAGGTCTTTGCATCGGAAATAGACACTATTATTCTAAAACTAGTTGTTGGCATGATACGGGTTATGTTCTTCTCATATATTTTATGATTGTATGATACTAAACCTCTAACGGGAGGGATTGTACTTGATTTTCATATGATGAAGACATAATCTTTCAATCAGTTTAATTGAGGTCTGGAGCTGGCATGTCAGTAACTGCTAGTAGTCCTTTGTTAATGTATGTATCATTGTCATTTTGCTTAGTTTCTTTTGTTACCTATTCTGACATCGGACTCGGACTTCTTCAAAACTGAGTTTTACTGTGCGTATTGCTATGTGTTTCTTTTTCTACATTGGCTAGAGATATAGGGGGAGGGTTGAGATCTCACAAAACATGTTTAATTATTGTAAACAAGCATATCACTGCCACTACCCAGCTTAAAGCCTCTTCCGAACATTTGAAAGTCCCTGCTATGTACTGGTTACCTAAATTGCACAAAAAACCATTTAAATTCCGTTTCATCTCCGCATCTAGTAAGTGTTCTACTACCAATCTATCAGTTCTTCTAACTACCTCCCTTACTACTATCAAAGAACTTGTTATTAACTTTTGTAATAAAGCTTATGAAAATAATGGTATTAATTATTTTTGGAGTGTTAAAAATTCTTTAGAGGTTTTAGATAAAATACATGCTTTTGATGGTCCTTTTAATTCTGTTGACAGTTATGATTTTTCTACTCTCTACACTACACTTCCACACAATCTTATCAAGAAAAAAATTTCATATTTAATTAAATGGTCTTTTGAAAAATCCCATTACAAATTTATTTGCTGTAACTCGTTTAAAGCCTTTTTCTGTAACGAAAAAGGAAAGTATGCTAGATACACTTACTGGAAATGTGAAGATATGATTGAAGCTTTAAATTTTCTCCTGGACAACATATATGTACGTTTCGGCGATAAAGTGTATCGACAATTAGTAGGTACTCCTATGGGCACTAACTGCGCCTCTTTGATAGCAGATTTATTCCTGTATTGCTATGAATCTCAGTTTATGACCAAACTCAGTAAAGACACGTCATTGTTACATTTGGTGGATACATTCAACAATACCTTCCGTTATCTAGATGATATTCTTTCGTTAAATAATCCAGAGTTCTCTAAATATACTACCGAAATTTACCCAATAGAACTTACTTTAACTAAATCTAACATAAACAGCAGTAGTTGTCCTTTTCTGGACTTGGACATTTCAATCTCTAAAGGAAAACTCCATACGAAAATTTACGACAAAAGAGACGATTTTTCATTCCCTATTGTTAATTTTCCTTTTTTTGACGGCGATATTCCTTTGGCTCCATCATACGGTGTGTATATATCCCAACTCGTTCGTTATGCCCGTGTGTGTAGTGATATCATAGATTTTAACGAACGTAATCAATGCATCACTGGTAAATTATTAAGTCAGGGATTTCGTTTCCATAAATTACGTAAAACTTTTGCTTTGTTCTTTCATAGATACAAAGATTTGATTAGTAAATTTGGCTGTGCCTGTAGAAAACTGATTAAAAACGGTATTTCACATCCTAAATTTTACGGTAATATTGTACTTAAAGCGCGGAAATCACTTTGTGATCCGTGTAAACTCATCGAACCTTTAGATAAACTTATTAGTTCAGGTTATCTTACCTATGTTGTAATTAGATCTTTGAATATAGTTTACATTGGCACTAATATCGATTTTGTCATCAGCAAATTAAAACATAATTAAATTTGTATTCTTTTCAAACGGGATGTTTAAAGACACACCCACGTTCATTTTGATCTATAAAGAGGTTAAACTCCTAACTATCCTACTGTCTGTCGATACATTTATTTTTGGCATTGCACAAGTCATGTCTTCTTTGACTGCCCATGACGTTAAAATACTAAATCCCTGGGATGTGTTTTAGTTGATTTTAGTCTCTGATGCATGATTTTTTATTATTAATTGTTTTGGCTTTTAACTACCTGTCAGTAACTGCGAGTACTCTCAAATCGTACTTTCTTGTTTATTTGACCTGTTGATACTAATTGTAATGCTTTTTTTGTTATTTAATGTTATTCAGGGTTATATCTGGTCTATATACCAGCTTTGATAAGTGTTTGGTACTAATATAAATTTCCACTTCGTACTATGAACATCAAAATTATTTATTTTGTAAAAATATTTCCTTTCTCTATTGTAACTGTACACGTATACCTAACAACAAAATTATTTTCATTTACCTGTGTTTTAAGTTATTGCAAATGGCTGATATTTTTGTTCGAGCATATTGTTTTTCTTAAATTGTTTAACATTTCATACCGGTATAAGATGTTACTTTTATTATTCTTCCCTTAGTTTATTTATTTTGTATTTACATTGTATCATAGGTCAAATTTATTTGTTCAGTGTATGTTCAAAGGTGTTAATATGTCCTTTGATTGAGTTAAGCTATTTCAGTTGATATTTTATAGTGTGTCTTTCTATGTTGTGATGTTACACTATTGTTTCAGAAAAAGGGTGAAGGTTTGGTACCATTAAAACGTTTAAACCCGCTGCATTTGTTTGCACCTGTCCTACGTCAGGAATCTGATGTTCAGTAGTTGTCGTTTGTTGATGTGGTTCATAAGTGTTTCTCGTTTCTTGTTTTTTATATAGATTAGACCGTTGGTTTTCCCGTTTGAATGGTTTTACACTAGTAATTTTTGGGGCCCTTTATAGCTTACTGTTCGGTGTGAGCCAAGGCTCCGTGTTGAAGACCGTACTTTGACCTATAATGGTTTACTTTTATAAATTTTGACTTGGATGGAGAGTTGTCTCATTGGCACTCACACCACATCTTCTTATATCTATTAACCCCGCCGCATTTTTGCGCCTGTCCCAAGTCAGGAGCCTCTGGCCTTTGTTAGTCTTGTATGTTTTTTAATTTAGTTAATTTATATGTTTTGGAGTTTAGTTTGACGTCCATTTTCACTGAACTAGTACACAATTGTATTTAGGGGCCAGCTGAGGACCACCTCCGGGTGCGGGATTTTCTCGCTGCGTTGGAGACCCATTGGTGGCCTTCGGCTGTTGTCTGCTCTTTGGTCGGGTTATTGTCTCTTTGACATATTCCCCATTTCCATTTTCAATTTTATATGGTATGCACTGAAACCCTGGTTTTCTCCTTTTCAATGGATGTGTCACCGTCGAAGGCAATGACTGCTTGTAACCAAAGCCAAAATGATTGTCCGAAAGGTAAACCAATTCTGTTGGGCATGTTTTGAGTTCAGTTCTGTACCTTCTGATTTTGCCTTTGTCCCACTTATTACAGTATGTTTTGCAACATTGCGATTTAAACTTAAGGGCTATAAATGTTTTTCTGCAGTCGATTTTTTGGCATTTCAGTTTATTGGAAATATTTTGGCATGAATCTGTCTGTCCTGGCATTTGGCGATTTGATTAGCAGTTGACGTTGCAGGTATAAACATGTCTTGCAAATGACGTTGCGTAATCAAGTTTTATTGACGTGACGTAGTCACTACATATTGATCATCAACAAATTCCGTCTACCAGTATTGTTGTTAGAGAAACAGTAAGACGATTTGCTGACGTCAAATTGTATGGTTACTGCACGTTCGCGTTTTCAAGCTTGCAATATTCTTATGGGCTAAGTCAAATTTCGTTTCTCAGTCTCGGCAATATGGTGATGCAACAATTGTTAACTGATTTAATTGTGGGTATGGATTGAAAGAACTGTTTTACGAATGAAAAAAAAAAAAACAAACTTAAAAAATCCTTTATGGGTTTCAAATTTCCAATTTAAAAAATTTGTGCGACTTCCATAATCCGGTATGTTCAATAACCTTGGTAAGTCAATTATTGATTTTTTTTCTAAACAGAAAGAAATATGGTTGCATATATAGTAGTTATTTCAGGATCAATCATAATTTGATTTAAAAAATCAAGAAAATGTGTGTTGCGTTTTTAAAGTCCGTCAGTATATTCTGTGTGTAGTTTTTCAAACGAAATATAAAGCCTTTATCAAGAAAAATGAATAATCATTACTAATTTTCCGCTATATTGATATAAACATATATTTCAAGTATCCTATTCAATAAGATATTCATAAGGTCTGATATATCTGAGTAATCTTATAGTAATAAGACTTCCAGCAAATAGCGAATAATCCTTATGTTTGTCCGTAGTGAAATTTACAACATTGGGCTAGGAAAATTATGTTACCACAAGTTACTTAAAACCTTTACTAAATCCTTTCATAGATATAAAAATTTGGTTTGGACATTTGGCTTTACCTTATTTCAAACGAGATAGCACTAATGTTACAAATTCAACAGTATAGTTCGATCTTGAATATTGTTTTTATTGGTATTAATATTGATTTTGTAATCAGTAAATTAAAATGAAACTAAATATTATTTTTATATACATATGCCCGCTTATATTTCTACAATCTGTCGATACCTGTATCTTAGCATTGCACATGGTCATGATTTTTCTCTTATAGTTAAAGACATTATTACACTTAATCCATTGGGTGTTTGGTGTGTGCTGATTGATATTTTAGACTTGCATGATGTTTTCATTAGTTGTTGTCGTGAATTATTATGTATAAAAATCAGACTGTTAGTTTTACTCGTTTAAATGTTTTTACATTTATCATTATTTCGGGGCCTTTTATAGCTGACTATATGGTATGAGTTTTACTCATTGTCGAACGCCTTATGGTGAACTATAGCTTTATATATTTACATCCATGAATATCGCAGAATATGTGAATAAAATACGCATTGATATCAGGATTCAAAGTTTGTACGCCAGACGCGCTTTTCTTTTACAAAACACTCATAAATGAGGCTATAATCAAAAACGATAAAATGGCCAAATAATGAACGAAAATGAGGAGCATTGAGGAACCGAAGTTTTGCAAAATACATCTCTCCTTGAGAAGGATAGAAAATCAAAGTATTGTAAACATATAATTATATTGAAAATGATGACCATATCAGTGATCATTCATACCAAGTACCAAGTCAGGAATATGACAGTTGTTATCCATTCGTTTGATGTGTTTGAACTTTTGATTTTGCCATTTGATTGAGGACTTTCCTTTTTGAATTTTCCTCGGAGTTCAGTATTTTTGTGATTTTACTTTTTTCATATCAACATAGAAGTATTGACTACTGGGCTAGTGATACCCTCGGAGTGAAAATCACCATCGATAGTGACATTGACCCAGTCGTTGTTAATAAACATATCATAGATACAAAAACGTGAGCTATATACAACATAAATTAAGTATATGAGTGTTAGACCGGACAAAAGACAGTTTTCGTTAGATACTTTGTATGGTTGTTTGTCAACTTTAAAATATTCATTGTTGAAACCATGGTTAGTCAAATGAAAAAGGGTTCGTACTTTGCATCGTTATGACTTAATTTGTAAATTGTCATGTGCAATTCTTCTTCAACCCATTTGAACATTTGACAGTAAGATATTCACCTGAAGTTAATTGTAGAAAATGGCAAAAATCTGCGTTCTCTTCAATGGCTAAAAAGTTTGTTATGAGATAAGTAATTGTGATTAAAAATTTGTGTTTCAGGAAAAGCAAGAGATCTTCTTATCAGAATGTCTGTTAATTTTGTTCAAGATTTTCTTGAACAAAAATTGGAAAACAGTAAATCTTACAGGCATACCACGCGTGCATTTTGTATGTGTGAATATGTAGAAATGCATGGGTTGCTACCTGTACCCATAAACGATTCTAGCATTGCAGAAAGAGGATTAAGGGATCATTCTGACGGATCAACAAATAATTTTACAAATGTTGTTTAAAGCTACGTTGCATTCTGTTTTGATGATGCAATAGGAATAAAATGTGTGTCTACTTGTGATGATAAAAAGTAGTTGAAATAAAAAAGAAATACTCTGTGTTACTGTTTTACAGTAACAAAAATAAAAACGTATAGAATATAATTCTGGTTGTAAAGTTGCTACTATAATAAATAATGTAATTGTGTTGTCTATGTAAGGAAGTCCCTTTTAGAAACAAATTTTCATTGATATCAGAAGATGTGGTATGAGTGCCAATGAGACAACTCTTCATCCAAGTCACAATTTATAAAAGTAAACCATTATAGGTCAAAGTACATGTTTTAATACAGACCTGTTAATCACTTTTTATTTCAATTGCAAATCATTTTGTTTACTTCGATTTCATTTCATTTCTTTTCTATGCTCTTTAAAAAGCGTCTTGAAAATTGCTTTTTTTCTTTTTACTATTTTTTTCTGACATTTTTTTATAGTATAAAGTTCTCTTAGGTCAGATATATCTGGCAACAGTTTTTAAATATAAAGCGCAGTCGACATATTCTTTAATGATCTTTTATTTGACGGCATCATTCGGACTACTTTGATCTACATTTGAATGATATTTCATTGGAAAAAAATCTGTTATTATCCGTGTATGGATTTATCGAACAAAACTCTAACGAATGTTAAATTGATGAATAAATTACGTAAAACACGGTTAATGACGTGGTCTGTTTCAAATAACTTTTATTTATTTATTTTTTTGTATGTTTTGCAAAATAAGCGCCAAATTAACGTTTAGAAAGTATGTCTATTTTTAAACAGGATAATTGAATATTGTGTATTTTAAAGTTTCGTAAACGAGCTCATGGTAATGATACCTCCACTCTCTTTGCACAGTTCACGTATATTGAAAAAATATTCATCGGGTATGCTCGAGACCAATAGATTCAGAGCCAGATAATTTAGTTAAGAGCATTTAAATGAACATCTTCGCTAGCCACGGGTTATGATCCACTTCCCTCCTATCCTCCCTTGGCAGATTAAGCCAACATTTGTGATAACAAAAGTCATGCCCGTTCCGAATACATTATTTTTTACCAATGGAAGCACTTGAACTCTCTTCGGTTTGGAGGTAAAAACATGGTAGCGTCTAGAGTTTACAAACTTGGTGAAACAGGAAACGAAAATATACGTTGACATTCCAACATATGTGCAAGAAACATACACAGGAACTTCTATTAGTTGATTGAGATCATTTAAATTATCACTTTATACCGTCGTATGTTTTGGGGTAAAGACTTGTCGTACAACCAGAAATTCTTATTTTTTTGTGTTTATAATTGATTTTTTACTGCGAATACCGATGGAAAGACTATTAATTTGGAGTTGTTTGGTGGATGAGTGGTTGGAATCAGACATGTTTACCGTTCAGGAATTATTACCCTTAACTGCTACAACAATGGCACCATTCAAAATATAATCATACCTGGCTTTGTCATTTTGACAGCCCTTCGTTGTCAAATATATCTATTTAACAACTGAAGAGATAATAGCTATATGCCTTTTTTGAATTTTGTGTCCCCAATGCTCTTCAAATTTAAACTTGTTTGACTTTATTACTATTTTGATCTGAGCGTCACTGATGAGTCTTATGTAGACGAAACATGCGTCTGGCGTATTGAATTATACGACTGGTACCTTTGATAACTATTTTTACCTACCCTATTCTGATAGGGACTTCAAATGGTCATATTGCAGATAAATTTATTTCACTTCGTTATATAATCTTGCTACCTTTTGAGTAAATGTCGTTCCCTTAGTTTTTGCGTTTTTTTTTTTCACCTTGATTATAAAGTTCTAAATAATTGGATGGGATTAACATCAGTGAACCCTGGTGCCACTTATATTCACAATTGCTGTCCTTTGTAAATGTTTTCGTTATTCCCTCACTGATGTGTTTCCCACATCTCTTTATTTTTATCATTTCTTTGTTGTGGTCCAGTGTTTATTGATAAGCGATAGAGCATTTGTTAGTGGATGTTGCTCAGTCTTAAGTTCTCTTTTTTGTGTTTTGCATAATTCTGTTTGTCTTTTGATATTTTTTTTTTTTATTTGTTATCATGGAATTGTTATTTTTTCGACTAATGTGTTTGAATATCCTTGTGGTATCTTTCGCTTCTCTTTTAAATCAAGAGTGAATCATATTAAAATTGATTCTGTTTTCATCAAGTTTGGTGGTGTCGGAACGGTGATGCTCACAAACAAATTCAAAATTTGGAACCAGATCGGGAATTCAACTTCAAGACCATGGTCCAAGAAACTTATCTAAACAATCCCTTCTTCTTACATGGCCATTACAAATTCAAATATAAGAAAGAAAGAAATATTGTTAAAAAAAAATCCAAAATGATTGCCATCGAACAATTTACAAAAAAAATTAAACATCGCCTTGTATGGTTTCCTGGAAAATATCACCACCAAAGTGTTCAGGGATATAAATGGGGATGTTATTTCATAATAGGTAAGGGTTTAGGGAAAAGGTTATTATTCCTTAATGATCATTTTCAAAACATTTTTACTCAGTCGCTTGATTAATCTATAACGATGAAGCTTTCAATGTTATTAAATATATATCCTTTAAAATGCTTTGCTAGTTACTACTATGTTAAAATCTGTCCTGAATACTAAAATCATCTGTTTAACCTTGCTTCTTTTCCAAATAATATGTTGAACAATTAAGCATTAACTGATTTGCTTATAAATACATCATAGAATTAACAATTCAAACTTTTCTGCATCAAATGCTCTGTTTGATATTTTAAACACCAAGTAGAACACTGACATACAAGTATATTGTTATTAACATTGTTACACATATCACATCGTTTGAAGTGTTTGAGCTTTTGATTTTGCCATTTGATATAGGACTTTCCGTTTTCAATTTTCCTTGGAGTTCGGTAGTTTTGCTATTTCACTTTTTGCAATGTTTTATACTATTAAACAGGATAACCTTATAACATTAACGGCACCAAATTTACTACACCTGATGCGCATTCTGACAATTAAAGACTTTTATAAAATTAACAAAAAGAATTTGGTGCCATTAAATTGCATTTCTAGATTTTACCTTCACCGAACCCCAGATCAGAAAGGAACGGATGTATAAATACGTGAATACGTGAACCAATTGTGCCCCTCTTCTTGCCGACTTGTTTCTTTATTAATATGAGGCAGACTTCATACAGGAACTTCTTAGGAAGGAAGATAAGAAGTTAGCAATATCCTTTAACTTTACTTTCCGCTATATAGATGCATGATGTTCTCTCACTAAATAATTCAAAATTTGGTGACTTTGTTGAACGCATCTATCCCACCGCACTAGAGATAAAGGATACAACAGATACAGTTAAGTCTGCCTCATATCTTGACTTACATCTAGAAATTGACAATGAGGGTCGGTTGAAAACAAAAGAGATGATTTCAGCTTCCCAATTGTGAACTTTCCATTTATATGTAGCAACATTCCAGCAGCGCCTTCATACGGAGTATGTATCTCCAAATTGATACGATATTCTCGGACTTGTATTTCCTATCACGATTTCCTTGATAGAGGGTTGCTGCTCACAGGGAAGCTATTAAACCAAGAGTTCCAAATGGTGAAGTTGAAGTCATCCTTTCGTAAATTTTACGGACGCCATCGCGAGTTGGTTAACCGTTTTGGAATAACCGTTTCACAGATGATATCGGATATGTTCCTTAAGTCGTAACTACAATCCACTTACCTTTTCACCACGAATGTGACCTACCGAATTAGACTATTTACCGGGTTTGTAATAACATGAGCAACACGACGGGTGCCACATGTGGAGCAGGATATGCTTACCCTTCCGGAGCACCTGAGATCACCCCCAGTTTTTGGTGGGGTTTGTGTTGCTTAGTCTTTAGTTTTCTGTGTTGTGTCTTTTGTACTTTTATTTGTCTGTTTGTCATTTATTTTTTAGCCATGGCGTTGTCAGTTTATTTTCGATCTATGAGTTTGACTGTCCCTCTGGTATTTTTCGCCCCTCTTTTAATCACATCCTGGTTGAAAAGAGTTTCATTTGTTCTTTACTTATTTGTATGGATGCCAAATATGTGTAATTAATTTGTATCTGTCGGTTGTTCATATTGATTAATTTCTCAATGTTTTACCCTTTTGCAAATATAACATGCATATCACTTTTTACTGATAAAAGAGAGGCTAAAGATACCAAAGGAAAATCAATTCAAACGCATAAGTCGAATGACATAGTTAAGAAAAACCAACAGACAAACAACAGTAAACAAAACACAACATATAAAATTAGAGACTGAGCAACACTGATAAAATGTTTCATTCATTTTTTTCTCTCGTCGTTTTGTCATACATTATTATTTTTTTTTATTTCCTTTTACGTAAATTGCATATGACAAAAGTGGTTCATTTATTAAACATATTTTAGACGTTGAATACACAAATGTACTAGGCTTATAATTTGTTACGCCAGATGCGCATTCGTCTCATTAGACTAATTAAAGCGGTTGAATCAAAAATAGGTAGGCCATAAGCAAGTTTTTTTGAAAACAATAAGACAGAAATTAAAAACACTAAGTTGAACATTGACAAACTAGTATATTGATAATGACATTGTTTCACATATCATATCGTTTTGCGTGTTTGAGCTTTTGATTTTGCCATTTGATATAGGGCTTTCCGTTTTCAATTTTCCTTGGTATTTTCGCTATTTCACTTTTCCCAAATTTTTATACTTTTAAACAGGATAACCTTATAACATTAACGACCTAAATTTACCAGACCTGATTCGCATTTTGACAATCAAAGACCTTTTAACATTAACATTCTAAACTTAATATACTTGCGGGGAGTTGCAGTCTACCCTGAGTGACACCAACACAATGCTAGAAACGGAAAATATATTTTAATAAATTTAAATCATTGTAAAGCGCTTTTCTGGATTTAAACTTGATCTGGAAGTTCAAACTTCTAAATTTAAAAGCAATGCAAAATAGAATGTCAACTATAATAGCTTTCATTACACAGATTACGATAATGTATCAATATTTTTGATAATAATTTCTTCTTTATAAAGTCATTTCCTATTGTTAATTTTCCATTTTTAGACGGCGATGTGTCTTTGGCTCCATCATACGGTGTTTATATATCCCAACTCGTTCGGTATGCCCGTGTGTGTTCTGATGTCATAGATTTTAACGAACGTAATCAATGCATCACTGGGAAATTATTGTGTCAGGGATTTCGATACCATAAATTACTTAAAACTTTTACTAAATTCTTTCATAGATACAAAGATTTGATTAGTAAATTTGGCTGTACCTGTAGAAAACTTATTAAAAATGGTATTTCACATCCTAAATTTTACGGTAATATTGTACTAAAAGCGAGGAAATCACTTTGTGATCCGTGTAAACTCATCGAACCTTTAAACAAACTTATAAGTAATGGTTATCGTACCAATATTGTAATTAGATCTCTGAATATAGTTTACATTGGCACTAATATCGATTTTGTCATTAGCAAATTAAAACATAACTAAATTGTATCTTCTTTTGAGGCGGGATGTTTAGAGACACACACACGTTAATTTTATCTCTAAAGTAGCTCCTCACTATCCTACTACCTGTTGATACATTTATTTTGGCATTGCACAAGTCATGTCTTCTCTGACTGTTCATGACGTTAAAATACTAAATCCCTGGGATGTGTTTTAGTTGATTTTAGTCTTTGATGCATGATTTTTTATTATTAATTGTTTTTGGCTTTTAACTAGCTGTCAGTAACTGCGAGTACTCTCAAATCGTACTTTCTTCTTAATTCGACCTGTTGATACTATTTATAATACTTTTTTGTTATTTTATATTAATATGGATCTTGTCTGTATACCAGCTTTGATTATTTGGAATATCTACTAATTTTCACTTTTTCATACTACATTTGTATGAACATCAAGATTATTCTCCTTAGATCTGTATAGGGAAGTTTTAGCTAGCTCTAATTGTATAGTTTTATTGTTGATATTCACCCTTATGTATCTAGTGTTAAATTAAGTATTTATATGACAGACCTTTCTTGGTATTCCTAATTATTGTAAGATTTTATATAGACAGAAGTAGTATACCTAAAACGACAAATTTATTTTTCATTTACCTGTATATATTATGAAAACCGGTTTTTTCAAAAGTGATTATTTTCTAAGGGTTAAATATTTCGCGGTGGTGTCTTGCCATGGCTTTGTTTGGACTTGTTTGTTTGCTTTTTGGCCTTGAATGTTTGTCCCTAATATTTTATTAACTATGTATTTACTTTCAGGTATCACAGATCGAATTTATTCGTTCATTGTGTGTTAATTTACGTTTTTTGATTGGGTTAAGCCTTCCAATTGATATTTATCGTGTGTTTTTCTATGTTGTGATGTTATACTATTGTTTCAGAAAAAGGGAGAAGGTTTGGTACCATTAAAACGTTTAATCCCGCTGCAAATGTTTGCACCTGTCCTAAGTCAGGAATCTGATGTACAGTAGTTGTCGTTTGTTTATGTAATTTATACGTGTTTCTCGTTTCTCGTTTTTTATATAGACTAGACCGTTGGTTTTCCCGTTTGAATGGTTTTACACTAGTAATTTTGGGGCCCTTTATAGCTTGTTGTTCGCTGTGAGCCAAGCCTCCGTGTTGAAGGCCGTACATTGACCTATAATGGTTTACTTTTATAAATTGTTATTTGGATGGAGAGTTGTCTCATTGGCACTCACACCACATCTTCCTATATCTACTTAGATATATTTTTCTCGGTTCTGTCTTTTTAAAAATCTACCTCAGTTTTGTACACAAAGTATTTATTTTATCAATAGATCGATAACTTTATCTCTTTCTATCAATAACATATCAATCAAATACCTAAATATTAGGTATTGATGAAATGTGACAAGCTTAATCACATCCTGGTTGAAAAGAGTTTCATTTGTTTTTTACTGATTTGTGTGGATGCCAAATATGTGTCATTAATTTGTTTCTGTCGATTGTTCATATTGATTAATATGTGAATTTTTATGCAATAGTGGTCAATTTATGATTATTCTTTTTGCAAATATAACATACATAGCACTCTTTAAAATTAATTTAAACGCGTAAATCGAATGACATGACTAAAGAATAGACCAACAGACAAACAACAGTAATCAAAACACAATATATAAAACTAGAGACTGAGCAACACTGATTAAATGTTTCATTCATGTTTCTCTCTCGTCGTTTTGTCATACATTATGGCTTTTTTATTTCTTTTTGCGTAAATTGTATATGACAAAAGTGGTTCATTTATATAAACATGTTTTAGACGTTGAAAACATAAAATATACTAGGCTAATAATTTGTTTCGCCAGACGTGCATTCGTCTAATTAGACTCATTAAAAGCGGTTGAATCAACAATAGGTAGGCCAATAGCTAACACAATAATATAGTGCATTGAACATTCGTTAATTGTCATCCAGTAATGACTTCACTGTACCGATTTTTATTGAGTGCGATCTACATAATTCAATATGCAGACATCTTATACGTTCAGGTATATCGCATCCAATCTTTTATTGTAATATTTTTTACAAAGCACAAAAATGTCGGCGTTCACCTCAAAAGCTAAACAAACCTTTAAACAGACTGATTCGGAAGGTATATAGTTACAATACTGTTGTCACGTCATTAAGGATTGCATATTTTGGTATTAATATTGATTCACTCATCGGTTCTTTGCATCGGAAATAAACACATTTATTCTAAAACCAGTTGTTGGCATGATACGGGTTGTGTTCTTCTCATATATTGTATGATGGTATGATACTCAACCTCTAACGAGAGGAATTGTACTTAATTTTCATATGATGATGACATAATCTTTCAATCAGTTTAATTGAGGTCTGGAGCTGGCATGTCAGTAACTGCTAGTAGTCCTTTGTTATTTATGTATCATTGTCATTTTGCTTATTTTCTTTTGTTACCTATTCTGACATCGGACTCGGACTTCTTTTAACTGAGTTTTTACTGTGCGTATTGCTGTGTGTTTCTTTATTCTACATTGAGTAGAGGTATAGGGGACAGTTGAGATCTCACAAAACATGTTTAACCTCGCCTCATTTTTTCGCCTGTCCCAAGTCAGGAGCCTCTAGCCTTCGTAAGTTTTGTTTGTTTTATAATTTTAGTTCATTTATATATTTTGTATAATAGATATAAGAAGATGTGGTATGAGTGCCAATTTTCACTGAACTAGTACACATTTTTATTTAGGGGCCAGCTGATGCCCACCTCCGGGTGCGAGATTTTCAAACTGCGTTCAAGACCCATTGGTGGCCTTTGACTATTATCTTCTCTTAGGTCGGGTTGTTGTCTCTTTGACATATTCCCCATTTCCATTCTCAATTTTATTAAACTAATTGAACCTCACTTTGTTTGGCTTTACCAAGTGAAGCCAATGGAACCACATTTTCTACTTTGATGTGTTTGTTTGTTCTTCTGTTTATTCTTACTGATAAAGTCAGTATAGATAAAAATACCATTATTCTATATATCTTTCAACCAAGAAAATGGAATTAAATAAAATATATATCCACACGTATGAACCTAGGTTTTTTGTTTTGTTTTGTATTTGTTTAGCTTTTGTTGTATTTTGTTGGGTTTTTTTTAACATATGACCATCTCTCTAAAGTCTTTTTGTATAAAACTTGACTATCGTTTCTAATTTCATTTTGATACATACATGTTTGCAATTTTCATAGATAATGCTTATTATTTCATTTCACTTTTTTTCGTGATTTCCCACAAGACATGGGATCAATCCAACCAGATATACTGGCTACCTGAACAACGATATTTTGGTGTTTTTTTTTTTACATAATTTCCTAATTCTTTTCTCGAGATTTATATCGATATATAAAGGCAACAGTAGTATGCCCTGTTCAAAAGTCATAAATCGATAGAGAAAACAAATCCGGGTTACAAACTAAAATCGAGGAAATACATCAAATGTATATAAGAGGAAAACAACGAAACAATAGAAACACTGAAGTATATTCTAATACAGAATGTTTGCATACTTGTTTGAATAAGAATACATTTCCTTGCAAACGAACAAGTATGTGGAGGAATTAATGAGACTACGTTAAAAAAATATGTTATACAACATAATTATACATATATATATATATATACTGTATTAATGGACTCCATTTTGATATATGACTTTATTACAAGTAATTTTATATGTCAAGTTTTATATTTAGATTGTTGCCATAAATATGCCGATATTCTTCTTTTCCGCTGGCGAATGTGTTTTACATTTGTAACTAGTGGTTCGTTAAAACTTTCAACAATTTTTCGTATAAAGATCGTTTACGATCATATATTTTAAATCCCATTTAAAACTGTGCCGCCACCGCTGGATTGTAAACCCTATATCTCGCAGGTAACACAAAAACCACTGGATGAATTTGCTGATATTGATTTTTCAAAAATTCTTTGAAGACAGTATAAAAAAAGACTAAAATTCACAAAATAAAGCAGAGAACAAGACATTTATTTGTTAATCTTTGGCAATCGATGGTGAATTAAGAAACGATCTTCTTTTTCCATGCATTTGTAACCGTCTAATTTTTTTTGCATTTAATTTTAACAATATTATAGAGTTTGCGTTTTCTACCGTGATCTTTTACTTGATCGAAGATTGTTACACGACAGGCATATTTGACCAAGGATTCCTAGTAGTAAATAAGGATCTATAGTTTACGGCTGGTGTCTTAAGTGGTAACACTTGAAATGTGTTGGTATCAAAGTGCCAACTAAGGCTACGTACTAGATATGCAGGAAGTGCTACCACATTAATAGTTAAAATAAATCTTAATATGTATATTTATCATTGCTTTGGTCAACAAATAATTTTCTATTCATATAAATGTGTTCAAATACATTATTGTAAGTAAAACCACGTATATGGGACAATGAAACAAATACCAAGTATCCTGATGCTACTAACAAAGAAGACACAACTCAATTGCATATGTAGAATTTGGAAGGTAACAATCAGAAATCTGCAATTTCCGTTGATAATCAATAAGGTCCTGGTACAGAAATACATTTCGGCAATTAGTCTTTGAAGCAACATTTATCATTTCTTATTGTTAATTTTTGGGGCTTTTCAGCTTTTTGATAGGAAATTTTAATTTGCACTTTTTTAAATGGACATTTGCGCTTTTGAATCGAGGTAATGTAAAAGGAGACGTTCCGTTTCCCCCTGGGATATCGACTTATGTTACTTGAGATAATAAAGTAATAAAAAAGACTGACGCAATAACCGGAACTGATAAGAAAGGAGAAAGAGAGGAGAAGACCCCAAAAACGAAAACGAAACATGAAGTTTATAATTCATGAATACCAATGAACTACAATACGCACATGACTGCATCAAAAACTCGAAATATTCTGAGTATTGTATTACTTGCCTCTGGACTTACAACACATGCTGTGTAAATGGATAAAATACATAGTAATAGTTATCACTGGACTGACCAAAATTAACTAATGAAACAAAATCGACCATACGCGAGTGCAAATCATCTGCTATTAACATGATTTAATCATTATATATCACTGATATCAATTTTATAGCGATCTTTTCATCTATAGCACTGAATAAAATCTTTCCTACGCTTTAAGACTTGGGATCTGATTCAGGATCTGAGACCTGCTATCTTTGAGTATAGGTAGTTTAAGACTTTTCTTTTGTCATTTAATTTCTAGATCATGTGTCTTTATTTTAATGAAGCACCTCATATTTATGCGTTCTTATTTCATTGAAACTGGAAAAGATTTTTCTATCGTTGAATTGCATTTTGTTTGTTGAAAAGTCCTTCATAATATCCGACATCTCAGCAACTCAGCATCTCTATTTTACGTAAGGAGCACAAGTATGTATTTTACAAAGGGATAACGGTATTGTAATCCATTTTATATCAGAAAGCCCTAGGTGGACAAAGTCCAGCACATAGATGTGACAAGCTTGATGATCCTCTCCATCATGCATGAGTTCAAAGCTATCTCACTGTGATGTGTTGTCATCTGATGTGTCGGATGAGTTCGATAAGTATTCCTTCTCCATGGATTCGTCTCAAGTCGTTGTGTGCTGAACCAAGTCTACCACCTGCTAACAATGATGTCGGGGTTTTTGCGTTCAGATAAACCCAGAGAAATCCAAACAGTTTCTGTGATGCCTGTTTCAAACTTTTGGAAAAGAAATCTGGTCGAAACGAGAACATCTGTCGTCCGAGAGTCACGATTGGTAATCGATCTGTGGGATTGTTAAAAGAGTATGAGACATTGCCAATTTCGTCTCTGTGTAGGGTCTTTACCAAAATACCAAACAGTTTTGTTCTTTACCACTACGATTAATTTTTTTTTCATGGCTTCCTTCCATAAATAAATAATTAATAACAATCTTTTGCCTATCAGGTCGTCTAACGCAACTATGTTTCTCGTTCAGGGATAAACAAAATGATCACTTGAAAGATTACTAGGAATAACGCTGACGAATTCAACGCGCGGATCACCGTTTTTTTTTTTTTTTTTTTTTTTTTTTGTTTTTTTTATGTCTGTGTTCATATGAATTATGTAAATATTTTTTCTGTAAAAGAATTTAGAATGAATAAGCAGTTTACATCGAATGCATATTGTGATTTGGCTTGTAAATATAACATACTTAGTACTGTTTTCCAATAAAATGTTTATCCAATTCTTTTTCTCATCGTTTTGTCATAAATAAAGGCAACAGTAGTATACCGCTGTTCGAAAGTCATAAATCGATAGGTAGGCCAATAGCTAACACAATAATATAGTGCATTGAACATTCGTTAATTGTCATCCAGTAATGACTTCACTGTACCGATTTTTATTGAGTGCGATCTACATAATTCAATATGCAGACATCTTATACGTTCAGGTATATCGCATCCAATCTTTTATTGTAATATTTTTACAAAGCACAAAATGTCGGCGTTCACCTCAAAAGCTAAACAAACCTTTAAACAGACTGATTCGGAAGGTATATAGTTACAATACTGTTGTCACGTCATTAAGGATTGCATATTTTGGTATTAATATTGATTCACTCATCGGTTCTTTGCATCGGAAATAAACACATTTATTCTAAAACCAGTTGTTGGCATGATACGGGTTGTGTTCTTCTCATATATTGTATGATGGTATGATACTCAACCTCTAACGAGAGGAATTGTACTTAATTTTCATATGATGATGACATAATCTTTCAATCAGTTTAATTGAGGTCTGGAGCTGGCATGTCAGTAACTGCTAGTAGTCCTTTGTTATTTATGTATCATTGTCATTTTGCTTATTTTCTTTTGTTACCTATTCTGACATCGGACTCGGACTTCTTTTTAACTGAGTTTTTACTGTGCGTATTGCTGTGTGTTTCTTTATTCTACATTGAGTAGAGGTATAGGGGGACGGTTGAGATCTCACAAAACATGTTTAACCTCGCCTCATTTTTTTCGCCTGTCCCAAGTCAGGAGCCTCTAGCCTTCGTAAGTTTTGTTTGTTTTATAATTTTAGTTCATTTATATATTTTGTATAATAGATATAAGAAGATGTGGTATGAGTGCCAATTTTCACTGAACTAGTACACATTTTTATTTAGGGGCCAGCTGATGCCCACCTCCGGGTGCGAGATTTTCAAACTGCGTTCAAGACCCATTGGTGGCCTTTGACTATTATCTTCTCTTAGGTCGGGTTGTTGTCTCTTTGACATATTCCCCATTTCCATTCTCAATTTTATTAAACTAATTGAACCTCACTTTGTTTGGCTTTACCAAGTGAAGCCAATGGAACCACATTTTCTACTTTGATGTGTTTGTTTGTTCTTCTGTTTATTCTTACTGATAAAGTCAGTATAGATAAAAATACCATTATTCTATATATCTTTCAACCAAGAAAATGGAATTAAATAAAATATATATCCACACGTATGAACCTAGGTTTTTTGTTTTGTTTTGTATTTGTTTAGCTTTTTGTTGTATTTTGTTGGGTTTTTTTTAACATATGACCATCTCTCTAAAGTCTTTTTGTATAAAACTTGACTATCGTTTCTAATTTCATTTTTGATACATACATGTTTGCAATTTTCATAGATAATGCTTATTATTTCATTTCACTTTTTTTCGTGATTTCCCACAAGACATGGGATCAATCCAACCAGATATACTGGCTACCTGAACAACGATATTTTGGTGTTTTTTTTTTTACATAATTTCCTAATTCTTTTTCTCGAGATTTATATCGATATATAAAGGCAACAGTAGTATGCCCTGTTCAAAAGTCATAAATCGATAGAGAGAAAACAAATCCGGGTTACAAACTAAAATCGAGGGAAATACATCAAATGTATATAAGAGGAAAACAACGAAACAATAGAAACACTGAAGTATATTCTAATACAGAATGTTTGCATACTTGTTTGAATAAGAATACATTTCCCTTGCAAACGAACAAGTATGTGGAGGGAATTAATGAGACTACGTTAAAAAAAATATGTTATACAACATAATTATACATATATATATATATATACTGTATTAATGGACTCCATTTTGATATATGACTTTATTACAAGTAATTTTTATATGTCAAGTTTTATATTTAGATTGTTGCCATAAATATGCCGATATTCTTCTTTTCCGCTGGCGAATGTGTTTTACATTTGTAACTAGTGGTTCGTTAAAAACTTTCAACAATTTTTCGTATAAAGACCGTTTACGATCATATATTTTAAATCCCATTTAAAACTGTGCCGCCACCGCTGGATTGTGAACCCTATATCTCGCAGGTAACACAAAAACCACTGGATGAATTTGCTGATATTGATTTTTTAAAAATTCTTTCAAGACAGTATAAAAAAAGACTAAAATTCACAAAATAAAGCAGAGAACAAGACATTTATTTGTTAATCTTTGGCAATCGATGGTGAATTAAGAAACGATCTTCTTTTTCCATGCATTTGTAACCGTCTAATTTTTTTTGCATTTAATTTTAACAATATTATAGAGTTTGCGTTTTCTACCGTGATCTTTTACTTGATCGAAGATTGTTACACGACAGGCATATTTGACCAAGGATTCCTAGTAGTAAATAAGGATCTATAGTTTACGGCTGGTGTCTTAAGTGGTAACACTTGAAATGTGTTGGTATCAAAGTGCCAACTAAGGCTACGTACTAGATATGCAGGAAGTGCTACCACATTAATAGTTAAAATAAATCTTAATATGTATATTTATCATTGCTTTGGTCAACAAATAATTTTCTATTCATATAAATGTGTTCAAATACATTATTGTAAGTAAAGCCACGTATATGGGACAATGAAACAAATACCAAGTATCCTGATGCTACTAACAAAGAAGACACAACTCAATTGCATATGTAGAATTTGAAGGTAACAATCAGAAATCTGCAATTTCCGTTGATAATCAATAAGGTCCTGGTACAGAAATACATTTCGGCAATTAGTCTTTGAAGCAACATTTATCATTTCTTATTGTTAATTTTGGGGCTTTTCAGCTTTTTGATAGGAAATTTTAATTTGCACTTTTTAAATGGACATTTGCGCTTTTGAATCGAGGTAATGTAAAGGAGACGTTCCGTTTCCCCTGGGATATCGACTTATGTTACTTGAGATAATAAAGTAATAAAAAGACTGACGCAATAACCGGAACTGATAAGAAAGGAGAAAGAGAGGAGAAGACCCCAAAAACGAAAACGAAACATGAAGTTTATAATTCATGAATACCAATGAACTACAATACGCACATGACTGCATCAAAAACTCGAAATATTCTGAGTATTGTATTACTTGCCTCTGGACTTACAACACATGCTGTGTAAATGGATAAAATACATAGTAATAGTTATCACTGGACTGACCAAAATTAACTAATGAAACAAAATCGACCATACGCGAGTGCAAATCATCTGCTATTAACATGATTTAATCATTATATATCACTGATATCAATTTTATAGCGATCTTTTCATCTATAGCACTGAATAAAATCTTTCCTACGCTTTAAGACTTGGGATCTGATTCAGGATCTGAGACCTGCTATCTTTGAGTATAGGTAGTTTAAGACTTTTCTTTTGTCATTTAATTTCTAGATCATGTGTCTTTATTTTAATGAAGCACCTCATATTTATGCGTTCTTATTTCATTGAAACTGGAAAAGATTTTTCTATCGTTGAATTGCATTTTGTTTGTTGAAAAGTCCTTCATAATATCCGACATCTCAGCAACTCAGCATCTCTATTTTACGTAAGGAGCACAAGTATGTATTTTACAAAGGGGATAACGGTATTGTAATCCATTTTATATCAGAAAGCCCCTAGGTGGACAAAGTCCAGCACATAGATGTGACAAGCTTGATGATCCTCTCCATCATGCATGAGTTCAAAGCTATCTCACTGTGATGTGTTGTCATCTGATGTGTCGGATGAGTTCGATAAGTATTCCTTCTCCATGGATTCGTCTCAAGTCGTTGTGTGCTGAACCAAGTCTACCACCTGCTAACAATGATGTCGGGGTTTTTGCGTTCAGATAAACCCAGAGAAATCCAAACAGTTTCTGTGATGCCTGTTTCAAACTTTTGGAAAAGAAATCTGGTCGAAACGAGAACATCTGTCGTCCGAGAGTCACGATTGGTAATCGATCTGTGGAATTGTTAAAGAGTATGAGACATTGCCAATTTCGTCTCTGTGTAGGGTCTTTACCAAAATACCAAACAGTTTTGTTCTTTACCACTACGATTAATTTTTTTTTCATGGCTTCCTTCCATAAATAAATAATTAATAACAATCTTTTGCCTATCAGGTCGTCTAACGCAACTATGTTTCTCGTTCAGGGATAAACAAAATGATCACTTGAAAGATTACTAGGAATAACGCTGACGAATTCAACGCGCGGGATCACCGTTTTTTTTTTTTTTTTTTTTTTTTTTTTTTTTTTTATGTCTGTGTTCATATGAATTATGTAAATATTTTTTTTCTGTAAAAGAATTTAGAATGAATAAGCAGTTTACATCGAATGCATATTGTGATTTGGCTTGTAAATATAACATACTTAGTACTGTTTTCCAATAAAATGTTTATCCAATTCTTTTTCTCATCGTTTTGTCATAAATAAAGGCAACAGTAGTATACCGCTGTTCGAAAGTCATAAATCGATTGAAAGAAAACAAATCCGGGTTACAAATTAAAGCTGAGGGAAACACATCAAATATAAGAGGAAAACAACGAACCAACAAAAAACCAAACGACAATGCAACACATACAGAAACGAACTATAAGATAACAATTGCCATTTCCCTGACTTGGTACAGGACATTTTAAGAAAAAATGGTGGGTTGAATTGGTTTTGTGGCTAGCCAAACCTCCCGCTTTTATGGCAATGTTAAATATAACACTAAAATGACAACATAACAAGACAGGACTACAATACAAATAAATGGAAGAACATTCAGGACACAGAAATACACAAATACACATAAATTATGGCTTATGTTTCCTTTAACGTAAATTGCATTTGACAAAAGTGGTTCATTTATATCAACTTTTAATAAAATATAAATGTTGTAGACACAATCATACCAGGCCTATGGTATTGACTTGGATGGAGAGTTGTCTCATTGGCACTCATACCATATCTTCTTATATCTATAAATGTTTACGCTTGACGCGCTTTTTTGTCTAATCAGACTCATTAAAGCGCCCGAGTCAAACGAAGGTTATAGAGCATTGCAAATTGTCATCCAGTAAATGGCTTCACTGTACCGATTTTTTATTGCTTTTTTTTTCTTTCTTTTTACATCATCTGATCTACATGTGCAATAGATGCATTTACTGCACGTACTACTGATTTTACTCAACATTTTCTTCAGGTTTCATGTCAAACCATTTGAACCATGTTCACTTTGATTTTGTTTTTGTTTTTGTGGATTTTTTTATAGGGTAGGCTGTTGTTGGTTATTGGTGTAGACAGTTGCTTGTGGTTGCGGTAGACTTTTGTGCAGTTCAGTGATTTTTATTAGTTTTGGTTATCTTTATGATGCATTATTTTACTGTTATCTTAAAAGGGGGAAATAATGGACACTATGCTAAGATATATCTAATTTTCTAAAGTCATATTAAAACAAGTGAGCATACACTGAACGAATAAATTTGATATATGATACAATGTAAATACAAAATCAATAAAATAAGGAATGAATAATTAAAGTAACAGTATTATACCGCTTTGAAATGTTAAACAATTCCAGAAAAACAAAAAAAAAACGATAAAAAATCCGCCATTTACAATCATTTAATACACAGGTAAATGAAAATAATTCTGTTGTTAGGTATACAGTTACACGATTTATCCTATTCCTGACATGTTGATTATTTTTATTTAATCAACGTGTGGTTCGTTTGATCTCAGTTTTTTGTTGGTCAAAATTCGATTATGACGTCGAATTTTATTGTTTTCCTCTGAATTTCCTATTGTGATGGCATGAAAAAAGACGACCATGCCTGCTGACGTCACATAGAAAGAACAAATTTTGTTGCAAATCATTTGAAAAGAAGGAATAAGTTTGCCTGCATATTGTTTAAAAATCATAAGAGAAATAAATAGATTCCACCACCACATCTCGTTTAATACGATATTTATCCACTCTCGACAATTAAATTTTAAATATTTAAAACGTTCGGCGAGCCTCACTTTTTAAATTTGAAAATTTAACTGTCTCGAGTAGATAAATATCGAATCACACTCGATGCAGTGGTCGAATCTAATATATGTACAACATAGTTATACATATTTCAAAAATATACTGTATTAATCGACTTCATCTTCATAT
Organism: Mytilus coruscus; assembly: GCA_017311375.1. Taxonomy (NCBI): domain Eukaryota; kingdom Metazoa; phylum Mollusca; class Bivalvia; order Mytilida; family Mytilidae; genus Mytilus; species Mytilus coruscus. The sequence continues at coordinate 22,284,324 of CM029603.1, read as the reverse complement.
ATCACTTCATTGTTTGTAATTATTTAGAGTTCAAGTTCTATATTTAAGTTGTTGCCATAAATATGCCGATATTCTTCTTTTCCGCTGGCGAATGGGTTTTACATTTGTAACTAGTAGTTCGTTGAAAACTTCCAACAATTTTTCGTGTAAAGACCGTTTTCGATCATATATCTTAAATCCCATTCCAAGTAGGTATAGAGCTTTTGTTTTCATAGCTTAAAATTCATCTGTTTTACTCTTGTAAGTTTATTACACGAACTTTGCACAACCTTTTATCTATAAAGAGATTCCATGCTAGTCTATATTCCATACGAGTTGAACATGAGTTAGTTTTATTTAAATCATACATGTCAGATGACTGTATTATTAGGCAGTATTTGCAACTTTGCAAATTCATGACGATGTTTTGCTCGTCTGTACTCCCAGGCCAGGAATCGCGACAGGCAATGTAGGTGCTTAGTTCTTTTCGACGACAAAACTTATCTGATATCTGAAACACAAACCATCTGACGTCATTATTGTCTTCGTCAAATGAAATATTAACATCAGTTTGCCAACTTCTTTGTATATTTTTGTCAATTGGTAGGAACTGACTTTTAATGACTTTAATGTCGTAACGAAGATGTCGTACTTTCCAAATAAGAACAATAAATATAGTCAGGGGAATAAGCGAATAAACAGCCAATGTAGTATCTTGTTTTAAATCACAGTCCGTTGAATGACTTATAAAATCTTCAATGAAAACATTTTCAAAGTTTGAACAAAAAAGAGGATACCGTGCTTCTTTAAACTTTCTCCATTCGCCGATCCATCGATTATCACAATTACATGGTATACCGTTTTGACCGAACCGGAAGACGTTAGGATCGAGAAGTTGAACTTGCCTTGGAAGAGTGTCAAGTAAATGATCTGTTATGATTATTTCAGCATTATTTGTAAAATTTTTAACACTTTCATCAAAACTCTGTACAGGATTTCTAGCTAAATCTTTACTTTTCACATCTTTAAAATAGTATTTTGAACTAACACTGTGTATTTGATTACCTTCCATGAATAACACTATTCTATGCCTAGTGTCGGGAACGACATCGGGAAGATCCTTGCAAGACTGGTTAGAACAATCTATGATTAGACTGTCAGTAATTGGATGAGATGTACAAGCACACTTACAGTTTCCAACTTTGGGACAGCCATCTTGAACGTCGCATATCATGAGATGATGCAGACTCGTGTTATAGAAAAGTCTTTTATAATGTATACCTTGTAAAGGTTCGGGATCTTGACATGTACTACTAGTTAATAGATTTCCAAAAAATCGATTAAACTCACTGTACTCCAAATTGAAGAATTCTGCAGCTGAACAATCGCAGTCGTATTTCGCTCCGCGATACTCTAGTTTTCCACATCTTGCATATCTTACTAGTTCTACAGAGCTGGTTCCTAATACCATATAAGGGTGGATATTTAACCTAACATTGGTAAAGTCGATGTTACCGCACAAAAACGTGTCTGATTCTTTCGGATTAAAATTCTTAATGTTAAAAATCTTAATTGGATATTTATTATTCTTGTAACTAACCTTGCAAATAGTATTATTTGGTACAAGAACATTTCCAACGTCGAGCTGACGTAAATTATTTGTATTAAGGTAAAAGTGAAGAATGTTAGTTCTGGTATAATTTAGTATATTAAAGTCCAGTTTCGAAATCGTGTTATTGGACAAATCAGCTTACCTCAGATTTGGCATTTCTGAAAATGTCTTATTGGAAACAAATGTTATTCTGTTTTCATTCATTTTTAGAGTATCCAAATTTTGTAGACAAGAAATTTTTCCGATATCTTCAAATAAATTAAAACTTACGTCAATAAGAACAATATTAAACTTGTATATATTCCTTGGTAATTGTTTTAGGTATCCATGTGAATGTACAAATCTGAAATAAGTTGTACTGTTGAATTCTTGATTAATTAGTAACACACTTTCGGTGCCTATCGCATTTCTTATTTCAACGTCTATAGAAAGGTATGTGATATTTGGAAGGGGGATTTGATTCAGGAACAGCTTCACATGATAGACATTGGTTTATATATTCGAATCCGTGCTTTGAATTGTCAAGTGTGTAACAACTGCTATGTTCATTACACCAAAGATCTTTCATTCCATCGGGACTACGATATGTGTAGGATCCCATTATCGTGATTACAGAGTGAAACAACAAAACTGTTGTATACAACTAAGTTTTATCCATTTCTTCTAGATAAATTTATCCAACATTATGTAACGTTGTCCATTTTCCAATTGATTATAATCTAATCTGCTTTTTAAATGTGTAAAAGAAGAAATTAGTTTGACATATTTATTGTTGTTCTACTTCCTTCATAGATAACAGAGAAGAACAGTTGAATAAACATCTAAACATAATTGTGTAACGTCGATTCAAATGTAAAAGGTGACATTTATAGATTGATAAATTGTAAATAGCTTCCAAAAATTGATTAAAGATATAAATATTTATTTGATATTCGTTATATTTGTTTTAAGTTTTAGTTTAAACACATTTCGTGCCGTACTATTTCGTTGGAATTGTTTTATATTTTGTCATGAAGGACTCAGAAACAGTAGATCGTCTCATTCGTTCGTGTACTGATCTTGCACTGATTATCACTTGCTTGAAATCTCTTGAATTATCAATGGTATCGGGCTCTGCGTGAAATGTAGAATAATAGAACAATTCTCAAGGTCACTTCCGGTTAACATTTTCAAGGTCATATATGTCACCCAACCTATTGTTAAAGGTCATATGGCTTTATAATGAACCAAGTTGAAGAAATCACCAACTAACCTTATAATAAAACATTCCAGGGACACTAACTCCTATAAGATGCCATTAGATTGTTTCAGACAAATGTAACATATCTTCATTACAATAAAGCAAACAATTTGCACTTGTTCTTTTATATATATCTTCAAAACTGTCGGAGAAAATGCAAAAACAAGGAAAGTCAAAATTGAAAATTTGACCTTGACCTTTGACCTTGACCTCAAATTTTTTTATGAACCCAGGACCTCAAATACACGTACCTTGGATCTGTACTACTTACCACTCATGTGATCCATTGGCATATCACTTATGTCAAATTCAAAACGGGAAATAACTGTCATATAGAGTCTACGAATTGATTCGGTTAAATTTGACAAATCATCTTTAGGATATAACGAGCAATTTAGTAAAATAAATTTGTCGCTTTCTTTTACGGTTACGGAGGAGATATCGGAACAATGAAAAGTCAAAATTTAGAACATGACCTTGACATTTGACCTTGACGTCAAATTTTTTTAATGAACCCAGGACCTCAAATACACGTACCTTAGGTCTGTATTACTTATCATTCATGTGATACATTGACATATCACTAATGTCAAATTCAAAAGGGGAAATAACTGTCATATGGAGTCAAATTGATTCGGTTAAAATTTGACAAATCATCCTGAGGATATAACGAGCAATTTAGTAAAATAAATTTGTCCTTTCTTTTACGGTTGCGGAGGAGATCTCACCACAAAGAACACAGTGTTGGGGAGATAACTCTTACAATAAAAAGTCTTCGACTAAACAGGGTCAGTCTCAAAAGCGCAATAACTGTTTGATATCATATCCACAAAACAAAGCGACATCTTGCGGAAGAAGAAAAAAAGTAATGAGAACAAATACAATAGGTCTTTCCAAAAAAATAGTGGAAAGACCTAATAATTGTGCTCCGCCGCTGGATTGTAACCCGTATGTCTTGCACGCGACACAAAAACCAGTGGATGAATTAGTAGATTTTAATTTTCAAACATTTTTGGTGTCTACAATTTTTTCAAGATAATAACAAAAAAGGCTAAATTTCACAAAATTATCCGCATGCAGAGAACAATACATCCATTGGGTAACTCTGGCACTTTATGAAGAAAGATCTTCCCTTTCTGTGCATTTTTTAGCGTCTATTTTTGTGCATTTTACTTTACGAAATTTTAGAGAACGCGTTTCCTACGGTGATTCTATTTGATAGAAGGTTGTTACACGACAGGCATATGGAACCAAGGATTCCTAGTAGTAAAGTTGAAGTCATCCATTCAGAAGATTGACGGGCGCTATAATGATGTCGTTATTGCATAATTGTGTCACATTTCATAAATCGATCGAGAGAAAACAAATTCGGGTTACAAACTATGACCGCGGGAAACACATCAACCATAAGAGTAAAAGAACGAAACAACAGAAACACTGAAGTGCAACAAAAAACCAAACGACAATGTAACACACACAGAAACGAACTATAAGATAACAACTGCCTTTTTCCTGACTTGGTACAGGACATTTTAAGAAAAAATGGTGGGTTGAACTGGTTTTATGGCTAGCCAAACCTCACGCTTTTATGACAATGTTAAATATAACACTAAATTGACAACATTACATGACAGGACTACAGTACAAATAAATGAAAGAACATTCAGGACAGAGAAATACACAAATAAATAATACAATAGTACATTTCGACATGCTAATAGTTATCAAAGGTACCAGGCTTATAATTTAATACGCAGGACGCGCGTTTCGTCCACATAAGACTCATCAGTGATGCTCAGATCAAAATAGTAAGAAAGCCAAACAAGTAATAAGTTGAATAGTATTGATGATCCAAAATTCCAAAAAGTTGTGCCAAATACGGCTAAGGTAACCTATACTTAGGATAAGAAAATCCTTAGTATTTAGAATAATTCATACTTTTGCAAACAGTGAATTTATAAAAATGACCATATGTCAACACCGAAGTGCTGAAAACCATAGAATAAAAACGAACACGTAAAACAACATAGGACAGCACATAAAAACAGCAAAACAGAACCACGCATTGTATGTCACACGACTGGATCGACGCCACAAAAGTGACGTCACAGGTAATCTTTCCCTCGATTGTGACATCACAAAATAGGATTTTACACCTATTTTTTCTAATCATGAACATGATTTGCTTACCCTTCTAAATCACATGATATACGCGACCTTTTTGGTGGGTAAAGTGTTATAAATAGGTGTTTTCAATGTATATCCATCATACGCCTTTGTACTTCGATTATTGTATGGACCTTCGAGATATTTGTGAACATTTGAATTTTATACAAATTTCAATGAAAAAGTCGATTGTGATATATACAAATATATGTGGATCTTTTTTGTGCGTATCTAATTAGAATTTGTTTTAGTTTTGTTAAACTTTCGAAATATACTCAGCCTGACAGCCGATCAGACAATAGTTTCAAGTTGACTTAAGTTGACTCAAGGACTTAAAGTATTTAAAAATATGCTTAATTGCCAGTAGATACATCTGTCTTTTGAATAAAGATTCATATAAGGATCGTAATGATACTATGTGAAATGATTTATCGGTTTTCAAGATATTAATTGAAAGTTCGTCATCCCTATAATGGCTTAAATTTTTACGATTTGAAAAATTAGTTGCGCAATAAAGAGATAATTTTAAATCCTGACTAGTAGGGGATCGATTTAACAACTCACTATTTTTTGTTCAGAGGAGTCGAGAAAATTTCTTACGATATAGCTCGAAGAGAACATTTATCTCTGTCGGGTCAAAAAGGATTTCTCAGATGAGTCTTGGAAAATGTTGAAAAAAAGAATACATTACTGAAGAAGGACAAAGCAGAATGGAACTGTTTAGTGGGTGGTATAGATTTGTATAAATATAGATCTATAGTTTGTGGCTGGTGTCTTAAGTGGTAACACCTGAAATGTGTTGGTTTAAAAGTGCCAACTAAGGCTACATACTAGGCAATGCTAGGTATGCAGGAAGTGCTACCAAATTAATAGCTTAAATAATTCTTAATATGTATAAATGCACTTTCAATTTATCATTGCTATGGTCAACAAATAATTTTCTATTCATATAAATGTGTTCAAATACATTATTGTAAGTAAAACCACGTATATTGGCAAATAAAACAAATACCAAGTATCCTGATGCTACTAACAAAGAAGACACAATTCAATTGCATATGTAGAATTTTGAATGTAACAATCAGACAGCTACAATTTCCGTTGAAAATCAATAAGGTCCTGGTACAAAAATACAGTTCGGCAATTAGTCTTTGAAGTAACGTTTACCATTTGTTATTGTTACTTTTTGGGGCTTTTTTTTTTGATAGGAAATTTCAACTTGCGCTTTTTTAAATGTACATTTGCGCGTTTGAATCGAGTTTATATAAACGGAGATGTTTAGTTCCCCCTGGGATATCGTCTTATGTTACTTGAAATAATAAAAATACGCAGTACCCAGAACTGAGGAGAGAGGAAGGGAGGAGAGGACCCCCAACGAACTACAATACGCACATGACTGCATCAAAAACCCGAAATATTCTGAGTATTGTATTAATTGCCTCTGGACTTACAACACATGCTATGTAAATTGATAAAACATAGTAATAGTTATAACTGGACTGACCAAAATTAACTAATGAAACAAAATCGACCAAACGCGAGTGCAAATCATCTGCTATTAACATGATTTAATCATTATATATCATGCATATCAATTTTATATTGATCTTTACATCTATAGCACTGAATGAAATCTCTCCAACGCTTAAAGATTTCAGATTTGATTCAAGGTCTGACACCTGCTATCTTTAAGTATATGTGGTTTAAGGACATCCGATACAGTTTCAAGGGAGTTAACTCTTGGCGCGACGTTAGGCGTTCGAATTCCAGCAAACGTCACTTTCTGCGGGACGTTATGCGTGTAATTTTACGACGAAGAATATCTACTCCAAATTTTTTATAACTTTGCTTAACTTTTTTACAACAGTACAAAATACCCCAATTTTCAGCTTCAATTTTCTGGAAAACAAACACGGTGACCTATGTTTTATTTGGTGATTTCTTTTATAAATCGCCCAGGCTTAACATATTTTAAAATTATAAAAATGACACTATAATGTGAAACTGTATCGGATGCCCTTAAGACTTTTCTTTTGTCATTTAATTTCTAAATTATGTGTCTTAATTCTAATGAAACACTACATAGTTATGCGTTCTTATTTCATTGAAACTGGAAAAGATTTTTCTATCGTTGAATTGTATTTGTTTGTCGAAGAGTCCTTCATAATATCCGACATCTCAGCAAATCGACATCATTATTTTCTATTTTACGTAAGGAGCACAGGTTCATATTTCACAAGGGGAATAACGGTATTGTGAAAGATGTTAGGCCCTAGGTGGATAAAGTCCAGTCCACAGATGCGACAAGCTTAAAGATCCTCTCCGTCATCCATGAGTTCAAAGCTATCTCTATCTGATGTGTCGTCATCTGATATGTCGGATGAGTCCGATAAGTCTTCCTTCTCCATGGATTCGTCTCGAGTCGTGGTGTGGTTGGGGTATCGTGTTTTCCCCCTGCTAGCAACGGGATTTTTGCGTTCAGATAAAACCCCAGAAATCCGAACAGTTTCTGTGAAGCCTGTTTCAAACTTTTGGTAAAGAAATCCGGTCGAGACGAGATCATCTGTCGCCCGAGAGTCACGATTGGTAATCAGTTCATGGGATTGTTAAAGAGTATGAGTCATAGACAATTTTGTTTCTGCATAGGGTCTCTGCCAAAATACAAGTGTTGATTTAATAGCACTACGATAAATTTTGTGATTGCTTCCTTCCGTAAATAAATAATTAGTTTTGGAACCTTTTCCCGATGTCTACATTAGGTCGTCTAACGTTTCGTTCATGGATAAAAATCGTCACTTAAAAGATCGATAGCAATACCACGGACGCATTCTATGCGCGGAATCACCGTTGAACTTCTCTGTATTTTGCCCGTAGAGGTTGCCATCTTTTGTACAGCCAAATGATCCTCTCTGGATGGAGACTACAATCTTCCTACGTGTTGAAACAGGTATTTCATGAAATAGGTCTTGCTACAGGAGTTTGGTCTTGATACCATCATGGTAAATGTGTATAGAAAACGAATTCGTCCTTTTCTTTGACCATCCATGACTCCCTCCTGTTCTCCGCTCATTGGGGTAGAGGGCACCGCATTTTTTAATGTCTGTGTTCATATGAATTATGTAAATATTGTTTTTCTATAAAAGAATTTAGAATGAATAAACTGTTTACATCGAATGAATATTGTGATTTGGCTTGTAAATATGACATACTAAGTATTATATTTTTTTTCTATTGTCATAAATTATGGCTTATGTTTCCTTAACGTTAATTGAATTTGACAAAAGTGGTTCATTCGTATCAGCTTATAATAAAATATAATTGCTGTGAAGACAATCATTCCAGGTTTATATTTTTTTACGCTTGACGCGTTTTTCGTCGTATAAGACTCATCAAAGCACCCGAGTCAAAAGTAGGTAATATAGCATTGAAAATTCGTTAATTGCCATCCAGTAAATGGCTTCACTGTACCGATTTTTATTGCTTTTTTTCTTTCTCTGTTCCATCATATGATCTACATATGCAATAGGTGCATTAACTGCACGTAAAACTGGTCTTACCAAACATTTTCTTCCGGTTTCAACTCAAACCATTTGAACCATGTTTTCTCCATTGATTTTGTTTTCGTTTTTGTATTTATTTTTTCAGTTTAGGCTGTTGTTGGTTATTGGTGTAGACTGTTGTTGTTGGTTGCCATAGACTGTTGTGCAGTTCAATTGTTTTTTGTTTTTGTTTTTTTTTTGTTAGTTTCTGTTATCTTTATGATGCATTATTTTACTGTTATCTTAAAAGGGGGAAATAAAAAAACACTTTGCTAAAATATATATGTTGTATAGCATAGTTATACATATTAAATATACTGTATTAATCAACTTCATATTCATATATGACTTCATTATTTGTAATGTTTTAGAGTTCAAGTTCTATATTTAAATTGTTGCCATAATTATGCCGATATTCTTCTTTTCCGCTGGCGAATGTGTTTTACATTTGTAACTAGTGGTTCGTTAAAAACGTCCAACAATTTTTCGTGTAAAGACCGTTTTCGATCAAATATCTTAAATCCCATTCCAAGTCGGTATAGAGCTTTGGTTTTCATAGCTTGAAAATCTTCTGTTTTACTCTTGTCAAAGTTTATTACAAGTACTTTGCATAACCTTTTATCTGTAAACAGATTCCAAGCTAGTCTATATTCCATACGATTTGTGCATGATTTAGTTTTATCTAAATCATACATGCCAGATGATTGTATTATAAGGCAGTATTTGCAACTTTGCAAGTTCATGACGATGTTTTGCTCGTCTGTTCTCCCAGGCCAGGAATCTCGACAGGCAATGTAGGTGCTTAGTTCTCTTTTACAACAAAACTTATCTAATATCTGAAACACAAACCATCTGACATCATCGTTGTCTTCGTCAAATGAAATATAAACATCAGTTTGCCAACTTCTTTGTATATTTTTGTCAATTGGTAGGAACTGACTTTTAAGAACTTTAACGTCGTAACGAAGATGTCTTAGTTTCCAAATAAGAAAAATAAATATAGTCAGGGGAATAAGCGAATAAAAAGCCAATGTAGTATCTTGTTTTGAATCACAGTCCGTTGAATGACTTATAAAATCTTCAATTAAAACATTATCAAAGTTTGAACAAAACAGAGGATACCGTGCTTCTTTAAACTTTCTCCATTCACCGATCCATCGATTATCACAATTACATGGTATACCGTTTTGACCGAAGCGGAAGACGTTAGGATCGAGAAGTTGAACTTGCCTTGGAAGTGAGTCAAGTAAATGATCTGTTATGATTATTTCAGCATCATTTGTAAAATTTTGGACACTCTCGTCAAAACTCTGGATTGGATTTCTTGATAAATTCAAAATTTTCACATCTTTAAAATAGTATTTTGAACTAACACTGTGTATTTGATTACCTTCCATGAATAACACTATTCTGTGCCTAGTGTCGGGAACGACATCGGGAAGATCCTTGCAAGACTGGTTAGAACAATCTATGATTAGACTGTCAGTAATTGGATGAGATGTACAAACACACTTACAGTTTCCAACTTTGGGACAGCCATCTTGAACGTCGCATATCATGAGTTGATGCAGACTCGTGTTATAGAAAAGGTCTTTTATATTTATACCTCGTAAAGGTTTGGGATCTTGACACGTACTACTAGTTAATTGATTTCCAAATATTCGATAAAACTCACTATACTCCAAATTGAAGAATTCTGCAGCTGTACAATCACAGTCGTATTTTGCTCCGCGATACTCAAGTTTTCCACATCTTGCATATCTAACTAGTTCTCCAGGGCTGGTTCCTAATATCATATAAGGGTGGATATTTAACCTTACATTGGAAAAGTCGATGTTACCGCACAAAAACGTGTTTGATTCCTTCGGATTAAAATTCTTAATGTTAGAAATCTTAACTGGATATTTATTATTCTTGTAACTAACCCTGCAAATAGTATTATTTGGTACAAGAACATTTCCAATGTCGAGCTGACGTAAATTATTTGTATTAAGGTAAAAGTGAAGAATGTTAGTTTTGGGGTAATTCAGTATATTGAAGTCCAGTTTCGAAATCTTGTTACTGGACAAATCAACATACCTCAGCTTAGGCATCTCTGCAAATGTCTTATTTGAAACATATGTTATTCTGTTGTCATTCATTTTTAGTGTATCTAAAGTTTGTAGACATGAAATGTTTCCGATGTTTTGAAATAGATTATAACTTACATCCATAAAGACAATATTAAACTCGCATATATTCCTTGGCAATTGTTTTAGGTATCCATGTGAGTGTACAAATCTAAAATAAGTTGTACTGTTGAATTCTTGATCGGTTAATAACATACTTTCAGTTCCTTTTACGTTCGTTATTTCAACATCTAAAGAAAGGTATGTTATATTAGGAAGCGGGATTTCCCATTCAGGAATGGCTTCACATGCTAGACATTGGTTTATAAATTCGAATCCGTACTTCGAATGAGAATTTGTGTAACAACTGCTTTGGTTCTTACACCACAGATCTTTCATTCCATCGATATTACAATATTTGTATGATCCCATTATAGAGGGAAACAACAAAATTAACAAAATTGCTGTATAAAAGTTAATTACATTCATTTCTTTTAGATAGATATTTCCAACAGCACGTTATGTTAACGATTTGCAAATTGATCAGGATCTACTCTTCTGTTTGTTAAAAGTGTAAAAGCAAGAATAATATTTTGGTTGGTCCACTTCCTTGTTAGCTTAATATTTATGAAATGAGCTTGAAAAGTTAGATAACAGTGACGACATGTTGAATTAAACATCTAAACATATGTGTTTATCGTCTATCCAACTGTCAATGGTGACATTTATAGATTGATAAATTGTAACGATAAAATACTTTTTAACGAGCATCCAAAAAATAATTGAAGATATATATATTAAAGGAATAAAGGGTATTACCCAGGATAGGGGTGGTTTGAAACTAACAAACATTTTAAACCAGTCACTTTCTATGAGTGCTGTGTCGGGATTCTGTAATTTAGTGGTTGTCTTTATTTGCTGTCTGTTATATTTGTTTTTAGTTTTAAATTATCATTTGTCATAAATCACGTCTTTTTTCATTTGAATTGTCTACGTTTTGTCATGGCGGACTCTTCTAAAGCTGACTTAAGATTTTGGGTTTTCTCATTGTTCATGCCGTTTTTTTTGCCTATACATAGTTGTTTACTTATATATATATATATATTTATTTTATAAACCGACTGATTCCAAACAATATCTGCTTTTTACATCATGTCATCCAAAACATACTAGAGTCAATATACCATTAACCCAGCTAAACGCATATGTACTATCATTTCAAATTCAGAATTAAGGGATACCAGATTAAATAAATTAAGATACATGCTCTTGGACTGAAAATATCCGAAGAAAATAATTGATGACGGTATAACTAGAGCCAAATCTTTTAGCTTACAGGAATTACGGAAAACTAAATCGCATTCAAAAGAAAACGTTTTACCGTACATTTCTACTCGTAACCCGAGAAATATTGAAGCTTTCAACAATAGTCCACCAAAGGTACAAAAATGTGGACGACCAAATTGTGAATCTTGTTTATACTTATCCGAAGGAACAGAATTCGTTTTTAAATCTGGACATGTTTTCAAAATCAAGAACAGTTTTACACGTGCATCGGAAAATCTTCTATACATCATCACTTGCAGGGGTTGTCAAGAAAATTATATTGGACAAACCGGCAACACCATTAGAAAACGAATGACAGTACATAAGCAGCAAATTCGAGTGCCGAGCACAAGAAAAATCCCGCTTAGCGAACATATTGATAGATGCGCTGGATCAAATCATCCAAATTTCTTCCTTTTTCCAATTTATCAGTGTTCAGATAATGCAACGGAACCAATGAGAATTAATAAAGAAAATTATTTTATTAAGAAATACCGTCCTAAATTAAATAGATGAAACTAGAATCCGGAAGGCATTTCTTTATAATAATGTACTTTCACTTTCGTTTTAAGTACCTACGTTGTGCTATATTAGCGCCTGCATACGGAGTATATATCTCCCAATTGATACGATATTCCCGGGCTTGTGTTTCCTATCATGATTTCCTTGATAGAGGATTGCTGCTCACAAGGAAGCTATTAAACCAAGAGTTCCAAATGGTGAAGTTGAAATCATCCCTTCGTAAATTTTACGGACGCCATCACGAGTTGGTTGACCGTTATGGAATAACCGTTTCACAGATGATATCGGATATGTTCCTTATGTCGTAACTACAATACACTTCCCTTTTCACGAATGTGACTTACCGAATTAGACTATTTACCGGATTTGTAATAACATAAGCAACACGACGGGTGCCACATATGGAGCAGGATCTGCTTACCCTTCCGGAGCACCTGAGATCACCCCCAGTTTTTGGTGGGGTTCGTGTTGCTTAGTCTTTAGTTTTCTATGTTGTGTCATCTGTACTATTATTTGTCTGTTTGTCTTTTATTTTTGGCCATGGCGTTGTCAGTTTGTTTTCGATCTACGAGTTTGACTGTCCCTCTGGTATCTTTCGTCCCTCTTTATGACGTTCAGGACTAAATAATAATGTTGCAAATAGACGTTACCCCTGACGACGTCGCTATTTGGTGCATTTTCAGCCTTATTTTTTTTTTTCCTATTTTGTGCACAGCGTGGACAAAATTTAAAACTTTTCAATATATATATATATACATCTCGGTGTATTAAAATTTGATAAAGTGATTATCCCGCTACATTTTGTACTATCCTTTGTTTAATAGCCTTCAGGAAGAATTTACATTTTCCTCTATCGTCATGTATTTTCTCCTTTATATTCTACATTTTAGTCATATTGGTGCATGTGTTTTGATATATTAATGAACTAAAGGCAAGAACCTGCATCTATCAGCGAGCAAAATCTACCAGTTTGATATCAACATAGAAAATCAGTTTAATTTAAACGTACCACACCACAACCCTCCTCTTAAAAAATATAAGGCCTCTTACAAGTAGTAATCAAATATTAAAACCAGTGAATGGATTTGTAATTATCAATATATTCGTTTGTCTATATTGTTGTTTTCTTTAAATCCATAATATCCAAAAAAGGCTAAAATTAATAAAATCTTTAACAAAGAATAAAAAATTTGTAAGGGTTCTGCGGAACCCAGTGTCTCGACTACTTTGTGAATCTAATAAATGTTTTAGGAACTTTAAATGCAGATTGTAAATATTGTTAACTGGAAGAAAACTACGTACATAATTAAGTAACATACGGAAAACAGGAAATATATTTTTACAAAATTTCCTTCAAGATACTAGCATTTGATCATAAACAAGCTTCTGTCCAAGTTTGGTAGTAATCCAGGATAGTTTAAGAAAGTTGTTAAAATTTTAAAACTTTAACCACAGAGTGAATGTTATGTTAATGGCAGAAAAACTAAGTTCATTTATAAGAAAACTAGGGAAAAAGGAATTTTTTTTACAAAATTTACTTCTGGATACCATCTTCTGATCGTAAACAAGCTACTGTCCTAGTTTGGTAGAAATCCAGGATAGTTTAAGAAAGTTATTAAAACTTGAAAAACTTTAACCACAGAGTGAATGTAATGTTAACTGGCAGAAAAACTAAGTCCATTTTATAAGTAAAATAAGGATAAACAGGATTTCTTTTTTACAAAATGTATTTCTGGATACTATCTTATGATCATTAACAAGCTTCTGTCCAAGTTTGGTAGAAATCAAGGATAGTTTAAGAAAGTTTTTAAAAATTCAAATACTTTAACCACAGAGTGAATATTTGTGAACGCCGCCGACGACGGAATGTAGGAACGCTATGTCTCGCTTTTTCGACAAAAGTCGAAGGATCGACAAAAATCCAGCTTAAAATTTTCACTTTAGTTTTTGAGATAAACAATTTTTGCATTTTACAAAACGATATTTCAGAGCTTGCGTTTCTTAGATGGAGGGTTTCTACACGGAAGGCATATTGAACCAAGGATTCCTTGTGATAAAATTAAAGTCATTCATTCAGAATTATGACGGGCGTCATCATGAATTAGTTGGTCGTTATCAAATAACTGTGTCACAGATGACCACGGGTATGATAAGATAAGATAAGATAAATAATAGTTTATTCAAGTGTCACATATTGATCTACAATAAAATTACAAAACAACATCATAAAAAGGATCAATATCCAGCCTATAAAGACTTATGAGACACTGTATATACAAATAAAAGCTATACCAGTTATATTAAAGGAATTTTTTTTTACAAAAAGCATAGTCATGTATTACATGATTTAATACTCATTAAATATGTACATAAAATTATAACATATCTATTCATGAACGCTTCAAAATAATAATGTAGAACTTACTAATATAAATCAACAATGAAAACAAAAGATTTATAATTACAGTTTAGTTCGCTTAAAAACGCCACTAGGGTAAAGGTTACTTAAAAATTCAGTAAAAATACCGCAACAAATAATTTCAGTAAAAATTCAGTTAAAGTTCAGTAAAAATTCAGTTAGAGTTCAGTAAAAATTTCAGTAAATTTAACGTTTAATTCAAAAGAGATTCGTTAACTAAAGATTTACATAGTAAAAAAACAAAAAGGAAATCTAAATCAATACAATAAGTTTAAACAATATTATATAAATTTTTTACGTCTCATAAAACATTTATGGAGTGTATAAGCCAAAAGTAGTTGGATTTCATCACATTTCATTAAAGATGTAAATTTGTGTGCAGTTGTTAACATTTCAAAATTGTCAATCAACTGTTTAGCATTTTGAAAAGTTCAAATCTAATGTCAGAATAGAGCGGACAGTTCATCATGAAGTGTATTTCATTTTCTACGGTTGAATTGTCACATAGTTTACATAATCGTTCATTCAAAGGTGTCTGCGGTCCAGAGTATCGTCCTATTTCAATAGCCAATGGCAACGCCCCACTTCTAAAAGTGTCATTGTTCGTCTTACGGAACGTGGGATGTTACGCTGTATATATCGTTCTGTTTTAACGTTTTCCTTGTATAAGCGATGAGTTCGTAGTTTGTTTCCGTTTTGGTTGATTTCTGTCATTAAAAAGTTCAGATAAAATTCATCATTATCTAGAATTGTCAGTTTGTCTTTATGTACTGCTGTTTTTAATGATATTTGAGTGTTACTGACTAAATCTGCACATTCAATCGAGTTTATAAAACCGGTCACTTGCTTGTGCTATCCTTTCCGACGTCTTGATGCCCAGTCCGACACCGTTGAAATAAGTCTGTCATCGTCTGTGCGTTTCAGCCTACATAATAGACGGATGCATGACAGTTTTTGTTTATTGAAACACGTAATCAGTCCCAAATCGCCACGGACTGCGGAGTTTGGTGTTCGTTTTCCTACAGCTAGAAATAATTTGCATGCTTTGTTTTGGACGCTGTTAATCACACCATATTGTTTTGTTCCCCATATACCACTTCCATAGAGTAGGATAGGCTCAACTGTTGATTCATACAGCTTGAAGAAAACACGATGAGTCATACCTCCACTACTTATAAATTTTCCGTATGGGGCGCCTAGTGCACGACTAGCCGACTTGACCAATTCTCCAACAGCTTTTTGCATGTTCAAATGTTCATCCAACCAAAGGCCGAGGTACTTATATGAATCAGCATATCCGATGTTGGTATTAGAGCACGTAAATAAATATGTACTACGGCTAATTGATGGGTTTCTAAAATGGACAAACCTGCGTTTTGCCAGCAATAATGTGAAGTGTCCATTCATTACACCAAGATGTTACCACGTCCAACATTCGTCGTAGTTTCGGTGCAATAAGCGCAATGTCATCTGCGTATAGCAAAATACTCATGTTAATGTCATCTATTTTTATATGTTATGAACAGAAAAATCGACTTTTGAATGTAGCCAACAAAAGACACAAATCAATAATAAAATTTAACAAGATTTATTATACACTAGTTTACAAAAGTATTACACAAAAGAAATGTCAACTTAACTGTCAAAATATGAGTCCAATCTTTTATCTTTTCTTTATCCGGAAATCTTCACGGAATCCACAGAATATTATATCCAGTTGGTCACAATCTAGTATGATGTAGTTTGTAAATAAAAGTGTCAATCCAACTGTTGAGAATGTTGATGTCTATCGATGTCTAAGTCTATCTATGTCTATGTCCAAATCTCTATATTCAACTAACTTTTGGGTCTGAATTTAAATACTTAAACGGAAACTTCTAGACAACGCTAGAAATATAAATTACGCATCTTTTGTTGTGATCATTCTGGAAACATTATGTAAGTGAAATAGAAAGTTCTAATCATTCCATGAGTATTAGTGATTGTTCCAGTGAATTCTAAACTACATAGTTGTAACACAATGTGTATGTAAACATTCTTAGGCCACACAAAACAAGTTAGGCCAACTAAATAAATATAATAGTTACAATATCATAACACCTCCCCTTAAAAAAGTTTGAGTGTAACAAAACTTTTCATGAATAATATGTACAAAATACATAGTAATATATAGTAAGTATTTTCAAAAATACACAGTGTTTTAATAAGTTCTAGATAAAGCATCTGCTATTACATTATCTTTACCTTTAATATGTTTTACAATAACATCATATTCCTGTAACAATAAACTCCACCTAGTCAATCTCTGGTTCTTGTTTCTCATTTTATGTATGAAGGTAAGAGGATTATGATCAGTATAAACAAGAATAGGATGCACAGTGGGATTTAAATATACATCAAAATGTTGAAGTGCAGACAACAGTGCAAAACACTCTTTTTCAATAGTCGAATAATTTTTCTGATGTTTATCTAATTTCTTAGAAAAATATGATATAGGTTTTTCAACATTATCACCTGTTTCCTGATATAAAACAGCTCCAACTCCTACATCGCTTGCATCAACGGCAAGTTTAAATTGCTTTTCAAAGTCTGGAGTGATCAGAACTGGACTATTAATTAAAAGTGATTTGCTATTTTCAAAAGCGTTTTGACAATTTTCACTCCAGATGAATTTAGAATCTTTCCGTAAAAGATGAGTCAATGGTTGAACAACAGTAGCAAAATTTGAACAAAATTTTCTGTAAAATCCAATCATGCCTAAATATCTCATAAGTTGTTTTTTATTTGTAGGAGGAGGAAATTTAGTAATTGCATCCACTTTAGCCGTAATAGGTTTCACTTGACCTTGGCCAACTGTATGCCCTAAATAATCAACAGTGGCCTGGCAAAATTCACTTTTACCAAGATTAACAGTCAAATTTGATTGTGACAATCTATCAAAAGTATCATATAAATGTGTTAAATGCTCTTCCCAGCTATCACTACATACAATTAGATCATCAATATAAGCATAACAACAGTCTAAATCTTTTATAACATTATTGATCATTCTTTGAAATGTAGCTGGAGCACTTTTCATGCCAAACGGCATTACAGTATATTGAAATAAGCCGTCTGGTGTGACAAAAGCTGATATTTCTCGAGCTCTCTGTGTCAATGGGACTTGCCAGTAACCCTTCAATAAATCAAATTTGCTCACAAATTTTGCTTTTCCAATATTATCAATGCAATCGTCTATCCTTGGAATCGGATAGGAATCAGATTTTGAAACAGAATTTACTTTTCTGAAATCAGTTACGAAACGAAAGGTTTTATCTGGTTTGGGCACAAGGAGACAAGGAGAGCTCCATTCACTGTTACTCGGCTCAATAATATCATTGTCAAGCATATATTTAATTTCTTGTCTCATAAATTCAAGTTTGAGTGGATTGAGCCGGTAAGGATGTTGCTTAATTGGAGAAGCATCACCAACATCGACATCATGACAAACAGCAGTGGTTTTGTTTGGCACATCTGGGAAAAGATTTTAAAAGAAAATACCAAAGCTTTTAATTTTCTCTACGATCAAAAGACAGATGTGCAAGTTTTGAATCTAAATTTGATAAAATTTCTGAATTTTTCAATCTAACTGTCTCTTCCATAGTTTTAGAACTAAAAGGTGGTTCAATTATATCTGGTTTGTCATGATTGTTCTCCAATTTAATCATGGCTAAAGTGGCAACTGGTTTACTCTCACCTTCATTAGTACGCTCAAAATATGGTTTTAACATATTAATGTGACACACTCTATTTTGTTTACGCCGACCTGGTGTTTTTACAATATAATTCAAATCATTGATTTTACTCTCTATGGTGTAAGGACCACAATATTTAGCTTGTAATGGATGTCCAGGGACTGGTAAAAATACAAGTACCTTTTCACCTGGCTCAAAAACTCTGTCCCTGGCATCTTTATCGTACCATATTTTCATCTTATTCTGAACAGTTTTTAAATTGTTCTGAGCAATTTGACAAGCAGTATACAATTTTTCTTTAAATCTAGATACATAGTCTAGAAGTCAGTGTGTTCAGTAAGCCATTTTTCCTTAATCAATTTTAAAGGTCCCTTACAGTATGACCAAATACCAACGCAAAGGGACTAAAACCAAGGGATTCTTGAACAGCCTCTCGGACCGCAAAAAGTAAAAAGTGAACACCATCATCCCAGTCCCTGTCAAATTGAAGACAAAAAGTTCTAATCATGTTCTTCAATGTTTGATGAAAACGTTCTAAGGCACCTTGAGATTCTGGATGATAAGCACTTGACCTATACTGAGCAATCCCTAACTGGTACACGACTTGCTGAAATAAACCTGACATGAAATTTGAACCCTGGTCAGACTGTATAGATTTTGGAAGTCCTACTAGCGTGAAAAATTTGATCAGAGCTTTGACAATAGTAGGTGTCTTGATATTCCTTAACGGAATAGCCTCAGGAAAACGAGTGGAGGTACACATGATCGTCAGTAAATACGCATTTCCGGTCTTGGTCTTCGGTAAAGGTCCAACGCAATCAATGAGTACTCGGCTGAAAGGTTCTTCAAAGGCTGGAATAGGCAGAAGTGGTGCTGGTGGTATTTTCTGGTTAGGCTTACCAACAACCTGGCATATATGGCATGATTTGCAATATTCTGCGACATCATTTCTAAGTTTTGGCCAGTAGAAATGCTGCAAGATCTTAAGGCAAGTCTTCCTTATACCTAAGTGTCCAGCCAAGGGGTGTCATGGGCAAGACCAATAATTTCTTGCCTATAAACTTTCGGCACCACCACTTGGTATACCACTTTCCATTCCTCCTCTGGGGTAGCATCAGGGGGCCTCCACTTTCTCATTAAAATGCCGTCTTGATGGTAATAGCATTCGGCCACTTTGTCTGCTTCCTCCTGTGGTTGAGCCCTCTTGCAGAGCTGAAGAACCTCAGGGTCTTTATTTTGTTCTTCGACAAATTTCCTTCGGTCTAATGAATGGCTGTTTACGTCTGGCCATGGCATAATTACATTCTTGCTAATACTAGGTGGTCTTATTACGGCCTTCTCTGAGCTACTGGGACCTTCAATGTCGGCTAGAAAGGTGTCAGAAAGGTCCATGTAATCAAACTGGTCTTCTTGCAAATCCTCATTTTGCTGTTTTCTAGCCATCGCCCTAGTAACGACACAAGCTGGATACAGTTCAGCATCATCTTCAGGTGATTTAACATCCACCACCGGTTCACTGGTAACAATTGGTTCAGCAACCACTTTGTTCCTAGCTAGATCATTTCCTAGCAATAATGAAACACCCTCAACAGGGAGATTAGGACGAACACCCACAACAACTGGTCCAGTTATCAAATCTGACTTCAGATAAATACGATGGAGGGAACATCTATACAACCTAACTCCACACCTTGTAACAAAACGGAGGCACCAACAGAAGTCTCTTCGGACAAAGGCAACACACCTTCTAACAATAAAGACTGAGAAGCTCCAGTGTCCCGTAAAATCTTAATAGGCTGAGGAGTAGTATTATCAACAATAGAAACAAACCCATCAGACATAAAAGGTTTATAATCCTCCATGTAATCACAAAAACTGGACTGAAAAGCCTGACTCGCAGGACATTCCAACGTATTGGTAACACGGGGTGTCGTACAAGCACTGGTCTTGGGCTTATTATCTCTTTCATTCTTCTTCTGGAGTCTAAAACAATCAGCCATCAGGTGACCATTCTTTTTACAATAAGCACAAGTCAGTGACTTCTTCTCAAAAGTATCAAATTTTGGACTAGACATATTATAACTAGACTGACTCTTATTCTGTGCAACAGGCTTACTAGCAGTACGCTCAGTGCTTTGATTCTTGTAATTTCCACTCGAAGTATTAAAATTTTGACCTTTGAAACTTCTCTTATGTGAAAGGGTATAATTATCGGAAATAACAGCTGCATCTTGTAATGTCTCAACAGTTTTGTCATCTAAATGTGTTTTTAAGTCTAAATGAACACACTGCTTGAACTCTTCTAATAACATCAATTGTCTTAAATTATCAAATTGTTTATCTATTTTCTTTGACGTAAGCCATTTATCAAATAGATCTTCTTTTTCCCTAGCAAATTCAACATAGGTTTGTGAATCAAACTTTTTATAAGACCTAAATTTCTGTCTATATGCTTCTGGCACTAGCTCATAAGCTTTTAAAACTTCTTTTTTAACCTTGTCATAATCAGAACTATTTTCTGATGAAAGTGCTGAGTAAATTTCAGCGGCCTTGCCCTCAAAAACACTTTGCAGCATTGTAGTCCAAAAGGCTTCGGCCATTTCAAATTTTGAGCAATTTTCTCAAACTGTGGAAAAATTTATCAACTGTTTTTCACAAAATTTGGGAACCAAACGTATGTTTTTGCTGCATCAAAATTAAAATGTTCTGATTTTGATTGGAATTTAGTGTTGCTTTCTTCTTTTGCCATTTCAATTTTATTTTCTCCATCTCTAACCTTTCTTTCATTTCAAGTTCTGCCTGTTTTAATTTAAATTCATCTTCTTTTCTTTTATTTTCTCCATCTCCAATCTTTCCTTCATTTCAAGTTCTGCCTGTCTTTCATCTTTTCCAATTGTTTTATTTTGATTTTGTTTTCCAATTGTTTTAATTTAAATTCATGTTCTAATTCAAGCTGTTTTAATTTGGTAGCATCAACATTTTCGACCTTAAGTTCAAGAGCCTCTTCACCTAAAATTTCTGTGTCAACTAATTTGTCTATTACCAAATTTTTTATAATTTGTTTTCTCATAGATACTCTAAAGTCTAATTTCAGATGCTTAGCAAGCAACACTAATTCCTCTTTCTTTAAATTATCAAACTTCTCCAGGTCTGGCGTTTTCAAAAATTTACCGGCATCAAATGCCATTTTGTAGAATTTTGTTGGCTAGTTCTAATAAAAATACTGAACAAATATTTAATAAGATATTAACGTTATCCCGGACTTGAGCCCCCAATTTCTGTTATGAACAGAAAAATCGACTTTTGATTGTAGCCAACAAAAGACACAAATCAATAATAAAATTTAACAAGATTTATTATACACTAGTTTACAAAAGTATTACACAAAAAGAAATGTCAACTTAACTGTCAAAATATGAGTCCAATCTTTTATCTTTTCTTTATCCGGAAATCTTCACGGAATCCACAGAATATTATATCCAATTGGTCACAATCTAGTATGATGTAGTTTGTAAATAAAAGTGTCAATCCAACTGTTGAGAATGTTGATGTCTATCGATGTCATCTACTATGTCCAAATCTCTATATTCAACTAACTTTTGGGTCTGCATTTAAATACTTAAACGGAAACTTCTAGACAACGCTAGAAATATAAATTACGCATCTTTTGTTGTGATCATTCTGGAAACATTATGTAAGTGAAATAGAAAGTTCTAATCATTCCATGAGTATTAGTGATTGTTCCAGTGAATTCTAAACTACATAGTTGTAACACAATGTGTATGTAAACATTCTTAGGCCACACAAAACAAGTTAGGCCAACTAAATAAATATAATAGTTACAATATCATAACATATACCACACTGAAGATCGTTAATTCGTTGGATTAAGTCATTTATATCGACGGCAAAAGGCTCAGAGAAATCAAACAGCCTTGTTTAAGTCCGGCGTCAACACTAAACCATTTAGTGAACTGATCATTTACTCTAACTGTACTGGATACGTTGTCATATAGCGACTGTAAAGCTGACATAAATTTTCCTCGTATACCTGCATTAGAAAGTTTATACCAAAGTAGGTGTCTTTGAACCGTATCGAATGCCTTACGCATGTCCACAAAGCAAACGAAAATTGAAAGTCTCGCTATTTTACGGTCATTGATAATGGTGTGTAATGTGTAGATATGTTCCTCACAGCTACGTTTTTCCAGGAACCCGTTCTGTACGTCGCAGAGATTATCATTAACATCTAGCCATGATAAGAGTCTTGCATTTAAAACATAACAGTCAATTTTACTCGGAAGAGAAATAAGTGTTATTCCTCGGTAATTCAGAGGGTTGTTTCTCGTGTCTGATCCACTTTTGAAAATCCGATTAATTATTCCCTTTGTCAATTGATCCGGCACTTTCCCAAGTTCGAAGCACCCATTGCATATTAAGTGCAAAAGATCTATTGCTGTTGGGTTTTTCAGAACTTCAGCAGGAATTTCATCAAAACCATAAGCCTTACGAAGCTTTGCTCGTTCTACTGCAACAAGAATTTCTTCGCGTGAAATTGGTTCGTTCAGCTCTGTGACATCTGGTTGATTTTCTCTGGTTTCGTTGTCATAAGCTGGAGGTCTGACATTTGGATTAACACTAAATAATTGCTCAAAGTCAGATTTCCATTTTCCTAGAACTACGTTTTTATCTGTTTTTACTATTCCATCATCGCCTATAATTGACCATGGTATACTTTGGTTACGTTCATTAGACATGCCTAGTTTGCCAATAGATTTCCAAAAATCTCTTTGATTTGACGCCATTAGTTTTTCTTCGAGTCTGCCCTGCTTTTCAAGTAGGTGTTTCCACTTATATTTACGATTAAGTCTGTCAAATGTTTTCCTTTCGGAGCAATAGTTGGCTTTTAGACTTTTCTTTTGACGAATGGGACCTGTACATTTAAGCCACAGTTCCTCGAGTGAACACACTTTTTTCCACTGGTTTTGCAAATAGTCGTTCAAATATGGTTTATATCTCGATTTACCATATCCGTTGGAATCATGTTTCGGTTTCATTTTAGGAAGTTTATTATCCATTTCATCCTTCAACAATACACAAAATTCGTCAAATGCTGACTGAACGTTGTTTTCGACGTTGATTGCATTTTCAATACGGTTTATTGTTTCATTATTTCGGTCTCTGATAGCATTATCCAAGAGAAAATTATCAGGAATATTATTCACCCGGTATTTTCTAGAATTTGACGTTGTTTCGTCGATAGTATGCGTATTTCTCTCAATACAAACTTTAGGGACTCTTATTTCACAAAGTAATATTGAATGATCCGGAATATTTTCCGGGTTGTAGTTCACTTGATTAATTACTAGTATGTCTATCATTTTCAACACTTTAAAATCTAAAAACTCATTGAATTGCTCATGCGGTACACACATATAATCCACAACGGATTTGCCTTGTGGCGATATATAGGTAAAATCATTTAATCCAATTTTTCCGTTTAACATTGCGAAATTTATATTCGTCAAGAAATCAATAAAAAGATCACCGTTATAATTTTCATTCACATCAATTACTGACCTAGGGCTTATTTCGTCAACTCCTTCTATGTAATCCGATTTATTTCCAGTGCGAGAATCGAAATCACCGCATATCACAATATTTCCGATTGATTGGTAACAGTAAACCTGATGTAGTAGGTTTTCAAAAAACAGTTCTTGATCATTAAGCCGACTAGATTCATTCGGAGGCAGGTAACATACTGCCACACAGAGAATAAAATCCGAAGATTTACTTTTCAATTTAATCCACAATATTTCTTCAACGCTGTTATCGAGCGTTGTTATGTCGTAGAATTCGAATAAATCGTTCTTTAAAAAGGCACCTACACCACCTGATCCACGTTGAGCATTTATGTGCAAATTTTCACGACTATTTCCAATCCATGTATAGCCGTCGATGATTGGTTTCTGTGATCCTTTAAGGAAAGTTTCACAAACAGTATAAATATCACAGTCTGTGTTTTCTAGCACAAGTTTTCAAAGTCGAGCGTTGTCATTATCTTTTATCGACCATCCGCGCGACAGTTCCATACTCCACACCGCAATCTGTCCTATTGGCGTTTTTGAACGAGTCTGTTTCCGACAAAGACCAACTCATTTTCTTTTCCGATTTCTTTGAACAAGTTCTGACGTTACCCTGGAACATTCTTGTTTCTACTGGTAGATCATTGTCAATATACACTTTTTTATAAGCTGGGTTATTCTTTAAGTTACGTTTGTTCTTGAAAGTGTCCTTTTTCTGTTCGTTGTCTTCAAGTTGGACTACCACTACTCCATTATATCTTTCGTTTCCATTCTTTCGGGTCACTTTCTGAATTTTAACATTTGGAATAGAAAGACCGTCTCTGAATAAAGTTTGTACCTTGTTCAGTGTAACTTCTGCATTGTCTTTTTCTCTTTCATCATATGGTAAGTTTCTAATGATCACATTATTTCGGATGTCTATACTGTTTTCATCTGTTTTCTCTAAAATAAGGTTTTCACAGGATTTCTGCACGTTGTCGATTTTAAGATTCGTGGTGACCATATCATCTTTTAGCTCTTGTTTAACTTTTCCAACTTCTTTTTCGATGTGTGTTTTCAGGGCAGTTTCTATGTTTGCTGATCTCTTTTCTTCAAGATTTGCTTCTAGTTGATTCATCCGGCTGTTCATTATGTTAAAGCTAACCGATATGTTGTTTGCTAGGTTTTGTATAGCGGAAAGCAGGAAAGTTTCGGACTTCCCCATTTTTGGTAGCACAGTTTGTGTTTCCCAATTTACAGTTTTTAATTTCTCTGACTCGGCACTTTCTGTATTACTTTCTGTACCAGAATTCGATCGTTTTCTTGTAGAGCTGGGTTTTTCTTCTATTTATAAATTACCAATCACTTCACTAGATGAATGACCATTAGAGAAAAGTTTACCAGTACTCACAGTGTTTAAGTCCGTACCAGTAGCCATTATGGAATTCCTGGATATTATATAAACGATATATAATATAATATAATCATACTTCAGATGCAAATAAGTTTTGATATATTCCTTTTCCAATGAGCTCACATTAAATGCACAATAAGTTAGTAAATATGCTGCTATATCGACTCACTTTACTATAGATTAAGGCAATTTTGCAAGAGACGAAAAAACACGTCCGTCTACCTGTATTACTAATTACTGGTATGCTCCAACTGTTGTTGCCATTTTCCTGTAATCTTTTTCTCGAATGTGACATCCAAAATGAGAAGTTTACATCAAATGTGTACTTACCATGAACATGATGTTCTTACCATTTCTGAGGCACGTGGTATCTGCGACTTTTTGGTGGGATTTGTGCTGTAAATAATTCGTGTTGGGTTGTGTTGTAAATAGTTCATGTTATAAATGGATTATTTTTCCAATGTAATCAATGCATGATGTTTCATTTTTGCGAGGATTATAAATTGCATGTTAAATTTAACAACAACAAAAATTTAAGAAAAAATTGAATTCCGCTTAATATCAATAAGATCCAAATAATGATTATAATTTGAACTTTACTACTAAAAAATAATAATGTTATTATTGAACAATTACATGTAGTTTGTTAGAAAGCTGTACCGCATAAGATGTGCTAATGGTGCCCTCTTATAATTTTCAAAGTTAACATGACAACTGAAAATGTTTATCAAACGGAATCTAACCTGGGACGTCAATCAAATTCTTGGAAGAAAATACAAGATGTTTCATTACGATTGAGGTTATAACAATTTAGAATTGCAGGTTGGCATTGCGAGGTTTGAATGTACATGCATCAAAATTTTTATTTGTTCTCATTTTGGAATCAACTATCAACCACTTTTTATAGTTTCTGTAAATTAATACATTTTGTGGATTTTTTTTTTTTTTTCTGGCATGAAAACCAAGATAATTTTCTCTCTGTTAAGTCGTACCATCTTCATTTTTGGATTGATGTAAAAAAAAAAATTTGAATAGGTCTCTTTTGCATATCCTTTTATTAATTTGACGAATTTCTTTAAAAAAAAAATAAAATTAGTGACACAACGTTAACGAATAAAAGACATCTGTAAAAAAGATGACCAATTTATTGTTTGAGTCGTCCATAACTCATGCATTATTATTGAAATTTGTAAAACAAAGATTGAAAATGTTTACAACCTATTCCAGACAGGGTTTTTCTTAGGTTTCCCATATGTTGGACTTGGTCATTTTCGTTATTGAATGTATTTTGTGTTACCTATGTGTTGATCATTAGTTTTTATGCCCCATCTACGATAGTAGAGGAGCATTATGTTTTCTGGTCTGTGTGTCCGTTCGTCCGTCCGTCCGTCTGTCCCGTTTCAGGTTAAAGTTTTAGGTCAAGGTAGTTTTGATGAAGTTCCCTATGATATGATCTTTCTAATTTTAATGCCAAATTAGAGATTTGACCCCAATTTCACGGTCCATTGAACACTATGGACACTTTCTTGTTTTTATCGCAAATACCTAATTTGTGTCATTAATATTATCGATAATTCGACTTCAACCAATTTTCAAACGTTGCACAGTGATTGACCAAAGATTCAAGATATGCACCTCCTCTTATGAACAGGTTTAAATTAGTCTCAACTAAATAATCGCTATTGTCAATTAATGGGAGGGTCACCCGTAACTCCAATAGTATTCTCAATATTTCAAACTTTGCAAAGATATGAAAAAAGAAAAATAACAAAAGTACCGAACTCCGAGGAAAATTGAAAACGGGAAGTCCCTAATTAAATGGCAAAATCAAAAGCTCAAACATATCAAACGAATGGATAACAACTGTCATATTCCTGACTTGTTACAGGAGTTTTCTTATGTAGAAAATGGTGGATAACATATAGAACTTATATTTTCAGCACTATGAATGTTTTTTATGCTTTCCACGTGTGGAGCTTAGTCATATAAAATGCACCTAGTTTGTGTTATCTGTATTTTGAGAGGCTACACCCATTTTGGATTTTAATTTAAGGGTAACATTTAAAGGAAATCATGACGTTTGTGCATCTGAATGCTATTGTGATCTTGTTATTGGACAATGTTGAATGTTAGGAATAGTACCTATTTTGTGGCCTCTGTTACTTCTACTTTTTTTAACCATCGTTATTCATACTTTGCATTTGGGGCCTCAAGTTTTCCATTATGACTATATTCAGCGAACTTGCTGCAGAGTCTGTATTTGCCGCATGTTTGCTGAAAATGTGCTGCATATATGCTGCAAACAATTTACCATGCAAATGAGTATTTGCTGCAGACCTGTATTTAATTCAGCAATAACATACATACATACAGACAGACAGACAGACAGACAATTCAAATACTGCATCATTTGCAAAATTA
Source organism: Mytilus coruscus (assembly GCA_017311375.1). NCBI lineage: Eukaryota > Metazoa > Mollusca > Bivalvia > Mytilida > Mytilidae > Mytilus > Mytilus coruscus. The sequence goes on along the minus strand of CM029603.1, from coordinate 22,256,280 downwards.
TCATAGCATAAGTAAAACCTTGTAAGAAATAATTTCAAGTTTTTTTGTCGTTCAAGAGCTGAAATGAATTGACTATTTCAAATACAAAAGAAGGGTTTATTTGAAATGCATGTTGTGCATACAGCTAGTTAAATTAATTTCTTAAAAATTCAACTTGACTTATTTAAACATAAGATTTTACAAACATATAGAATGGTCAAAGATTTCTGAAATCTAGCTACGAACATCCCTTATATTCTAGTTTATCCTGCAATCTTAATAAAAACATTATTGTTTCTGCAAATTTGCCGCAAGCTTGCAGCAAAAAGCTGCAATGTTTGAAGGAGGTTTGCAGCTAGCTGCAGATAACTACAATCATTATCCAAAGAGTTCCTGCAAGCTTTTTGTTTGCAGCAAACATTTCAGTTCTGTAAGTAGAGGAAACTCAAGCATCTGTCCCTGAAAAAATTACCTTTATACCTTAATATTAAGGTATGCAGGTAAAAATGAACCCCTGTGAGGAAACTTCCCGGAACATATTCGTACACGGATCATATAGTAGAAAATCTATCAGTTTTCTTAACAAAATAAACTGAAATTAAACATTGTTCTCTTTTAAAAGTCCCAGATGAAACGGGTACAAGGTTATACCAGTTTACAAACTTAATAGGTCATTAAAGTTGGAAATTTTACAGTCTAAAAATAGATATAGAATTTTCAAAATTACGAAATCCACCCCATGGAAACAAAGAAGTTAAGTTTTGAATGATAACATAGCTGAAGGTATGTAGTCTATGTAGAAAGAAAAAAGATAAAAATTAACACGAATAGGCTCTGCGTCGAACAAAGAAGTGAGCGGAAAATGTCTTATAGGGTTAATATATTTTTTGCTGGTTATTTATTGGTGTAAATTAGTTATGCATATCATGTAAACAGTCGGGTTTTCTATGTTTCAGTTAGAATAAAATGATCATATCTGAAACCAACAATAGATTCATGAAAAGTAAAAAAACAACAATGATTGATCTGATCATTATTTTGTTTTAATTGACCTTTCGATTTCAACATGATATGCTTAACCTATGAAGTTTAAAGGTATATTAAAATCTGCAGATTTGATTTCGGATCCCAGTCATTAAAAAATATTAACGATATATACGTCGTTGTGTAATTTGGGTGTCCAATTTCACCTTTAGATTTCAGATAAATAAAATAAATGTCCACCACGAACGTTGAAAATCCCGATGATATACATTGCTTAATCTTTTTACTTTATTTTTCAAACATTGATTTTTACTTCATTTGAAGATCTGCTGAAAATAATGCTGATAAAAATGTTTTTAAAAGAATGTGTAAAAATTGAATGTCAACTTCTACATAATCTTGTAATACCGTACCTTAAACTTTTAGGTGATTGGAAATGGTAGTGCGGTTTTACGAGTGGGATCCTAATGGGTCGGCGCTAGGGCATGCCTCACTAACATTACCAAATGGTACCCACATTAGCTGGTGGCCATGTGATGAAGACCGATCGACTCCGACAATATGGTTGGAGCTGTGTGGATGTAAAACTGCTGCTAAGACATTTTGCTTTTCGCCATTTAAAATATCTACTGTTTTACAGTCTATCCCTGCTACAATGGTATGCATTACTATTATATTCACTTGGCTGAGTAACCATTCATTGATAAAGATTTCATTGAGATAGCAAATCTTACGAACCAACTAAGTTCTATTTTCTATATAAATAAATGAGGAAAAAATACAATATATGTAAATATGTGATTCGATTGTCAAATTTTGTCTTATGACTAAAGTTGATCGTAAATCATGAACAATTCAATATACTTACGATTAACTTAAGTCGTTATACATTTTTGTAAAACTGATCGCAGAATCTACAGCTAAAAGTCTAAGTCGTGTTATAGTTGTAATACTGAAAATTATCTGTCCATTGATACCAAGTTATATTAAGAATGATATGGAATTTTCAAACCACATACCGAATAGAGTTCCAGAAAAAAAACTCTAACCAGTTTTGATGTCCAAAGCTTGTATACTGTAAAATATTCCTCGTCTGTTAGACCTAACAGCAATAAGATACTGCATGGCTCAATATGAAACGGAAATATGTAGATGGCAGATTTGAAATTGATTTCATCATCGAAAACTTAGAAATCGTTCTAAAAGACGGTTCGTTTTATTTTGATGGTGAGATATAAAGGCAAGTAAATGGTACAGACATGTTAACCAAGTTCGCCCCTAGTTATACAAATCTTGTGATTGGTTTTCTAGAAGAAATAAATGAAAAAGTAGCGAAAATATTCTATCAAGACTACCTAAACTATGTAATAAATAATTTGAAAAGATACCACGACAATTGCGTTATATTTTGGAGCAGATGCAAAGAAGACCTTTACAAATTCAGAGACCTACTGAATACCTCAACAACGTTACCAATAACAACGTCACAGTCATTATAAGTCCCTACAGATGGATGAAAGAGCTAGACACTAAGAGAAATTTTAAACTCGTTTACTTTTGTTTTTTCTGTCGTAAATCTATAATTTTGTGCATGAGAATTAACTTATATATGTATATATAACTTTTCAGATGTATCCACTCAAACCCCAATGTATGCAATCATATCATGATGACGTCATGCTGGAAGGAAAAGAAGCTGACCGCAAGGTCAAACTAAGAAATTGTTTATTGGATCAAGATAAAGTTGTCTCGTGGTGGCATCATGCCAAGAAAACCGAAAATTATACATTGACTACAAATAATTGCGCCACCATCAAAGCTTTGGAAGCTGGAAGGACGATCGAATTTGAGAAACTCCCACGTTACTTCTGTGACATCCTAGTGTGGACTCCATATCGTGCTTTTGAATATTGTCAAAAACTATCGAATTTACGGTTAGAAGTCAGCAGTGATTAGAATGACAGGGAAATAACTGAAAACGTATACTTTGTAAAAAGTTTTTATGTTAGTTGTTTAATTACTTTGTTGTGCACATAAATGTTGTTTTAACATTGACCCATATAATATGGGTGCAGGTATTTACATAAATATGTATATGGTAGAATGCTTATTTTTAAGCAAAGATAAATTGATTTTTGCCCATTTACCGGATAGTAGCCTGTTTGAAAGATAGGGCTGATATTGATGTTTAGAAAATTGAAAAATAATCATTCACTCACTCATCAAAATCCTCCATTTATTAATGTCAGGTTTGCCTAATGTACCCAGACGCTGTAGGAATGAGGAATGAAATTGTGTATCACTTTGTCTCATTGGCTGTACGGCTATATTTAACCATTTCTTTAGGACTTAATATTATAATCCAAAATGACTGAACAATGAGATCAAAAACAGCTACGAAGTATGAGAGCTTTCTGTCAAAGGGAGTTGCATTCATGAAACGTAATTGCGGTACAATAGTATAATAGAAATAGATTACAAACTCAAATGACTGGGTTGCGCAAAATGTGTCTTAAACCATGGAGAATACTCAAAAGTAATCTTTTAAATATTTGAACAAGAATGCACACGCTGAAAATGTCTCGCCTTCTTTACTAACCATTGATTTTATTTTGATAGTCCTAAGTATAAAGCTTTACTACAACTATCACATAAACTTAACATGATCCAAAAATGAGGTCAAAGTCAGATAAACCAAACTGGAAATACATGTACAACTTACAATCATTCCATACACCAATTTTGCATTAAATATAGTTTACCTATTGCAAATAGTATCTTAGGAATAAACTTAACCAGGTAAAGTTAACATTGATCAGTGAACCATGAAAATAAAGTCAAGGTCAGATGAACCCTGCCAGGCATACAAGTACATCTTACAATCATTATAGGCTTTAAATATGTTTGACCTTTTGCATATATGTACACCTTACAATCATTCCATACACCAAAAATATTTTATTAGTAGACATATTGCCTATAGTATCCGAGATATGGACTTGACCACGAAAACTTAACCTTGTTCACTGGTCCATGAAATGAGGTCAAGTGAAAACTGTCAGACATACATGAGGACCTGGGTACGCACATACCCAATATAGTTATCCTATTACATGTACTCATAATAAGAGATGAAATAAAGAAAACTAAAAATCTAAAAGTAGTCACTGAACCATGAAATGATGTCAAGAACAATGGACATATGACAGACGGAAACTTCATAACATAAGGTATCTATATACAAAATATGAAGGATCCAGGTCTTTACCTTCTGAAATATTAAGCTTTAAAGAAGTTTGTTAACGCCGATGCCGCATCACTATCCCTATGACGAGCTTTCTGCGACATAAGTCGCAGGCTAGACGAAAATGACAGTTCCAAAGTCTGGAAGAGAAGAAAAAATCCTAAATCAGAAACAACAGTTGCCACTTCATATGAGCAATCTAACTGTGAAGTTTCAGGGATCTGGATTGAAAACTGCTGGAGTTGATTACACAGTCTGTCCAGCCGTCCAAAATCACCGAAAAATTGTCAAAACCCATAAAACTCCCATAAAAGTGATTGTACAATATGATTAACTACACATAACAAACATTCCTAAGAAGTGTCCGAGCTTGAATTGATAATGCTTATACAACTGCATACCAAGTATCATCGACTTAAAATTAGGGAAAAGATATTGTTTGCAAATTAACAGCATAATCACTGGCAAAACTTTTTCTTGCCCGATCATATTAAAAGGTCTTCAATACTGCATCTGTTTAAAAATCTTACAAATGTTAATTGCTAAAACATGAAAATGAGGCAGTTCACTTAGCAAAACTCTATATTGTAACCTATAATTACTTGGAAACTTATTGAACCAGCTGATAGTTGAAGAGGTCAAGGTCAGGTATTCATGTCCAATATGTACGCTTTCATATAGTTTTACCTTAAATTTGCATAAGAATGAAAACGGAACTTTCCAAATTATTAGTATGTGAAATCTTATTTCTGTTTGCTTTACCTTTCAAACATGGGAGGAAAGACTTGTAAAACTTGTTTATATTGAAATCTTATTTCTGTTTGCTTTACCTTTCAAACATGGGAGGAAAGACTTGTAAAACTTGTTTATCCACCTCATTTTGTGCCTGTGCCAAGTCATGCTATCTGGACCGTGATGTTTGTACATGTCTTTTCAGAAGTTGGTTGGTGGTCTTGTAGTGTCTACTAGTTTTGGTTAATTCCAGTTATTCTCATGAAGAGGTAAAGGTCAGCTGACTTCCTATCATACTACCAAACAAACATTCTGAGAGTATTGCATGGCAATACAATCCCTCCTGGTTAATGCTAACTCAATCTATGACTCGTCATCGTGTAAATCTTCAAGCATGATGAAAAAGTTGAAAACTGATTATATAACTGAATTTTCTAAGTCCAAGGACCATAACTCTGCACAAAATCATTAGACCAGAACAAAATTTGAAAGTGATCTATAACTTGTCATGGTAAAACTATATACCAATTATCAATTCAATATCTCCAAGCATGACGAAAAAAAGTGAGTTAAACTGATTATTTGAGTCCAAGGAACATAACTCTCAACAAAATCATCAGAGCAGAACAAAATTAGAAAATGATCTGTAACTTGTCATGAAAAAACAATTGACCAAATATCAAATCAATATCTTTAAGCATGAAGAAAAAAGTGTAGAAAACTGATTTGCCGGACTGACGGACGGAGTGCAAATCTAAAATCCCCGTCGACTTCGTCGGTAGGGGACTTAAAATAGCTAACCTATATCTTGGACAAAGAAAATTAAACATTTATCAATGAACCATGAAAATAAAGTCAAGGTCAGATGGACAGGTTTCAGTGTGAAAAGGTTATAAACTGATATTGACTATAGTGTGTGATAACATTTTGTGAGGGAATTCGATGTTTGCTAAACCACTGTTCATTTCAACGCACTTCATCCTCTTCTTGAAATAAGTCAAAATATTACCAGTTTACATCAGCGGAACAGGTTAATAAAAGACCAGGTATTTTTCAGACTTTAAACAATTAAATAATGTGTTGTTTGAAACAAAAGATCTGGACTTTGCAATGTGGAATAACATGTTTGTAAGTGAAATTAAAATAACATTTTCAACAAATGAGGTCTATTTATATACCATAAGTTATCTGCTCATGCAAAATGCATTGACCCTATAAACTTTTGATAAACTTTGTAAAAGTTTTATGTTAGTTGTTTAATTACTTTGTTGTGCACATAAATGTTGTTTTAACATTGACCCATATAATATGGGTGCAGGTATTTACATAAATAAGTATATGATAGAATGCTTTTTTAAGCAAGGATAAATTGATTTTTGCCCATTTACCGGATAGTAGGCTGCTTGAAAGATAGGGCTGATATTGATGTTTAGAAAATTGAAAAATAATCATTCACTCACTCATCAAAATCCTCCATTTATTAATGTCAGGTTTGCCTAATGTACCCAGACGCTGTAGGAATGAGGAATGAAATTGTGTATCACTATGTCTCATTGGCTGTACGGCTATATTTAACCATTTCTTTAGGACTTAATATTATAATCCAAAATGACTGAACAATGAGATCAAAAACAGCTACGAAGTATGAGAGCTTTCTGTCAAAGGGGGAGTTGCATTCATGAAACGTAATTGCGGTACAATAGTATAATAGAAATAGATTACAAACTCAAATGACTGGGTTGCGCAAAATGTGTCTTAAACCATGGAGAATACTCAAAAGTAATCTTTTAAATATTTGAACAAGAATGCACACGCTGAAAATGTCTCGCCTTCTTTACTAACCATTGATTTTATTTTGATAGTCCTAAGTATAAAGCTTTACTACAACTATCACATAAACTTAACATGATCCAAAAAATGAGGTCAAAGTCAGATAAACCAAACTGGAAATACATGTACAACTTACAATCATTCCATACACCAATTTTGCATTAAATATAGTTTACCTATTGCAAATAGTATCTTAGGAATAAACTTAACCAGGAAAAGTTAACATTGATCAGTGAACCATGAAAATAAAGTCAAGGTCAGATCAACCCTGCCAGGCATACAAGTACACCTTACAATCATTATAGGCTTTAAATATGTTTGACCTTTTGCATATAGTATCTATGAAACAAACTTTACCAGGGAAATATTCAGATTGACCAATAAACCATGAAAATGAGGCCATGGTCAGATGATAATTCCCAGACAGACATAAAGACCTTACAATCATTCATACACCAAATAAGTTTTAAATATAGTTGACCTATTGCTTATAGTATTAGAAAAACAGACCAAAAACAAAAATATTGAGCAATGATGCATAAAATGAGGTCAAGGTCATATAAAACATGCGTGACCGACCGACATGTACATCGTAAAATATTTTAATACACCAAATATAGTTGACCTATTGCATACAGTATTAGAAAAACAGACCAAAACAAACTTAACTTTAACCACTGAACCATGAAAACGAGGTCAAGGTCAGATGACACCTGCCAGTTTGACATGTACACCTTACAATCATTCCATACACCAAATATTAGTAGACATATTGCCTATAGTATCCGAGATATGGACTTGACCACGAAAACTTAACCTTGTTCACTGGTCCATGAAATGAGGTCAAGTGAAAACTGTCAGACATACATGAGGACCTGGGTACGCACATACCCAACATAGTTATTCTATTACATGTACTCATAATAAGAGATGAAATTAAGAAAACTAAAATCTAAAAGTAGTCACTGAACCATGAAATGATGTCAAGAACAATGGACATATGACAGACGGAAATTTCATAACATAAGGTATCTATATACAAAATATGAAGGATCCAGGTCTTTTACCTTCTGAAATATTAAGCTTTAAAGAAGTTTGTTAACGCCGATGCCGCATCACTATCCCTATGACGAGCTTTCTGCGACATAAGTCGCAGGCTAGACGAAAATGACAGTTCCAAAGTCTGGAAAGAGAAGAAAAATCCTAAATCAGAAACAACAGTTGCCACTTCATATGCGCAATCTAACTGTGAAGTTTCAGGGATCTGGATTGAAAACTGCTGGAGTTGATTACACAGTCTGTCCAGCCGTCCAAAATCACCGAAAAATTGTCAAAACCCATAAAACTCCCATAAAAGTGATTGTACAATATGATTAACTACACATAACAAACATTCCTAAGAAGTGTCCGAGCTTGAATTGATAATGCTTATACAACTGCATACCAAGTATCATCGACTTAAAATTAGGAAAAGATATTGTTTGCAAATTAACAGCATAATCACTGGCAAAACTTTTCTTGCCCGATCATATTAAAAGGTCTTCAATACTGCATCTGTTTAAAAATCTTACAAATGTTAATTGCTAAAACATGAAAATGAGGCAGTTCACTTAGCAAAACTCTATATTGTAACCTATAATTACTTGGAAACTTATTGAACCAGCTGATAGTTGAAGAGGTCAAGGTCAGGTATTCATGTCCAATATGTACGCCTTCATATAGTTTTACCTTAAATTTGCATAAGAATGAAAACGGAACTTTCCAAATTATTAGTATGTGAAATCTTATTTCTGTTTGCTTTACCTTTCAAACATGGGAGGAAAGACTTGTAAAACTTGTTTATATTGAAATCTTATTTCTGTTTGCTTTACCTTTCAAACATGGGAGGAAAGACTTGTAAAACTTGTTTATCCACCTCATTTTGTGCCTGTGCGAAGTCATGCTATCTGGACCGTGATGTTTGTACATGTCTTTTCAGAAGTTGGTTGGTGGTCTTGTAGTGTCTACTAGTTTTGGTTAATTCCAGTTATTCTCATGAAGAGGTAAAGGTCAGCTGACTTCCTATCATACTACCAAACAAACATTCTGAGAGTATTGCATGGCAATACAATCCCCTCCTGGTTAATGCTAACTCAATCTATGACTCGTCATCGTGTAAATCTTCAAGCATGATGAAAAAAAGTTGAAAACTGATTATATAACTGAATTTTCTAAGTCCAAGGACCATAACTCTGCACAAAATCATTAGACCAGAACAAAATTTGAAAGTGATCTATAACTTGTCATGGTAAAACTATATACCAATTATCAATTCAATATCTCCAAGCATGACGAAAAAAAGTGAGTTAAACTGATTATTTGAGTCCAAGGAACATAACTCTCAACAAAATCATCAGAGTAGAACAAAATTAGAAAATGATCTGTAACTTGTCATGAAAAAACAATTGACCAAATATCAAATCAATATATTTAAGCATGAAGAAAAAAGTGTAGAAAACTGATTTGCCGGACTGGCGGACGGAGTGCAAATCTAAAATCCCCGTCGACTTCGTCGGTAGGGGACTTAAAATAGTTAACCTATATCTTGGACAAAGAAAATTAAACATTTATCAATGAACCATGAAAATAAAGTCAAGGTCAGATGGACAGGTTTCAGTGTGAAAAGGTTATAAACTGATATTGACTATAGTGTGTGATAACATTTTGTGAGGGAATTCGATGTTTGCTAAACCACTGTTCATTTCAACGCACTTCATCCTCTTCTTGAAATAAGTCAAAATATTACCAGTTAACATCAGCGGAACAGGTTAATAAAAGACCAGGTATTTTTTTCAGACTTTAAACAATTAAATAATGTGTTGTTTGAAACAAAAAGATCTGGACTTTGCAATGTGGAATAACATGTTTGTAAGTGAAATTAAAATAACATTTTCAACAAATGAGGTCTATTTATATACCATAAGTTATCTGCTCATGCAAAATGCATTGACCCTATAAACTTTTGATAAACTTTGTAAAAGTTTTATGTTAGTTGTTTAATTACTTTGTTGTGCACATAAATGTTGTTTTAACATTGACCCATATAATATGGGTGCAGGTATTTACATAAATAAGTATATGGTAGAATGCTATTTTTAAGCAAAGATAAATTGATTTTGCCCATTTACCGGATAGTAGCCTGTTTGAAAGATAGGGCTGATATTGATGTTTAGAAAATTGAAAATAATCATTCACTCACTCATCAAAATCCTCCATTTATTAATGTCAGGTTTGCCTAATGTACCCAGACGCTGTAGGAATGAGGAATGAAATTGTGTATCACTTTGTCTCATTGGCTGTACGGCTATATTTAACCATTTCTTTAGGACTTAATATTATAATCCAAAATGACTGAACAATGAGATCAAAACAGCTACGAAGTATGAGAGCTTTCTGTCAAAGGGAGTTGCATTCATGAAACGTAATTGCGGTACAATAGTATAATAGAAATAGATTACAAACTCAAATGACTGGGTTGCGCAAATGTGTCTTAAACCATGGAGAATACTCAAAAGTAATCTTTTAAATATTTGAACAAGAATGCACACGCTGAAAATGTCTCGCCTTCTTTACTAACCATTGATTTTATTTTGATAGTCCTAAGTATAAAGCTTTACTGCAACTATCACATAAACTTAACATGATCCAAAAAATGAGGTCAAAGTCAGATAAACCAAACTGGAAATACATGTACAACTTACAATCATTCCATACACCAATTTTGCATTAAATATAGTTTACCTATTGCAAATAGTATCTTAGGAATAAACTTAACCAGGTAAAGTTAACATTGATCAGTGAACCATGAAAATAAAGTCAAGGTCAGATGAACCCTGCCAGGCATACAAGTACATCTTACAATCATTATAGGCTTTAAATATGTTTGACCTTTTGCATATAGTATCTATGAAACAAACTTAACCAGGGAAATGTTCAGATTGACCAATAAACCATGAAAATGAGGCCATGGTCAGATGATAATTCCCAGACAGACATAAAGACCTTACAATCATTCATACACGAAATAAGTTTTAAATATAGTTGACCTATTGCTTATAGTATTAGAAAAACAGACCAAAAAACAAAAATATTGAGCAATGATGCATAAAAATGAGGTCAAGGTCATATAAAACATGCGTGACCGACATGTACATCGTAAAATATTTTAATACACCAAATATAGTTGACCTATTGCATACAGTATTAGAAAAACAGACCAAAACAAACTTAACTTTAACCACTGAACCATGAAAACGAGGTCAAGGTCAGATGACACTTGCCAGTTTGACATGTACACCTTACAATCATTCCATACACCAAATATTAGTAGACATATTGCCTATAGTATCCGAGATATGGACTTGACCACGAAAACTTAACCTTGTTCACTGGTCCATGAAATGAGGTCAAGTGAAAACTGTCAGACATACATGAGGACCTGGGTACGCACATACCCAACATAGTTATTCTATTACATGTACTCATAATAAGAGATGAAATTAAGAAAACTAAAAATCTAAAAGTAGTCACTGAACCATGAAATGATGTCAAGAACAATGGACATATGACAGACGGAAACTTCATAACATAAGGTATCTATATACAAAATATGAAGGATCCAGGTCTTTTACCTTCTGAAATATTAAGCTTTAAAGAAGTTTGTTAACGCCGATGCCGCATCACTATCCCTATGACGAGCTTTCTGCGACATAAGTCGCAGGCTAGACGAAAAATGACAGTTCCAAAGTCTGGAAAGAGAAGAAAAAAATCCTAAATCAGAAACAACAGTTGCCACTTCATATGCGCAATCTAACTGTGAAGTTTCAGGGATCTGGATTGAAAACTGCTGGAGTTGATTACACAGTCTGTCCAGCCGTCCAAAATCACCGAAAAATTGTCAAAACCCATAAAACTCCCATAAAAGTGATTGTACAATATGATTAACTACACATAACAAACATTCCTAAGAAGTGTCCGAGCTTGAATTGATAATGCTTATACAACTGCATACCAAGTATCATCGACTTAAAATTAGGGAAAAGATATTGTTTGCAAATTAACAGCATAATCACTGGCAAAACTTTTTCTTGCCCGATCATATTAAAAGGTCTTCAATACTGCATCTGTTTAAAAATCTTACAAATGTTAATTGCTAAAACATGAAAATGAGGCAGTTCACTTAGCAAAAACTCTATATTGTAACCTATAATTACTTGGAAACTTATTGAACCAGCTGATAGTTGAAGAGGTCAAGGTCAGGTATTCATGTCCAATATGTACGCCTTCATATAGTTTTACCTTAAATTTGCATAAGAATGAAAACGGAACTTTCCAAATTATTAGTATGTGAAATCTTATTTCTGTTTGCTTTACCTTTCAAACATGGGAGGAAAGACTTGTAAAACTTGTTTATATTGAAATCTTATTTCTGTTTGCTTTACCTTTCAAACATGGGAGGAAAGACTTGTAAAACTTGTTTATCCACCTCATTTTGTGCCTGTGCCAAGTCATGCTATCTGGACCGTGATGTTTGTACATGTCTTTTCAGAAGTTGGTTGGTGGTCTTGTAGTGTCTACTAGTTTTGGTTAATTCCAGTTATTCTCATGAAGAGGTAAAGGTCAGCTGACTTCCTATCATACTACCAAACAAACATTCTGAGAGTATTGCATGGCAATACAATCCCCTCCTGGTTAATGCTAACTCAATCTATGACTCGTCATCGTGTAAATCTTCAAGCATGATGAAAAAAAGTTGAAAACTGATTATATAACTGAATTTTCTAAGTCCAAGGACCATAACTCTGCACAAAATCATTAGACCAGAACAAAATTTGAAAGTGATCTATAACTTGTCATGGTAAAACTATATACCAATTATCAATTCAATATCTCCAAGCATGACGAAAAAGTGAGTTAAACTGATTATTTGAGTCCAAGGAACATAACTCTCAACAAAATCATCAGAGCAGAACAAAATTAGAAAATGATCTGTAACTTGTCATGAAAAACAATTGACCAAATATCAAATCAATATCTTTAAGCATGAAGAAAAAGTGTAGAAAACTGATTTGCCGGACTGACGGACGGAGTGCAAATCTAAAATCCCTGTCGACTTCGTCGGTAGGGGACTTAAAATAACTAACCTATATCTTGGACAAAGAAAATTAAACATTTATCAATGAACCATGAAAATAAAGTCAAGGTCAGATGGACAGGTTTCAGTGTGAAAAGTTATAAACTGATATTGACTATAGTGTGTGATAACATTTTGTGAGGGAATTCGATGTTTGCTAAACCACTGTTCATTTCAACGCACTTCATCCTCTTCTTGAAATAAGTCAAAATATTACCAGTTTACATCAGCGGAACAGGTTAATAAAAGACCAGGTATTTTTTTCAGACTTTAAACAATTAAATAATGTGTTGTTTGAAACAAAAAGATCTGGACTTTGCAATGTGGAATAACATGTTTGTAAGTGAAATTAAAATAACATTTTCAACAAATGAGGTCTATTTATATACCATAAGTTATCTGCTCATGCAAAATGCATTGACCCTATAAACTTTTGATTATAACATTCGCTAAACAACTAGTCTTGTTCGCGACATTTACGACAGTGACATTAACAAGATGCTTGATTTCTTGATTGACAACATATTTGTTACGTTTGGAGGACATGTTTTTCAACAAACTATCGGCATTCCCATGGGAACTAACTGTGCCCCTCTTCATGCCGACTTTATTTTTATGAGGCTGATTTCATACAGGAACTTCTTAAGAAGAAACAAAAGAATTATCCTTTAACTTTACTTTCCGCTATATAGCTGATGTTCTCTCACTAAATAATTCAAAATTTGATGACTATGTTGAACGCATTTATCCCATCGAACTAGAGATAAAGGATACTACCGATACAGTTAAGTCTGCCTCATATCTTGACTAACATCTAGAAACTGACAATGAGGGTCGGTTAAAAACACAACTTTACGACCAAAGAGATGATTTCAGCTTCCCAATTGTGAACTTTCCATTTCTATGTAGCAACATTCCAGCAGCGCCTGCAAATGGGGTATATATCTCCCAATTGATACGATTTCCCCGGGCTTGTATTTCCTATTATGATTTCCTTGATAGAGGGTTGCTGCTCACAAGGAAGCTATTAAACCAAGAGTTCCAAATGGTGAAGTTGAAATCATCCCTTCGTTAACTTTACGGACGCCATCACGAGTTGGTTGACCGTTATGGAATATCCGTTTCACAGATGACAGCGGATATGTTCCTTATGTCGTAATTACACTCCCGTTCTCTTTTCACCAATATGACCTACCGAATTATACTTATTACCGGGTTTGTGCTAACATGAGCAACACGACGGGTGCCACATGAGAAGCAGGATCTGCTTACCCTTCCGGAGCACCTGAGATCACTCTCTGATTTTGGTGGGGTTCGTGTTGCTCAGTCTTTATTTTTCTATGTTGTGTTTTGTGTACTATTGTTTGTCTGTTTGTCTTTTTCTTTTTTAGCCATGGCGTTGTCAGTTTATTTTCCCTCTGGTATTTTTCGCCCCTCTTTTACACAGAAGGGGTTTCATAAGTAAATCTAGACCCATATGAACGACATTGATTCAGGCAGGAAGATAATGCTTTTTAAGGAGTCACTTGAAGATTTCGGTAAATAGACTTATTTGCAGATCATTCTTTGATCACCATTCTTACTGTAAATAAAGTATAAGAAAAATCACCAACTCTTAGTTGATAACAAAGAGGGAAAGTCTGTCAAAATCAAACGCTATCAATCAATGGAACTAGTAAAAAAACAACGGCAACATTCCTGGTACAGACATTTTCCAAATAAAATGGTGGATTAAACCTGGTTTTATAGCTAGCTCCCACTTATATGACAGTTATTTATAGTCCCGTTATAGTGACAATTGTTATAGAACTTACATAAATAACCCTACTGCTTTAAACTAAATACATCTCAATGCTCCGAGTATATTGCACCTACTTTTTTCAAATGCTATTCTTGATATAAATTGCAAGTGCTAGAACCTCGTACTACTTAAACTAATGCCTAGATCCTGTTGAAAAGTCACAAAAATGTTAGAGAATAGATAACTCGTATTAGGAACGAACTCAAATGTGCCCACATCTTTTGTATTTTAACATCAAACAATGTTGATGTGACTTAACGTTTTGTTTGATTTTTCGATATAAAGCTGAGCTTTTCTTGGTCTGAGTTTCCGTCAAATATCATTTACTCTGCATTGCTTGATATTTAAAATGGTGATAAACAATACATAAAATTAAAGAATGATTTAGAAATTCATGGGAGATTCGGAACATGCGACAAAATTTCTTAAATCCAGGTCAAATAACGCACCAATAATTTTTCCTATGCATAATGTTAGAATCATGAATGTATACAGTTTGGGTATAGTTTTTGTTGCTCTCTCAAACTTTTCCATTTACCGCCAACCAAAGTAGTGCTTAGAAAGATAAATACAATTATAAATAAATAACCCTTGATTAATTTGAATGATAGTATCAGTTTTTAAATTGTGCCTTTTTTTTTTAATTATCGGTAATGATAGCATTTGTAGATTTGAATTGATATTCAGTTAAATAGATTAACTCATCAAATATACTTCCTTCATATGGTAGTTTATATAATTATGTAAAGCACTTTTCCTACACAACTTCAGCAAACATAATTATGCAATATGTTACAACTAATAATTGTAGAATAGCAAGCACATCATGGCATCCTCTTTAACCCTTATTTATTTTTTTTTTTTTGTCAATATTTTGAAATAGATATGTCGATATCATTCTATATATATAAACTACACCATTGGTTACTGTGTTCGGCCGGTTGTCCTGTTTAGTATAGAGCTGTTTGAAAAAGCCATGAGTGGTACCGAAGCAAAATGAAGACTATTGCAAACATAGATCATTGGTGCCTTCCGTAATCATATAAACACTATAGATGGATATAAAGATTTGATTTTGAAGTTTGGTTGTACCTGTAGAAAACTTATTTCAAACGGGATAGCACATCCTCATTTTTACGGAGACGTTGTTTACCGTGCCCGGAAATTTAGAAACGATCCTGATAAACTTATCGGTCCTTTAAATAAACTTATTCTAAAAGGTTGCCAATTCAGCACTGTAATTAGATCTTTGAATATTGTTTTTATTGGTATTAATATTGATTTTATTATCAGTAAATTAACAGCTAACTAAATATTATTGTTATATACATAGGCACATTCATGGATCTACAATCTGTCGGTACCTGTGTCTTAGCATTGCACAAGATCATGTTTTTCTCTGACTGTTTATGACGTTTTTACACTAAATCCATTGGATGTTGGATGTGTAATGATTGATAATTTAATCTTAGATGCATGATTTTTTTATTAGTTGTTTTTGTCATTGAACTAGCTGTCAGTAACTGCGAGTACTCTCAGATCTGTACTTAGTGTCTTTTTGTTGTTGGTATGTACAAGTACCCGGCCACGTCCACTCTGTGTTTTTGTTAGATGTATTTCTATTTGTATCCATCTGATGAGTTAAGCCTTTTTCTACTAATTTCTATAGTTCGTTCTTATGTTGTACCGTTACACCACTTTCCCAGGTTAGGGGGAGGGTTGGCGCCTTCAAACTAGTTTAACCCCGCCACATTCTGTATGTATGTGCCTGTCCCAAGTCAGGAGCCTGTAATTCAGTGGTTGTCGTTTGTTGATGTGTTACATATTTATTTTTCGTTCATTTTTTTTAACATAAATTAGGCCGTTAGTTTTCTCGTTTGAGTTGTTTTACATTTGTCTTTTCGGGGCCTTCTATAACTGACTATGCGGTATGGGCTTTGCTCATTTTTTAAGGCCGTACGGTGACCTATAGTTGTCAATTTCTGTGTCATTTGGTCTCTTGTAAAGCTTTGTCTCATTGGCAAACATACCACATCCTCTTTTTTATATATACTAACACTTACGACTTCTTATCATCTATGTGGCTCATTATGTGTCATTGCCGAACCCGATTAGTGCGGAAACGCCGAAAAAAAAAATCGATAAGTCCGTTACCATTCTATACCGTGCTAGTGCTTTTAGGTCTTTTATCATACAGAGAATACAATATTTAAAAAAAATTCTCAAAAATACATTTTCACCTGTATATAAAATTATTTCATATTTTTCTACACCCGATTCATCCCTCAGTTTTGGAAAAGTGTGTTCAGTAGATACTGTATTTTTTGTCCAATCATACTGTTCAGATACACTGTCTTAAGTAGGGTACACAAAATAGCAACCTAAATTCCGGAATGTAAATACTGCCGTGCCACCTTAATTGACTTCCGTACATGCGTCATAAAATAATCGAATAATGTATTATCAATATCATCTAAATTTAGATACGTATAATTGATATATATTGAAACTAGTAAGTATGTCAGTATAAACACTATGATAAAGTCTTGATTGAAATGGTTACTACAAGGGAGTAAGTAACTGTGCCACAACTTAAAAGTTTAAAGGGAATGTTAGTTATGTTTGATTTCTATTTCGAAGCTGTTTAAATCGTATTGGAAGAACTATTAAAGGTAAGGTCTTACAGATTAATAATTTTCAACAATCCACAATACTCAACAATAATAATATAAGATAATTCAATCTATGTGATTGCTATATTTCGTATTTTCATTAACATTTAAATAAGAAATGTTATGATATAATTTCGGTAACTAGTCGTTTTCCTTTATATCTGAAATTATAACCAACAATAGCGAATTTCAATTACAATGGTTTCTTTTATGAATGTTAACTGTTACATTTAGCTTATCGCAAATCGATTTTGATACTTTGCCAGACTTTCGATAAATACAACTTGTAATTTTCTGTTTTATAAAGGACTGCACAACATGTTTGTTTTTATTTTATTTAATATACTAGAGAATATTAGTTCATATTAACTTAATAATCGTGAGTGTTCGCAAATGATTGTATCCATTCATTTCACATGTAAAAGCTAGGTTTATGCAAAGAAGAAGATGTAGTGTAATTGATAATAATACAACTATCATATGGTGGCCGGTTAAGGCCATTTCGCGTTTTCGCGTTTTCGCGTTTTCGCCTTTCATATTCTATAGGGCGAAAACGCGAAAACGCGAAAACGCGAAAGGCGAAGTCGAAAACGCGAAAACGCGAAGTCGAAAACGCGAAATGCGAAGTCAAAACGCGAAATCGATTTCGCGTTTTCGACTTCGCCTTTTTGCGTTTTCGCGTTTTCGCGTTTTTTGGCGATTTCGCGTTTTCGCGATTTCGCCTTTTCGCCTTTTCGCGTTTTATGATATACATGTTATTATAACATAACATTTTAAATATAATTGGAGACAAGACTACAAAGTATGTCATTCAAATGATTGTCATATAAATTTCATATCTGTGGTTTACTTTAAATATTTTCATAAATTAGACAATTCCTTTACATTCTTTGTTTCAAATACTCTAACAAGTCATTATCTTTTAAAAGTGTCAAATTTATAAGTTAAGCCACAATGTAAACTATAGGCGGTTTTGTTGTTGTAATTATATTTTGTTTATATACATCTATTGTTTACATGTGTATATTAGTAGATTAATTATGTTTTAGTCATGTAGTTGATATTGTATTTAGAGAGCCTTATTTAAAATTGGTTAAATCCAAATGAATTACTCTCTTTAAATAAAGATATTATCATTTATTATTATTATTATTACTGAACAAATTTAAAAACAGATGCATTTGTATAAAATGCCTTTGAGTATACAATTTGCTTGAAATCATATTTTGACATTTTAAAATATATTTGTTAATTGACCAGATTCAGTTTCTCTATTTGTTTTGTTAATCTGGTTCTGACACGGGAGGATTGTTGTTATTGTCTACCTCTTCAACAGTATATCCCTTGTCCCTTGGTGTCTCCTGTAGATGAACAAATTTCCATCTTTGAAAATTTGAAATATTAATCAATGCGTTTAGTAATATACGGAAACACATTCTACATTTACATGAATTTTCCATAAATCCAGGTTACTTTTGTTTTAAATTAAAAGAACATGCGACAGGTTTAGGATATCTTTGCTAAGATCAACCTACGACAGTTTTGAGGCGAGGTCTTGGATAGTCCTAAGAGGATCATAAGACATGTCATAAGATATTCTAGTATCTTATAACAGGTCTTAAGATAGCTTCATGAAACCGTCCCAAGTTTTATTTGACAAAAGTCTTATCTCCACAATGTATTAAATTTTAAACTTTTTCACACAAGCTAATTTAAATATTAAACATTTTAGATTCACAACAAGAGCATTAAATGAATGATTATGTATTTTAAGTAACCATGGCGATAATAATGATTAATTTCATTTATTTTAAAATGTCCAAACTATAACTTCCAGCAAGTTGTATGTTCAAAGGCATTTTATACAAATGCATCTGTTTTAAATTTGTTCAGTAATTGTCAACAAAGAATGAGAAGAAATTGTCTAATTTATGAAAATATTTAAAATACGTCACAGATATGAAATTTATATGACAATCATTTGAATGACTTATACTTTGTAGTTTTGTCTCCAATTATATTTAAAATGTTATGTTATAATAACATGTATATCGTAAAAACGCGAAAAGGCGAAAAGGCAAAATCGCGAAAACGCGAAAACGCGAAAACGCGAAATCGCGAAAACGCGAAAACGTGAAATCGCAAAATCGCGAAAACGCGAAAACGCGAAAAGGCGAAATCGCGAAGTCGAAAACGCGAAACGCGAAGTCGAAAACGCGAAAACGCGAAAACGCGAAAACGTGAAATCGCGAAATCGCGAAAATGCGAAAACGCGAAAAGGCAAAATCGCGAAATCGCGAAGTCGAAAACGCGAAACGCGAAGTCGAAAACGCGAAAACGCGAAAAGGCGAAGTCGAAAACGCGAAAACGCGATTTCGCGTTTTCCCGTTTTCGCCCTATAGAATATGAAAGGCGAAAACGCGAAAACGCGAAAACGCGAAATGGCCTTAACCGGCCACCATACTATCACCAAAAGCTATTTCTATGTATTTTGCTACAGGTTGTTAGTAAATTAATAACGGTTGTATGTTCGAAGACTAAAGTTGATATGGAATTTACCCTTAAACTGTTCTAGAGTATAACAGTCAAGATGGGTTCCAGGGTAGAACTGTTCTAAGGTAGATCTTTCAGAATCTATTAGGATAAAATAGTTAAAAATAATTTTCTCGCTGCGTTGAAGACCCTTTGGTGGCCTTCGGCTGTTATCTGCTCTTTGGTCGGGTTGTTGTCTCTTCGACATATTCTCAATTTCCATTCTCAATTTTATACAGTATCGAATGTATGTTTTATTTCTGCTTTTTTCTCTCCATGTTTCTATTTATTTATTTTTCATAAACTAGCAAGAGTTCGATACCGCTGCTGGTGGACTGTTAGTCCCGGAGGGTATTATCAACTCAGTTATCAGTGCTGACATAATTTATAACATATTAGTTAAAGGATAGAAAGATGTGGCATGCTTGCCAATGAGACAACTCTAAAAACCAAAATAACGTAGAAGAATATGTTCCTAATGTAGTAGTTGCAATCCCGCCCATTTTTCCCGAATGTGACCTACCGAATTAGACTTATTATTGGGTTTGTATTAACATGAGCAACACAAAGGGTGCCACATGTGAAGCTGGATCTGCTTACCCTTCCGGTACACCTGAGATCACCCCCAGTTTTTGTTTGGGTTCGTGTTGCTCAGTCTTTTGTTTTGTATGTTGTGGTTCGTGTACTAATATTTTTTCTGTTTGTGTTTTTGTTTTTTAGCCATGACTTATGAGTTTGAATGTCCCTCTGGTATCTTTCGTCTTTCTTTAACAACTACAGGTCACGGTACGACATTCAACAATGAGCAATACCCATACCGTATAGTTCGCTGTAAAAGGTCCCAAAATGACAAATGTAAAATATTTCAAACGAGAAATATAACGGCCTGATTATCGTAAAAACAATAAACAAAAGCAATATAGTTTATACAGTAAGACACGACCACCATTAATGTACAGGCCTCTGACTTGGTAAAGGCACATACAGAAAGTGTTTGAACATGTTGATTGGCGCCAATCCTTCCATCTTACCTTAGACAGTGGTTTTAATGCAAAACATAGGATCTGTACTTTATGTTTTTTGTGTTTTGTTGGTTTTATGTGTTTTTGTGATTTGTATCGATCTGATGATTTAAGCTTTTTTCAACTGATTTCCATAGTTTGTCTTTATGTTGTACTGTTACACCACTGTCAAAGGTTATGGGGGTTGGGGTTGGATGTCCGCTAGCATGTTTAACGCCGCCACATTCTATATGTGTCTGTCTCAAGTCAGGGGCCTGTAATTGAGTGGTTGTCGTTTGTTGCTGTTTGTTGTTTTTGTTTTTCGAAGACAACCCGGTAGGAAATCGTGAATTTGTGAAATTTAAAGAAACCAAACGTATCATGAGCGGTATACATGATATCATAAGTTTTAAAGTTATTTGAAATATATAAGAAGTCAAAATTATTTATCGTTGAAATTCAAGTCATTCATTTTCAGTCTTCAGAACCGCCATTTTTGAACTTCGAATTGACACTAGCCTGATTTACCTAGGACAAATAAAAATGACTGGTTTATTTTGATAAACTGGAACATGGAGATGGTCATTTGACCTTACCATTCGTTGTTTACACACGAGCACAATTTCAATATACATAAGGCCGCGAAGGGACTCCCCATTATTTTTTCTTTAAACTTTTCTGGTCTTGATCAACACAGCACAGAAATATGACAAACTTGTCACAGAAGAAAAAGGCAGTCAACATGTCATTAAAATGAATAAAATGTCTTAGTTTTTTTTTTTTTTTTTTTTTTCAGATTTATTTTCAGTGCATTCTTTTTTCCCTGTTCATCTTCAATCATTCATCATTAGTTGTTCCATAGATGGTTGTTCAATCTGCATCTATTTAACTGTTGACAAAACTTTACATTTTTGAAATACTAAGGCTTTTCTACCTCAGGAATAGATTACCTTAGCTGTATTTGGCAAAACTTTAAGTAATTTTGGTCATCAATGCTCTTCAACTTCGTATTTTATTTGGCCTTTTTAACTTTTTTTGATTCGAGCGTCACCGATGAGTCTTTTGTAGACGAAACGCGCGTCTGGCGCAAATACAAAATTTCAATCCTGGTATCTATGATGAGTTTATTTACCTAAATTAATCCCTATGTATGATATTTAGTCCATTCTATGTTTACATTGTGTACCTGCATTTGATGAGGAATTATATATCAGGTCAACGTGGTATTTTTTTAAATTCTTCATTATTATACATAATTAAGTATATGTTACAAGAGATGGTTTTATATGTCTCTGATGGTACAAATTAGACTTAGAAAAGCTAATACTATACCAATACTATAACTACTTTTCACACCAAATGGCCCTGTTTTATGTTGTGATTTTTTTAAATTTAATTACACAAATTTATATCCACTAAAAGATACAAAATTACATATTATTAGTGAAAAGCTATTTTCAGTTTTTTTTACAGTATATTGGCATTTTACTTTTATCATGTTTATAGCATGGATTGCAATTATTAGTTATTTGATATACATGATTAGGGATTGGGTTTTAAGTTGACAAATTTTTGCAGCTGTCACACCCAGGATACATCCTAATACTCTTGGCATTGACATAACTGTTTTTGTATATATATATATATATAGAGAGAGAGAGAGAGAGAGAGAGAGAGAGAGAGAGAGAGAGAGAGAGAGAGAGAGAGAGAGAGAGAGAGTCTATAAGAATCTACCAACCAGTAAACTTAATAGGTATTGGATCATCAAAATTGACAATACTACACAAACAGGGAAAATTATATGAGTCTAAAAGATTGTGTAACAATACCGATAAATAGATGGAAAACAAAACACTAAAAAGTGTTGAATATCATCGCACAAAGATGGAAAAACTGAACAGATGATATAAATTATACAATAATTGCAAATATTTCGGCTCAACAAATGGCCTTCCTCATATATATATATATAACTCGTCTAAACATCAGCCCAACAATGTAAGATCTGTTAATTAAATTTTTGTTCTTCTCTCTGGCCGAACTCATGCTACTGAGATATCGTGACACCAAATCGCCTGCACTGCATCCATATATATATATATATATATATATAATTCGTCTAAACAACAGTCCAACAATGTTAGATCTGTAAATTTGCGGAAGCAAATTTTTTGTTTTTCCCTGGCCGGGATTCGAACTCATGCTACTGAGATATCGTGGCACCAAATTGCCTTGCACTATGCCTGACGCGCTAGACCACTCGACCACCTAGGCTCTATAATAATAAAGCTTTCGGTGGCCGGGTGTTACCTTTCCTCGTCAGTTTTTATCTAGCGTCGTAACACAGTTCATGATATATAAGGCATGAAGATGGAATTGTTACAGATCAGCTGAATATATATATATATATAGTGCATATATACAAGTCTAAATTGAAAACAACGTTCAAACCTATGATTGCGTTGGATAAGAACCGCATTTTTTATACGTGTGCATGCAAAACCAATTTCTTGTTAGAGGGGTCTAAATACAGCACAAACAACATTTTCCAAAAGACCAAAAAAGTGAAAAAGTATATTTTAACAAAACGCATTTGACTAACAGGTCGAACAACAAATGTTCTTAAACCCTGCTGACTGCCATTGGCGATTGCCAAATAAACGGATCACCGATGTAATAAATGGATCTTAATTTTAAATTTAATACTAAACAGAAAACAATAAACTTGCGGAAAAGATGATATACCGCAAATAAAAGGTGCAAAGGTTTTTGTACACCATATCCGGATTTCGACAAATAATGTCTCTTCAGTGATGTTAGGAATCGAAACGGTATTTGGAAAGCCCAACAATTTACCTCAATTAAGGATAGACTCTTGAATTTTGAGGAGTCAAAATAGGATGAACGGATCATATAAACCCTAAGGCAAATATAATACAAGCCCAAACGAAAAAATATAAACAAGTCTAAATTGAAAACAACGTTCAAACCTATGATTGCGTTGGATAAAAACCGCAATTTTTATACGTGTGCATGCAAAACAAATTTCTTGTTAGAGGGGTCTAAATACAGCACAAACAACATTTTCCAAAAGACCATATATATATATATATATATATATATATAGTGCAAGGCGATTTGGTGCCACGAAATCTCAGTAGCATGAGTTCGAATCCCGGCCAGGGAAGAACAATAATTTTCTTCCGCAAATTTACAGATCTAACATTGTTGGGCTGTTATTTAGACGAATTATATATAAGGGATGTGTTTTCAGCCTTGTATCACCATCACTGGTGATCCAATGGATAAAATCTGTCGTAGAGTTGTCACTAGTTCAGACGTACTTATAATATAATTATTTCTGTGACTGCATCCTACATTAATTTGTAAGATCCTCTACGATAGATAATTTAGCTGATCTGTAATATTCCATCTTCATGCCTTATATATCATGTACTGTGTTACGACGCTAGATAAAAACTGACGAGGAAAGGTAACACCAGGCCACCGAAAGCTTGATTTTTTATCAAACCTCGGTGGTCGAATGGTCTAGAGCGCCGGGAATATTGCAAGGCGATTTGGTGCCACGATATCTCATTAGCATGAGTTGAATCCCGGCCAGGGAAGAACAAAAATTTGCTTCCGCAAATTAACAGATCTAACATTGTTGAGCTGTTATTTAGACGAATTATATATACAGAATGTGTTTTCAGCCTTGTATCACCATCACTGGTGATCCGATGGATAAAATCTGTCGTAGAGTTGTCACTGGTTCAGATGAACTTAAATATATATTATATATTATATCATTTATATATAAATTACAAAATGCCGGAAAGTATAAAACAGAATGAAATGTTCACAAAAATAGAACGACTGGAAATATCAAACAGACCAGATTATTTATTATTGAATAGAATGCAATTTTTCACAGTTAGATATAGAAATAAGGAGATTTAGTATGATTGCCAATGAGATAACTATCCACCAACGTTCAAATGAAGTGGATGTAAGCAATTATAGGCAGCCTTACGGCTATCAACAATGAGAATGTATGCCTTCCAACAATTATTTCTACCAAAGTATAACAAAATAGAGGTAAACATGCTGAAACATTTTCCTCTTTAATGATGGAAATTTTTCACCTAAGCTTTGGATCAGTATTTTTTCTAATAATTTACTTACTGTTCCAAAACTCCTCACTTAATGTAAATATTTTATCTGAAGTAAAATGTGTGTAGTATTATAGTTGCAACCGCCCTCCCCCCCCCATCTAGATCTGTCGTTGCAGACAAACATTCTGTAATACTTTCTCTCACTGTTTAGCTGTTTAGGTCCTTAAACTTGACAGGTGCCCTCATTCTAATGATTAATTATGTCGTATATGAATAAATTACATGTATTGGATATTATGCCCCAGAAACTGTTTCACATACTAAAATCGAGCGAAATGCTTATTTTCTCTCATTTCTGATCAGCCGTCCTTTGAACAAATTTTCATTCAAGTTGTCTCCTTGCGGTCGTATCAAATGATAGATTTGGGTAAGCAGGGTAAATCATAAAATATCTTTACGACGTCTGTCTCGTGGCTTTATTGCCGTTATAAAAAAATATCTGAAAATCACGTGGCCAGAATAATAAAATGGACGCCATTATCAGATTTGCTGTTAGACTGCTAGTGTTTAAAAGACTACTGGTCTAAAAAATCATTTGCTCTCTATCGTCTTCCAGTGTCCTCATGATATATGATATTTTAATTAAATATTTTTTAATAAAGTTTAATATTGGCTTTTTTTTTTTTTCAAAAAGTGATTTTGAAGATTTTTGTTGTTTTTCAATTAAAAAGAAAACGCACGACCTCTTTTGATATGTTTCATTTTCCACACTGTACACGTGGGAATATGTTTTTGATCAAAACTCAAAACTCAAAACAAATAAATAATATCTTAGATATTCATAACTACAAAAGACTCATATTAAAAAGTGAAATAACAAAAATACCGAACTTCATGGGAAAATCAAAACGGAAAGTCTCTTATCAAATGGCAAAATCAAAAGCTCAAACATATCAAACGAATGGAAAACAACTATCATATTCCTGACTTGGTATAGGCATTTCCTTGTGTAGAAAACGGTGGATTGAACCAGTTTTCATAACTAGCTAATACATCCGGTCGTTGATTGTTATCGTATTCGTCTTTGGGTTGTTAAACCGTTGATCTTATTTCATAACTAAAAGTTAATCAAACAACCAATGTTATTTCCTGAAACCAAAATGATGATTTCTTACAAATGTACCAAAAGTAGATACTACTCTGCGGTGTTACACGATCAAGACCACCAAAACACCGGTTGCTTTCGTGTTTTGCCATTGCACTGTCAATTCGTTTGCAACTTTAGAGTGTGCCTATCTCTATGATATCTTCCGCATTTCTTTTTGCATCAGATAATTTTGATGTATTTTTTTCAAACTGTTGCCTGTAAATTATAAGTTGATTAATTTGGATTCTAACTTTCTCAGGTAGATTTGACCTTAATATAAGAAAGCTGATTGCAATTCTGTTTAAACCTTTTTGGTTTTGATAAGCTCAAAAACGTTTTTTTTATTTTTGACTTTCCCACTTTGGTCTCTGACGAACAAAATGAACATTTTTCGTTTTTACCACTGTGTAGTTACAACTGCTTGTAAACAGAATTTGCGTCGAGCTGAACACCGGAATCATGTTGTAACAGAGAACACAATGCTGATATGCCTCTCTTTTTATTCACAACAATTACACATGAATTTTTTTTTTTTTTTTTTTCAATTCAAAACAACCAGTTTGCACTTATTTATATATTGATATATAGCAGTAATTGTAAAAACCAACAGTTAATCACGGTTACTTTAATTATCAGAATAAGACTACCCCATGCCAATGGACGTTCCATACAGCGAAAATGATCGTGAGGTAGATTCTGAAGCGGTTATAAAATCCCTTCCACAAGGCAAAATATACCATGCATTCATCTCTTATCGAGACGTAGATGAAGACAGAGAATTGGTAAACAACCTGATAAAAAGCTTGAAAATCTTCACCAGCTCAAATGCTGTAATCACGTCTATGATTTTCAACCTGGTCGAAAGATTGTTGAAAACATAAAAGATGCTGTTCTCAGATCTGTAAAAACATTGATAATATTGTCAAAAGAATATCAAGACAGTCATTGGTGCAACTTTGAAGTAGAATACACTCATCAGATGAGTATGGAAATGAGAGAACAAATATTAATACCAGTTTTAAAAGAAGACTGTAAAATTCCTGAACAATTAAAACCATTCACCTACATAGACGCTAGAGGTCCGATTGGAAGCTGGCTACCAAGACTTGTTACAGCTATTGAATCACCAGGTATGTATATTACATGTTCTTCAGAAACAATTTACATACCAACGTTTTGCCAACAGTCGATATTTACCATTTTTGACATGAACTCGTTTATTAAAATATGGCAAAAGAGATCCACATTCTGGCAATGAACTCATCATAGATACCAGGACAAAAATGCGTTTGGTCTACAAATGACTCAATAGTGACGGTCGAATCAAAAATGCTAACTTGTATTTTGTTGCTTTTGCATTAACTATGATTTATTATCATAATTTTGACCAACTTTGATGCAATATATATTCAATCATGCTTATTTCTTTTCAAAGTCATCAACATAAGGAACAATGAACAATAGTAGCAGTCTCTCCCGAAGTCAAGTACTCTAACGTATTGTTTTTATTATAGGGGGAAAAGGTTGTTTTTTTTTTTTTTAATTAAGCGTGGAATTTGAATATATCTTGAACCATATAACAATAGCATCACTTAATTATACAAATGAAAAACATGTAATCAAATAATCTTTAGAAAATAAATGTAAGAGATGATCCACTCCTATCAGTACAATATGCGAAGGAACGATCATCATTTATTATTACCATGATAAAATACTGTCTTTTCGTCTTGTTATTATTTTTACAGTGAACTGTGGGTTGGAATCAAAATATTCCCAAGTAGATTTCAGTACACGTAAGTTGTCCGTATTTTTTTTTTTTTTTGGAACGGGAATCTAATCGTTATAAACCACTGGTTTCAAAGTTAGTGGAAGTGTGAAGTATCCATTGGTAATCTCTGTGGTCGGGGTGTTGTCTCTTTTACACATTCCCCTTTTACACTCTCTATTCTACCAATAGAGACAATCCAATATAACGGTAATTCAGAAATGACTTTTTAGGGTCACACTTTGATTCGAAATTTAAAAAAAAAAGGCAAATCTATCATAATTGTAGGACCAAATTCAAAAGTTCTTAGTATGATGTGAATAAATTTAACACAAAACACCTGCTTTTATACCATTTTCGTATTTCATAATCAATTGCTGATCTCTTCGTTAGATTTTTAGTTTCTTTGTTGGTGTTTAGTCATTAAATATTAACATATTAACTGAAAGTATTTGGTATAAATCTAAAAATCTATACACATTGCACACATGCGACATTTTTTTCCAATAGTTTGTTTCACATTTGGGCAAGAGTAAAGTTGATATGAAATATTATGAGTAAACATACAAATCCATGCAAACAATTTAATGATTATCATAAACCATTTCAAATTAAGATGAAACATCAACATTTAACATGAAGTTCGTGAAGAAAGTACCTGTCCAAACAAGACACGCAATATGTGAAAAATAAGAAATAACTTCAAAAGTTCAAAAAAATATGTATATAGGAAAAAGCGTCACCTTAAGTTGAAGGTTAACATGTTCATTATTCAGAACTTATAATTTAAGCAAGAGACGGAACATATGACATCAATGTTCAAAACATTCAGATAACGTCATAATGATGTCAATATCTGCGTTGCAAATAATTAGGCTGTCACACAGCCATGCCCCGTCTAGTCATGTGGAATACGATACAGCTATAGTGGAGAAATTGACGTTGCTTACGTAGATTGTTATTTTCGCGACATAAACCTGTGATATATTCAGGCCATTTGAAAAAAGATACATTTCTCTTCTTATATCATATATTAGCTTGAAAACTAGTGCTAGGACCCCTCTTTTTAAAATGATATTTGGCTTGATTATTGATGAAGATTACTTGTACCAATTTTTATGAACACTTCCCAGATGAGTTCATTTTGAATTAGATTACTTTACAACACAATGCCGATTTTTCTTTCTAAAACATGAATATCAAATAAAAATAAATTATATCCAAATAATTGTTATACATATTTATAGCATACTTATGTTAAGAATATATTCCAAATATGTTTACAAAAATCGACTGGTATGTATCTCTTAAAAAACATTATGCATGTCTGTCCATTAGATGCAAATGTCCCAGAAACCTACTGTTTAAATTTCGACCTCATTTGTCTACAACAGAAGAATATGTAGGTTTTTCAATTGAATTGTTTTACATTTGTCATTTCGTGGACGTTTATAGCTTACTATACGCTATGGGTTTGCTCATTGCTGAAAGCCGTACGGTGGCCTATATATGTAAACTTCTACGACATTTGGTCTCAGGTGGAGAGTTGCGTTATTGGCAATCATAACACATCTTCTTATTTTCATATTAACTCCATCTTTCTGTCGTTTACAATAAGTGATAATCAAGGTTGAAATATTTGAAAACGGGGGGAAAACAGATACAGGTAAGATTTATTTGTTCAGTGTATGTTCAATGGTGTTACTATGTCCTTTGATTGAGTTAAGTTATTTTAGTTGATATTTTATAGTGTGTCTTTCTATGTTGTGATGTTACACTATTGTTTCAGAAAAAGGGTGAAGGTTTGGTACCATTAAAACGTTTAAACCCGCTGCATTTGTTTGCACCTGTCCTAAGTCAGGAATCTGATATTCAGTAGTTGTCGTTTGTTGATGTGGTTCATAAGTGTTTCTCGTTTCTCGTTTTATATAGATTAGACCGTTGGTTTTCCCGTTTGAATGGTTTTACACTAGTAATTTTGGGGCCCTTTATAGCTTACTGTTCGGTGTGAGCCTAGGCTCCGTGTTGAAGACCGTACTTTGACCTATAATGGTTTACATTTATAAATTTTGACTTGGATGGAGAGTTGTCTCATTGGCACTCATACCACATCTTCTTATATCTACATATAAGACTACAATTCACTGATATGAACAAGTTCTTCAAAAGGACAAACAGCTCATGCATTGAATGTACTCATTCTTAACTTTGTCCCATTGAATACGAAAGGGAAATGGTTGTCTATTGGATATCATGTTAATCAAGTTACTTATTGAGATCCTCCCGCTAAAGATTTTGTCAGTTATATCGCTGTTTCCTTGGTGTATAAAAAAGAAGATGTGGTATGATGGCCAATGAGACAACTCTCCACAAGAGACCAAATGACACAGAAATTAACAGCTATAGGTCACCGTACAGCCTTCAACAATGAGCAAAGCCCAAACCGCATAGTCAGCTATAAAAGGACCCTAAATTACAAATGTAAAACAATTCAAACGAGAAGACTAACGGCCTAATTAATGTACAAAAGATGAACGAAAAACAAATATGTAAGAAATTAACAAACGACAACCACTGAATTACAGGCTCCTGACTTGGGACAGGCACATACATACATAATGTGGCGGGGTCCAACATGTTAGAGGGATCCCAACCCTCCCCTAACCTGGGACAGTGGTGTAACAGTTCAACATAAGAACGAACTATAAAAATCAGTTGAAAAAGGCTTAACTCATCAAATGGATACAAATAGAAATACATATAACAAAAACACGTGGACGTGACCGGGTACTTGTACATCCCAACAACAAAAAGACACTAAATACAGATCTGAGAGTACTCGCAGTTACTGACATCTAGTTCAAAGCCAATAACAACTAATATAAAAACAATAATGCATCTAAGACCAAATACTTGTACTTGTTTCAGTTAAGGAATTGAAAGATTGTTGATAGTACAAAAATCGTTTTGAGTGTAGACAATTTATAGTATTGAAACTCGTTATTCATGCGAGAACGAGTTCTATTTCATTGATATCCAACATTAACGTTCATCCATATAAAGCTTTTCCTGGCCCATTACCTATCTTTTTCCCAAAATATATTTATGAAGTCTTTAATCTAATCGGCCAAAAACATTGTAATTTAAGACAAAAACATGATGTTGCTGCAATGATTGAAACTAAGGTTTGTGTAAGAAATTCTTTTTTGTACCAGTCTTAAAATCACTTCTGCTTTCATTTTCGGAGATATCAACTTCGCAGTAGTCAATGATCGTATTTCATTTGTATTTGTTAACTTGTTTTTATTGTCTTTGGCTATATATTATACTATTCACTATAAAATAACTGTCCATATGATTTTCAATCCTAAAAACAATAAGATAGTTTCTACCCTAAACTATACAAGACTTTTACCAGATTTGAAACATTTTGAATTTTTTGTTCCCGATGCTCTTCAACTTTGTACATGTTTTTTGCTCTTCCAGTTTTTTGATTCGAGCTGATGAGTCTTATGTAGATTTAGTTTGTATCTGTTGTTCGAAATTATTTACTTGGTATATTGTTAGGCCCCACCTACGGTAGAAGGGGTCGTATAATCTTGTTTGTGCTGTGCGTCAGTCCTTCAGTTTTTCATTTTTGTTTGTCATTTATTCGTTTGTAAAAACATTAAATATCAGATTCAATGCTTCAGCGATGAAAGTATGATCGTATCGACTTCACACAGATCACACATGTTCAGAACTATGACAACTGTCTATAATATATCGAACATTAGGGTTTAAACTATTTTTTTGCGATGAACTAACATAGAAATATAATAGTATTTTCAGTCCATGGAATGCTATAAATGGACTTTAGTTCTGTTGAAAACAATTACAGTACTATGTTTAAAACTAAAAATAATCATATTTCTTTTATCTATATTTCAGATTACAGAAATTTTGACACAGTTCATGAAGAAAGAAGTAAAGTTGGCAGGTGTCGAGAATTACCATTCAAATCTAGGCGTTATATTCCTGATTCATTGAACGACAAAGCCTTCAATGTATGTTAATGTTTTCTTTTAATTTGTCGAAATTTTGTATTGGTTGTTATAATTGAAGTTGGAAATTTTTTCAAAGTAGCAAAAAGTCCACTTACGTCGATGATTTTTTTAAAGTATATACTGGTTAACCATCCTCTACTTGATTGTACATGTCTGAAATTAAAAAAAAGAAAATGTTGTACATACGCAGATGTCCCTATTTATTGACAATTAAAATGAAAATACTTTATTGCGTTTAATGTAAACATTTCTTGATAGAACTATCGCTTGGATTTTCTAAAAATCAGTTAATCATACTTTAGTATGTTTTGTCTACATAAAAATAATGAGGTTTCAAAAGACTATTTACTCGGTTTATTTTTTGCGTTTACGATTTTTCATACTTCTTTTTCATTGGACGAAAATGACGTTATTTTCTATTTGCGTTACTTGCTTTTTCATGCATGGCAAATAAAACACTAAAATAACAATTATTTATAAGTGTCTGTCGTCGTCATTTTCTAAGTACGTTTTAAATTGACGAATAACTTTCCAGGAACAATGTTTAAACAAAGAACAAACATCTAAATGAAAATGACATTTATATCAAACTAAAACATAACAAATGTATACTTTACGTTGTTAGCTTTTTCAATACTGTTTAGTACGGTAATACATTTTACGTTTCCTGCTTTTGATTAATTTAAATAAGATACTTACAAACCACATTAGGACAAAAATATCTTACTTTTTATGCAATATTCGAATGTACAGGTAACCATTTTTTTCACCTGGTGCTTTTTAATGTCTTTGAAATTGTTGTTTTTCGGTATAATCAAGGATGTAGTCAGGCAGGTTTTGGAATTTTTGTCAGATGTTCGGACTCCCTGTGATTTTCCTACGAAACGGGGTAAATGTTTTGCCCCATATCACCCACTTTTCTTTTCAAAGAAGACTTCAATAGCTCATGAAAAGGTCATTACCAAATTTTAAGCAGATTCTAGATTATTTTTCTTACAATTTGAGACCCAATTAATTTCAATTCTAAATATAAGATAAAGTCTGAGTCAGCCATTTCCAGGCATTTTTTAAAAATCAAATATCTCCAAAAGGAGTTCCATAACCTATCAATATTTTTAGCTTTATTTTCTCCCTTAACTGATGTTCATCTGACTTATATTATCAAATTTAAATTCTAGATTTTTTTATTTCACCTAAGTACATACTTATAATCACGTCTGTTGTCCATGAAATAAACACTATTGCTCAAGGCGAAATTAGACCCCACCAGCAGTTTTTGCACATCTATTTACAATGAAAACCATATGATATTTGTAGCATTTAACTTTCTATTTAAACAATATCCTTACTAAGAATCTGATCCACTTTCATCAAAATAGACGATAGACTGAAACTTAGAAAAGAATATTTAAGTCTAGATATAATCATTTGATTTTATTCGTAATAATTATACCATTCGTACTAGGTATGTCAGAGTCAGATCGCCCAGATTACCGGAGGCCGGAGGGGTGATCTGACTTTGACATACCAGGTTCGAATTGGATATATAGATTACACCACTGCAACAAGTGTATTACGATATTTCTCCACTCGAGACAGTTAATTTTCAATATTTAAAGCGCGAGGCTTGCCGAGCTTTTTGAATAATTAATATTTAACTATTGAAAGTGGAGATATATCGTAATACACGAGTTATAGTGGTGGAATCTGTTTCTCTATTGATTTTTATCCTTCCTTTTCAAAGATGTTTAGAAAGTTGTGTTCTTTTTATGTGACGTCATCAGGCATGGTCGTCTTTTTTTATGACGTCACAAAAGGAAAATTTAGAAGAAACCAAGACTATTTGACGTTATAATTAAATTTTGACCAATCAGTTGTCGAGAACAGATATTTCACTATTGAGGAGAAATATTTTTCTTACACTGATCAAGAAATGTGAAAATAGCACCAAAATTAGAGAAAACTATTTTACATCCCAGCACATAATTTCTGATGCCTTTATAAATAAGAAAAGAATATTTTACTGTGAAAAAGACATTATAAAATGAAACCAAAATGAAATCATAATCAATAAGATTAATGTCCCCTCCGTCACCTTAAAGAAAATAGACAATTGAAAAAACGTTTTGTATTTTTTAAACGGAGTGAACTTGTTTGAGTTCTTTTGTCACCTTCAGGTGGGTTGAAAATCAAGAGAGCAAATAAAAAAGGTTCATCTCTCTGGTTTTCCTCACTCGCAACATCGAAGCTGTCGACGAAAGAGGTTACGATACAGATGACATCCTAAGCTAAGCTTTAGCTCTGGCAGAAGAAGCTGAGGATGTTAGCATCTTTATTACAAAAATTCGTTTCGAACAGATCAAGGTAATTAAAATGTTTAAAAGGTTTCGACTTTCTATTGAAAATTATGTTTATAGGTCGGGCCTTTAAAATAAACCCAGTCTGTCCATCAGTTCATCCTGTTTTGGTTTAATTTGTTGGCAGATGTTAATTTATAGGGGTGTAGTGGGTTAAGAACCAATCATCTGTGCTTTGTTTTAATTCATAGGGTTTTGGTGCAAAATTTGGTCCGGGCCCCCTTTATCAACCTGCTAATAGAACAAACAAAAAATAAGCGCCCCTTCCCCTGTCCCCCCACTTGAAAAATCCTTTCGATCCGCCGCTGGTTAGTTTGGTTCCATATATCAGTCATTGACGATATCTCACTCTCTGTTCAATAACATTTACCTGCAGTTCACGTTTGAACTTGACCTGAAGTAATAATATAACGATCAGTTTATTATCATAACACTTAGGGTGCTTTTGTATTTTGTTTGTTTATAGCTAATGATGTAATATAACATGTATTAGAATATAGCAAAGTGCTCTCGACCAATGAAATTGTAGAATTGGATGTCTCTTAATTGTGAAGAATGAATGTAAATCATGTTCTTAGTAAGGGATTATCCTATTATTTGGGTCTATTTACAGTTCAAAACAAAGAGTTTCTATAAATGAGTTACAACTGTCCCGAAGCACATTTATCAGATTGAAAGGATTTATCATACAGTGATTGAAACTCACTAAAATTTGAATTGTAAAACAAAAAAATCAAAATAAGTTGAAGTCTACTGGTGCAGTAAAACAGATACCTTTAATGTTATTATGAAAATATTAATAACTTCAAATTACTAAAAAATTAAACAATATCAAAGCAATGCAAAAAAAGAAAAAAAAAGTTTTAAAATCAAAAACAACCTAAACCTTTAGCTTTCCAAAGCTCTTATTACTGGACTAGCGGTGGGAAGAATAGTTATTTCCAATATTCCGATAAAATAAAAATAAAAGGAAATTAATTTAAGTTTTGAATTTATTTAAAACTTTTAAAGGCATTTTATTTGAACATTCCCCTGACATAATGAAATAGTATTTGATTTAAAAAGCCGGACCAAAATATTGGCTGTGAAATAAAATTAGTTGTAACTCAAATGTAGTTATTGATTTCAACTGTAAATAAAAAAAGGATAATTCCTCACTAAAATATTACATGATTTACATTCATACTCACAATCAGGAAACATATACAATTCTACCTTTTCTTTGTACTGTTGTGTCACTTAATGTCTATAACACATTTTTTTTTTAATATTTCCCAAATTATAACAATGTCCTTACATCATTAAAACTAAACCATAAATGAAATGCCAAAAAGTAAGTCATGCATCAATTATAAACATTGCACTGACAATGACACTAATTCTTGAATACAACCAATCAAGCGATCATTTGAGCCTTGAGCACTTTACAATATTCTAAGTTTGCAAGAGAATGATAATCCCTTACTTCATGATAAGTACTCGCTAACGCTCGTACTTAATCATGAAGAAAGGGATTATCATTCTCTCACATATACGTAGATAATTTAAATAAGATTAAGTGTGAGAAGATTTAGTTAGGAACCCGACAGACTAAGGCACGGACGACGAATTTAAACGTATGATTACTACTGTGTTAAACATTAATTGTCGCTGTATTTGAAATTGAATTAAAATAATATTTGGTATCCGAATTGGTGTTTTATTTACTTATACTAAGAGCTACTCCTTAGAACATTTGTCATAGCAGAGTCGTCCAAACCCCTGTTAGTGTTATGCATGAACATCAAGGTTTTTACAATTCAATTCATCTGTTTTTAGAAATAATTGAAATTTGGGGAAATGAGAGGTATTAGGGAATCGCCGTTGAGGAGTATTTTTTCTAGATTTCCCTAGTTACATTTGATATATATTTCAATTGAAAACATATAGGCTCAAAATCAGAATTCAATTCATATTTGAATGCTTATCATATGAAAAAGTAATGATGGCTATATATCATGAAATATTGTTCTCTTCTATGGAAAAATGTCCAGAGAAGGACAAATTTCCTTTGTAAATATTTCACAGATGAATACCATGAAGTTTTGTCCTGTTAAAGGGAGGTTGTATTTTGTGTGTACTGAGACAATATTTCATAGACAGATTGTCATGAAATTTTGTCTCTTGAAGGGGAGGTTATCAACATGTATTCATGTTAGATATTGATATTCTATTTGACTGATAATAACAAATAAACACAAATTAATATTTCAGTTACATTGTACTCCTGTACCTCAAAAACGCTTTTGCAAAAAGATTTGTCAATATTTTATTTACAAATACTATTAGTACATTCAATTTTAAACATAAATTAGAATATAGCAAAGTGCTCTCGACCAATGAAATCGTAGGATTTGGTGTTTCTTAATTGTGAAGAATGAATGAAATCATGTTCATGGGATTATCCTATTGTTAAGACATACTTAGAGTTCAAAACAAAGAATTTCTTTAATGAGTTACAACTGCCCCCGCAGCACATTTACCACCTTGAAAGAATTTGTTATTAAAATTGACTTAAAGTTGGATTTTGAAATAATAAAAACAAATCAAAATAAGATGAAGACTACTCATACAGTTAACTTTATTATGAGAATATCAATAATAACTTCAAATTACTATAAAAACTAGAGGCTGCAAGGACCCTGTGTCGCTCACCTGATATTTTTATTTACAATTGATGCATGATAAATGCAACTGTTGTACTGTCGTTTAGTTTCAGAGATATAAGACTAAAAAGTGCGTTTGAAACCTATGTTTTATTTCGACATGTGTGCCATGTTGGCAGGCAGGGTCATCATACACAGTGGTCCCTGGATATTCTAGTGGTGATTTAAACCAAGTTTGGTTTAATTTGACAGTAGTTTCAGGGAGATTTTTGTAAAATTTATCTAACGAGAAATGCGAAGTGATGAGAAAGTTTGTTGTGAAGTTTTGTTGTTGCGCAACACCCCTCCCCAAAAAAAAACAAAACAAAAGGTAATAAAAATTATCATTTAAGGGCAATCTTTCCTATGAATGATTTCTGCAAAATTCAGTTGATTGTGCAAGGGTTGTATAGCCAGCTGAGGTCGTTAAAACTCTCATTTGTTGTTGCAAAATTCAAGTGGTTTTGAATTGCTTTGTTGATCTTTTTGTATTCAACTTTTAAACAACAAAGTACAACAAATATGATGACTGATACTCATGACACTGAAAATATGGTCTTCATTCTTGTGAAGAAAATGGTAAGGTTTGAAATATTTCTTAAATATTAATTCAATACCAATACTTTAATTTGTATTGGATTTATCCCAGGAAATGAGAACAAGGGACACAATTAAATTCAATTTTTTCCTAAACTTCTGATAAAATATAAAATGAAGAACTATATTTTTTAATGAGAATTTTTTTTAATAGTTAATTGATAATTTGAACAATATTAATTAAGTTTTAGATCTTGCATGGTTGATTAATTTTCTCTCAAAATTCTGATATTCTATTAAAGTTTTAAATATAATATGAGGCAGGCATTACCTGTGAAAGGGATGAAGTCTGTATAAATTAGTGTAGGAATTCAAGCATCATTTGCACTTCGGAATCTGTAGAAAATGAAGCCAAAGTACTGAAACATATCTGACATTCGACCTATTGTTCGGGATTATAGTTGTGACATCATTTTCAATGTAAAGAAAGAAACACCATCATCAGGTATTAATGTGGTTTTTTCATGTTATAGAATTGTCAATTATTTTATTGCCAGTTCATTAGTAGATTGTTTTTATATTGATTTTCTACTGCAGTTTCAGAAAAGAAGATTACAAAAGGAAAACATTTTGTAAAACTTACCAAAATTTACCAAATTAATGAAAATTGTTAAAAATTGACTATAAAGGGCAATAACTCCTTAAAGGGTCAACTGACCATTTTGGTCATGTTGACTTATTTGAAGATCTTACTTTGCTGAACATTATTGCTGTTTACAGTTTATCTCTATCTGTAATAATTTTCAAGATAATAACCAAAAACGGCAAAATTTCCTTAAAAATTACCAATTCAGGGGCAGCAACCCAACAACCAGTTGTCCAATTCATCTGAAAATTTGAGGGCAGATAGATATTTACTTGATAAACAAGTTAATCCCTGTAAGATTTGCTTTAAATGCTTTGGTTTCAGAGTTACAAGCCAAAATCTACATTTTACCCCTATGTTCTATTTTTAGCCATGGCAGCCATCTTGGTTGGTTGGCTGGGTCACCACACATATTTTTTAAACTAAATACCCTAATAATGATTGTGGCTAAGTTTGGTTGAATTTGGTCCAGTAGTTTCAGAGGAGAAGATTTTTGTAAAAGATTACAAAAATTTACAAAAAATTGGTAAAAAATTACTTTAAAGGGCAATAACTCCTTAAGGGGTCAACTGACCATTTTGATCATGTTGACTTATTTGTAGATCTTACTTTGCTGAACATTATTGCTGTTTACAGTTTATCTCTATCTATAATAATTTTCAAGATAATAACCGAAAACGGAAAAAATCCTTAAAATTACTAATTCAGGGCAGTAACCCAACAACCCATTGTCCGATTCATCTGAAAATTTCAGGGCAGATAGATCTTGACTTGATCAACAATTTTACCCCATGTCAGACTTGCTTTAAATGCTTTGGTTTCAGAGTTATAAGCCAAAATATACATTTTACCCTATGTTCTATTTTTAGCCATGGCGGCCATCTTGGTTGGTTTGGCAGGTCACCGGACACAATTTTAAACTAGATACCCTAATAATAATTGTGGCCAAGTTTGGTTAAATTGGCCCAGTAGTTTCAGAGGAGAAGATTTTTGTAAAGTTAACGACGACGGACGACGACGGACGACGACGGACGACGGACGACGGACGACGGACGACGGACGACGGACGACGGACGCCAAGTGATGAGAAAAGCTCACTTGGCCCTTCGGGCCAGGTGAGCTAAAAATAAACAATCAATGAAAAAAAAAAAAAGTTTTTAAAATTAAAATAAACCTAAATCTTTACCTTATACTCTTTCAAAAACACAGATAACTGGATCCGCGGTTGGTGAGAATAGTAATGACCTCTATTCTAATTAAATTTTTGAAAAAGGATTAAGTAAAACGATTGAATATATTTTAAACATTTAATGGTATTGTATTTGATTATTTCCCTAACATAATGAAGTAGTATCTGATGTAAAGGCCTGGACCAAAATATTGTATGTAAAATAAAAGTTAGTTGTAACTCAACTTTTGAATTTATTGATTTTAACTGCAAATAATATAAAGATAATTCCTTGCTAAAATATTACATGATTTACATTCATACTCATAATCAGGAAACATTTCTTACCATTTCATTGTGCTGTTGTATCATCTAATGCTTAGAACACATCTAATCATATTTTTCCAAAATTACAAGAGAATCCTTTCATCATTAAAACTAATCCATAATGAAATGTCTAAAAAGGAAGTCATGCATTAATT
This sequence comes from Mytilus coruscus, assembly GCA_017311375.1. NCBI lineage: Eukaryota > Metazoa > Mollusca > Bivalvia > Mytilida > Mytilidae > Mytilus > Mytilus coruscus. The sequence continues at coordinate 22,216,383 of CM029603.1, read as the reverse complement.
ACAATTCTAACATGACGTCCTTCAAACGCTTTGAGTACACACCCGTGGTAAAATATGAATATATTACCTGGGCTTTTCCGATCGTACTCCCACGTCATATGCTTTTTTATGAATGAGTTACCCGACGTCAAAGAACGATGACGTAAGAATTTAAGCATTTTACGGGAAAATACACGCTTGTGAAATCGAAAATCATCACAACTAGGAAACGTAAACAAACGATGCTAAAATGTGGTATAAGCCATTTTTTTATACATATAAGATATACAAGTAAATTATCATTTAAATTCATCCAAAACTGTCTAAATACGTTATTGTAAATAGTTTGACCATGTCACTAATTCGGTTTGCTCCGTTCTTTTACGCCCATTTAATAGTGCGTTTATTTATGGGAACGGCAAATATTTGCCTCCACCTAGAGCGCTTCGATCCAAAAGAATTGCCGTATTTGTCCTATTAGAATCGAAATAATTCATTGGGGCTTGAATATATCGTGATTTTACCACGGGTTGGCCCTTAATGCCGATATTTTACCCCTCGCTATCGCTCAGGGTAAAATATTTTGCATAAAGGGCCAACCCGTGGTAAAATCACGATATATTCAAGCCCCATGAATTATTTCTTAAACATTGCACTGACAATGAAACTAAGTCTAGGTTAGTCTATGTAAAGGTATATACTATGAAATTTAGAGCGAGGGGCTTGCCCCGAGCACTTAATTTTATAGTATATACCTTTTCATAGACTATCCAATTTAGCACATATTTACAACTCGAGTAATCTTTTAATTGGTCTATTGATAGTTTAATTTGGCTGACTACTTGTATCACAGGTGTTTGTAAAACGGAGCTCATTAACGAAGTTTTATGTTTTGTAAATCTACTCACTAGTATCATTGTAAAATATGTGATTTCAAAAGGCCCTTGACTTCAGAATGAAAAGATGGTAGCTGATTGTGTAAGTATGTATATTGATATAAAGCGGTGTTTTACTATACACGTACTTCTTTACATGGTAAGATGACAAAATAAATGGACCAACAGCAGGCAATAAATTATTAATTAAATTGCAGTGAAAGTTTTTTTTTACATGCTTTGAAAACATTTTTTCAACTTCACAGTAAAACTATTTAAAGCTATAATAAATTTGAAACATATAGATAGTTTGTCCCCATAGATAGTCTAGCGGATAGGCATTAAAAAGCAACTATCAATAATTCAGATTATAGGTATTGTATTTTTTTTTAATTTCAAAGTAAAAACTAGAAGATTGATCAGAATATGTAAAATTGAGAATGGAAATGGGGAATGTGTCAAAGAGACAACAACCCGACCACAGAACAGACAACAACAGAAGGTCACCAATAGGTCTATATATATATAGGTGGCACATTCTCTTCAGACATTATCACGGTTTTTCAATTCATGACATCGTCCTGAACATGCATGAAATATTTGCCACTGTACATTAGGCAGCCAATAATCAATCAATCAATCAATCAATTCATGACAAAATAGATCAATTTCCTTAAGAAAGTTAAAAAAAAAAAACTACCAAGTTGCCTTAATTTCCCTTCACGAGGTTTCATAGTACACACTTTTTTGTGTACAAAGTAATTGCATGATGATAAATTATCACAATTTTAAGATAGCGTTGTACTCTAATCAAGATATAAAGAACCATATTTGCTACTTTTTATTTAAATGAAAGAAACTTGCAATTGTCAAAAATATTTTTTAGATCTAAAGATTTTAATAGCAGGATATTTAAAAATCAATGTGAAAACTGATCACAAACTATTTAATTTAATTTGGAACACAGCATTTTATTTCAAAATAGCCAGTGGCAATTTTTGTTTTAATATCTTGATTACGATACAATGAAATCTTACCATTGTGGTCATTCATGCGTAGTTACTTATTACACGGAAAAAGTATGTACTATGAAAATTAGAAGGCAAATTCAAGCTATTTGATTGGACGAGGAGTTGTAAGTATGTGCTAATTCTTGAATACAACCAATCAAGAGATCATTTGAGCCTTGAGCACTTTACAATATTCTGAGTTTGTAAGAGAATGATATTCCCTTTCTTCATGATAAGTACTCGCTAACGCTCATTCTTAATCATGAAGAATGGTATTATCATTCTCTTACATATACTAAGTGATTGTCAGTTCATTACTTATATTTATACAGTACAATGGAACATACGTTAGACTATTCTTTAATCTATAATGAACCATTTATAAAGTATCTATGCCAGTTTGAAACTAGCTTAGGTTAAAATAAATATTAGTTTGAAATATAAAATACTTGCTTTACAAAACAATTTCAGTTAAAAATTCAATCTTAAAATGTGCATGTTGCATGCTTGTGTACTATTTCTGTAATTTTGTAATAATTTAATTAAGGAATATTTTTATGGACATATTTCACAGTGAAATGTTGTCATGGACAGAATTAACTAATGTCATAATAGACATTATTTCAAAGTGAAATATTGTCATGGACAGAATTCCATAGTGAAATATTGGTCAGAAGCATGTGACAAAATTTCATGGACAAGGACACTTTTTCATAATGAAATATTGTCCTGGACAGTATTTCATTATGAAAAGTGTCCATGGACAATATTTAATATGAAATTTTGTCCAATGCTAGCTCTCCAAAGAGAAACATTATTGAAAAGATACGCAGATCCTTGGATATGATAATAGATATAGTTTAGATTAATAAAAATGTCATCAAACCATAATATTGTTCCAACAGGTAGATTTTTAACAATTTGCATGGTAAAATCTTAAAACATTAGAATGAGAATTGTAAAATTTTGTAGTGCACTTATTTCTGCCTGGCCGAAATTACACATGGACGAAAGAGCACTATAAGGGTCGTATCCTCGTTATAGGAAGGTTTCACGAAGATACACGAAATATTAAAAGGAAAATAAAATTAAGGACAAAATATAAGCTTTAATATATATAATTTTTATTGAAACATAAAAATAAGAAAAGATTGACTTATTTATATATGTTTCATTCATTTAAAATAACATTGAGCTGGTTTTTTTTTTTTTTTTTTAATTTGGATGAAACTAACGTTCACTACGTAAACTATAAATGTTGATTCCTGATTTTTTAGGTTACCTTTCAGATTTTCCTATTTATCTATAATTGACTGAAAAATATAAAAAAACATACGATATTATCTGTATACCCTTCTTCAATGTACAGTTTGAAAATACATAAAATGAGATACCTCTGATACAAAATCGGTAACAAATACATCTCTTTTCATTGTCCAACATATATTTAAATATATATGTTCACAAAAACACTCATCAAAGATACCAGGCTTATAATTGTGTCCGTTTCGTGTAAAAAAATATTCATCAGTGACGCTCGAATGAAAAAGGAACAAATATCGAACAAAGTTGCTTAGCATTGAGTGCTAAGGAGTTGAAAAGTTTTGCCAAATGCAGCTGATATAATCATGGGTGCAAAAATCCTTATTAGTTTCTAGTACATATTTAAAAAAAAATGTATATGAACAGTTATTAATAACATAAATAATACAAATTTTATCACACAAGATGCGCATTTTGACAAGTAATGTCTCTTCAGTGATGCTCGAGGCCAACATATTTTTAAATCAAGAACCTAAAACAACCGTTGAAGAGATGATTATACTAAAAAGGACCTTGCGTATAGCCAAATTCGGACAAAGTCAGAAAAGGAATCAAACATTTGCATCAGGGATATATTAATGACAGGTTATTGGTGTAAGTAATAAAGTCAAATACCAAATTTAATCCTGTCGGTCGAGAAACACATTTTGTGTGGGTGAAATTCGTAATCATGACGCGTTTTTTATGAGAAATGCAGTATTATCTTTTTTATTTCATAGATCAACAACTCAGTGTACAAAGGTGTGCTGCAAGTCATCTCTAATTCATCATTTTCCAACATAGGCATGGCCTATTTCCCTGGTGTCCAACAGTTTGCTGTGGGTCTGCAGTATTTGGGATTGGGCTTCTATTTTTAATCATTAGTTATAATGAATATGTATACTATACACACCTTCTACCTGATGGAGATGTTATGGATGATTTAAAGTTTCAAGCGAAGGAAAAACATCACTGAAAATGAGCTGATACATTATAAACTTCGAGGAAGAACAGAAGTCATGGTATTTTGTGTGTTGTTCATAGTACTAGCATTTGTTTGGTTAATTTTCTGTTCCGTACACATATTACAGGTAAGATAATAGATGAGTCTTAAAATTTGCCCGTACATGATCTGAAATTTGCACTTAAACTGATTAAGGTTTTGTTTGCATCGCATTTCAAAATAATTCCAATAGTTGCAACTTTATTCTTAGATATAAGACGATGTGGTATGGGTGCCAATGAGACAACTCTCCATCCAAGTCACAATTTGTAAAAAGTAAACCATTATATAAAAGACGACAGTTCGACCGTGCGAGTCCCTCATAGGTAGTCATTGTCTTTAAACAAAACCCCCCGATAGCTAGTAGTAGTAAGAAGACAGTAGTTTTCCGATGTTCAAATCTCGCTAATCGAACAAACAAAAACCGAGGGAATCGCATGGTCTCCAACAGAAGCTAAATGGACTTTGAAGACAGTGTAAGATTCTCCATTTATGCATGCATCATTAGCCAGGCAAATCCACACTCAGAATCAAAATATCACAACCGGAAATAGGACATATTTGGTACAATTACAGATAAGACGACTATTCGGTTATCTCTAAAGCTCTAAGACAGCCATAACACGTCGTACGTGAGTTGAGACACAGATATAATATCGTGATGGTTATTATGGATCATTTTTATTCTTTTTTTCATTTTTTTACTCTCAGAGAACTCTATTGTTACAGCCTTTTTGTAAAGATTTCATTTCTATTAATGAAGTCCGTAAAGTTTGGACAAGCGTGACGTTTTTACTAGGATGGAGCAGTGAGTATGATGACTCTGAAAAATATGACGTTCAAGTTTAAGAAAGTTGAATTCATCACGTTTGTCATAGATTGATGTCGTCCATCTGTGTCAATACCGTGGAAAAGAGCAAGATCTTGATAGAACTCAGGCATTCAATCATTTTAAATTGATCAACTTATAACCGACACTGTGTAATCGTAGAACATAAAATACATTCATACATGCTGGGCAGGATCTGCTAATCCTTCCGGAGCACCTAAGATCACCCCCAGTTTTTGGTGGGGTTCTTGTTGCTCAGTCTGTAGTTTTCTATGTTATGTTTTGTGAACTGTTGTTTGTCTGTTTGTCTGTTAGTCTTTTTCTTTTTTAGCCATGGCGTTGTCGGTTTATTTTTTATATGAGTTTGGATGTTCCTTTAGTAACTTACGACTCTCTTTTAATGGTATCTAAATTGCGTACAATCAAAGTAATGAATTCCAAATTACGCAGAGACATAAAAGCTAAAGAGCTTCGAACGGCATGAATATATGTCAAAAGGTTAACCTAAGATATCATGGCTTATTAAGTTGGTACTTTAAGGGTTTGTTAATTTTTATTTGTTATAACTTAAAATTAAGTGTTTCTCCTGTACTGAGTGTTATTGTGTGGTCTTTAATGTTTCTTTTGTAAGTAAACTGCTACAAATTTTAAGTTATTCATGGTTGAAAACCATAAACAATTAAAACATATTGTACTCAATCAGGATCTTTTTCAGCGGTTGCCTAATTTGATAATTTAATTTTTGGTTTTGAGTATCCGATTTGGAGAACTTTTTTTGTTGCATTTGTTCATCTATAATACTTGGCACGATTTAAAGCTTGGCATTTTGGATTGATAGACACAGGTTTGTTGTTGCAGACTTTATAATGACTTCTAGAGGGTTAAGGTATTTTGTGCTTTTATGTTACTGTCACATTGATAAATTCCCCATTTCGTGGTCCATTCATATTAAGCGACACAAATAAAATCTCTAATAAATATATATAAGTCTTTTGCATTTTTGAACCGCATTGGCTAGAATGTATTTTGGCTTTGACATTTATTCTCGAAATGCGTATCTGGTTCAGTAAATTTGATAACGTTTAGAGTATAAAAGTATGTAATCCAATTGAAGGTTTTAATGATTTATTCGTTTTCGATTTTTGGATCCCTATTTCTCCTGCGACAAATGTCTTTGACGTAAAATATAGACGTGTTGTTTCAGATATCGGTTTTCTTTTTAAAAACTTGAAACTTAACTGACATGTTTCTGTATAAAAGGTTTACAAAATTTAAATAGCTATAAAAAAAAATCCATCCCCGAAAAGGAGCGACATTACGTTCCAACTTGTTTTGTATACAACTGGGAAGAGCAAACAAGCCATTGCAGCTTTTGAAAGAATCATGTACGCTTCTTATTTTGTCAAATTATTTTAACATAGGCCTTTTGATAACTTCATTTTCTCAAAGATGCCATTTTCCCTTATATATACGAAAAAGCAGTTTTGAAAAACTGCTAATGTGACAGCAACGCAATGACACAAAGAATAAATCATAATGTTAATGGTTTTACTGTTTATTTAAAACATTAACATAAGAAAGATTTAAGAATGATTTAGAGTACTGGAAAAACAATTAAACAACAAATTATTATAATTCGGTTGTCGATTACAGCCTTAACATGTTGGTAAGTTGAGCTTGACGGTCGAAAGTTTTGCTATTTTAGTACCTAGGCTGTATATCCAACGACCCTTGTCAGAATAAAAATGATGAAATTCATCTGTTAGTATTAAATTGTGTAGATTATTTTTGATCGATATTTGATCAAACTGAAACTCAAATAAGCATGAGTTGACAACTTCGGACAACTCTCTATTTTATTTTCTTTACCTTTTGTGACCTTGACATAAGAGTCGGAATACAATGCTTTTGACCTAAGACGGGCAAATAATGGAATCAAAAGATAAAATTTTCACAAACGGCTTATAAGAGTAAAAAGATATTTTTTATCATAGAGTTTTATTGTGAATTCATTGTTTATGTATAATTAACTTAACTCAAGAAAGAGTATAGAATTGTGAACTAACGTAAAATCTATGATATTTGTTCGCATTTACGACTTTTTTCTTACTTTGTAGAAAAGGAATTTAATGCGCAAGGCACTGATGATTGCTAATCACAGATTAATTGACCACAATTTATTGGTTGGATTCAAACATAACAAATGTCCGCTACAGTAAAGGTACTTTGAAATATCATTTTTAAATTACAATGTGAATTCTGTTGTGAAAGAGAAGCAAACGTAAACTGAACAACAATTCTTAATATTAGCATATAATTGCCAATGAGAGTTTAGCACATACTTACAAGTTCTCGTCCAATCAAATTGCTTCAATTTGCCTTCTTATTTTCATAGTACATACTTTTTCTGTGTACTAGGTAACTATGCATGAATGACCAAAAGGGTAAATGTAATTGTATTGAAATCAAGATATTAAAACAAAAATTGCCACTGGCTATTTTGAAATAAAATGCTGAGTCTCAAATTATAAAGAAAATTGAAAATAGTTTTGATTTTTAAATATCCTGCTATTAAAATCTTTGGACTTAATAAATATTTTTGACAATTGCAAACTTGTTTTAACAACTATGATCCTTAAAATCTTGATAAGAGTACTACACTATCTTATACTTGTGGTTGACTAGGATTGTTAGTTTTCCTACCGAAGGTCGGCTGTTCTCTTCGGACACTTTTGCTTTCCCCGCCAATAAAAACTGACCGCCACGAAATAGCACAATAGTGTTGAAAGTGGCGTTTACACCAATCAATCAATCCATCAACCAATCAATATAATTGTGGTAATTTATCATACCTGCAATTATTATGTACACAAAATAAGTGTGCACTGTGAAACCTTGTGTTGGCTAATTGATTAAACTTGATGATGTTTTTTTTAATGTCTTGAAGAAATTGATCTATTTCATCATCATGAATTGAAAAACCGTGATAATGTTTGAAGGGAATGTGGCACGTATATATATATCCCCTGGAATACCCACATGCACATATATTTATTTGTTTCAAATTTATTATAGCTTAAGTTTTACTTTGAAATTGAAAAACATTTTTCAAACATGTAAAGCTTCAGCTGCATTTAAAGATATATGCCTGCTTATGGACAATTTATTTTGTCATCTTATCATGTAAAGAAGTACATGCAGTAAAACGCCGCTTTATATCAATATTCATACTTACACCAGTATCTACCATCTTTTCATAGATTCAAGGACCTTTTGAAATCACATATTTTACTATAGTGCGTAAATTCACAAAACATAAAACTTAGTTAATGAGCTCCATTTTACAAACACCTGTGATACAAGTAGTCAGCCAAAATAAACTATCAATAGATCAATTAAAAGTTAAGTTCCGTTTTAAATATGTGTTTAATTGGAAAGTCTATGAAAAGGTATATACTATGACATTAAGTGCTCGGATCGAGCTCCCCGTTCTAAATTTCATAGAACATACCTTTTCATAGACTGACTGATACATTCAATATGAGTCCAATTGACCTAAATGGATAAATGTGAGCAATATATTTGTTTTTAAAATTACGTTAAGGAAGAACACGTGTCACAAAAGATATAACTTGATAATTATAGATTAACGTTGATCATCTCAACGAGATTGATTTTCTCGCTTGAGCCGGTACGGCGAAAGCGAGAAAAGCAATTGAGTTGAGATGACCAATGATAATCTGTTTATCGCTATTTTTACCTATGACGACGTTGTCAATTTCATTAGCAACGCCACGTGCCTCCTTAGTTTCTAGCGATAATTTTCCATCTCAAGCGAGTAGCATGATATGAAAAATTATCACAAAAAATATCAAAGGAAAATGCACAAAATAGCGATAAATACTTTTATACATTTGATACAATGAAAGACTGTGATTTCCATGGAAATAAAAAAAATCATAATTTCACATGTGACTGACAATAATTTGCATTGTCGATGTCATTGCATCAAAACGAATTTAAAATGCATAAAAAATATACGGTTTCTTTATTTTCTATTTATATCAAAAGGTCCATGGTAATGTAATAAAAAGATGAAGTAATCCAAACATTGGTATATTGAAAATATTTAACTCGTTACAATCTACACTGATATTGAACTAATGCGTTATTCAAATAAAATAATTACTCTGATATCATACAACAATGAATGTTATCTAGACGTTGTGGATGACGTTTCGGCATAACGAATTGAGAATGCGTAAAAAAGATATAGTTCCTAGCATTGTCTCTTTAGTTCAATTAAACAGGGAATGTAATGAAAAAGAATAACTTATCAAATAATTAAAATTTTGTATATATCAAAAATCGTCATCTTGTGATTGAATTACATAACAAAAACAAACATGCTTCTTGGACCCTCTTGTTTTGTTTGTAGAGTCTTTTCGATTGATCTATATTGAATATTTCATCCTTCTTTCTACTTGTAGGTGATATTTATTTATTTCAACTGTCACCCATGTCTGGTATGTAGTTTACGTTTCTACAATAATTGACAATATGTTTAATCCAATTTGCTCAATATTGAAATTTGGATCGCACTACCAATACGCTTCTCCGCACTAAGACTTAGTCACATAATGTGAATTTAAACATTAAATGCAGTTATTCAGACAAATCTTTTATAAACATCTTTGTATTCCACTGCGATGAAAAATAGGGATGAAATGTTTTTACCCGTTTCAATCGGTCTGTCAACACATTTTGTTTTTTTTATTTTGGCAAATTTCTAGTCTATGAACTTTTGAGGGAATGTCCAATATAGAGTACAAGGTTTGTATGTTAAACTCTTATCTTTTTATTATTTTTTTAGAACAATGTTGCATAAATGTTCACTTAAGATAAGCGCTGGGATTTCGATTGTCTTAAACTTTTCATTTGTTGAGAAGTCATTTTGTGCTTTTGTTTGTTTGTTTTGATTTGATCTTTTTTTTGGGGGTTGAAAGGGGGATCCTTCATGGTCTTATTAAATTTTTCAAGCTAGAATAAGAGCTCTTATATACTTTCCGATAATTAAAGAGATATGAAGATATCTATGTGGAAAGCATTTTTAGATTCCTCATTTTTTTATTTAATTATTTACGCTGTTTAGTTTGGAGTACATTTTGGTTTTAAGTTCATGTCTATCTATGCTTCTGGTATATTTTCAAATAAACCTTTGTATTGTACATAATAGTTACAAATATACTAAAACTAAGCAATGTCCTACGTTCATGCGCTGCGACGTTGGGCATACCTCAATCTGATATATAAATCTACCATTATAAACAGGTCCCTCTGGCCTTTGTTAGTCTTGTATGTTTTCATTTTAGTCCATTTATATGTTTTGGAGTTTAGTGTGACGTCAATTTTCATTGAACTAGTACACATTTTTGTTTACGGGCCAGGTGAAGCCCGCCTCCGGGCTGTGTTCAAGACCCATTGGTGGCCTTCGACGGTTTTTTGCTCTTTGGTCGGGTTGTTGTCTCTTTGACACATTCCCCATTTCCATTCTCAATTTTACGGTTAACATAATGTTTTTTCTATGTATTTTAGGATTACTTGGAACAGTGTTTCCAAAAGAATAATGTTGACACTAGCCAACGTGATGATGAAGCAGTCAAAATGGAGCCATACCTAGTGGGACAGTTTATCATTCCGACGACGAAGCAATTATTCCCCTTTTAGAGAACGAAGAAATAACTAGTCACATCGAGTGTAATCGAATGCTTTCAAAATCATTTGATTTTGACACACGAATATCAGTTAAAAATTAGCGCATCATATACGAAGAAGTTCAATGTTAATTTTATAAGATAGGCGTTATGCATAAATACAGAGGTAAAGCTGCTCGCTGGTACGATTAAATATTCTTTGATTATCTAAAAAGTAAAATAACAAAAATACCTTACTCCAAGGAAAATTCAAAACGGAAAGTCCTTTATCAAATGGCAAAATCAAAAGCTCAAACACTTCAAACGAATGGAAAATAACTGTCATATTCCTAACTTGGTACAGGTATTTCCTTATGTAGATAATGATGGATTAAACCTGGTGTTATAGCTAGCTAAAACTCTCATTTTTATGACAGTCGCATATAATTCCATTATATTGACAACAATGTGTGAGCAAAACAAACAAACATAATAGGTAAAAATGTCAAAAATTGGGGTACATCAGTCAACATTGTGTTATGATCTTAATCACTATAAAACAAATAACTATTTCAACAATGAAAATCAAAATTGCATGTAGACACTCTAAAGACATTGTACATAAGCAATATTGAAAGACAGGAATACAAAACAAATAGATAATGTTACTATGAATAAAACTGATTTCAGATAATGTATGATTATGATGCAGTAGTTTACTCTTAGCAAGAGCTGAATTAATTTGATATAAAAGAATACTGAAACTCTAGTTATATTCAATAAGTACTAAATTGAAGGGAATCAAAGAAATGCCAGAGCTACCTAAAAAAAGACATCATCTTACTTTATTTACATTTGTTTAATTGTGGTTTTTTTTCCTAATACAAGAGTGACATAAGTTGATTTTCGAATTATATTACAGTGTTATCAACCGGCTGTTTCTGTATTGGCCCTGTTATAGATTCGAGGTTACCTGTATTGGACCCGAGACTCGAAGAGTCGAGAGCCAATACAGCTGATCCAGAATCTATAACAGGGCCAATACAGAAACAGCCAGTTCATAACACTTTTATTAAATGATTTTAATTCTTTCAATTCGAATAAACTAAGAAACTTACCGTGTCGTGAAAAAGATACAGAATTTCATATTTGAACTTGTCTTTTCGCATTCACGTCCATGGATTTTTTGTCAACATTGTCAGATGTAATTTCTGATTTCTCGTCCAAGTATTTAATATTATGCTATTACAATTCATTTTATCTAGCAAATATAAAGTAGCTGGGAAGAATAAATCAGAGAGTTAAACTATTCTTACTCTTGGATCGTCTGCGTTCTGATGATTGATCAACGGAAATGAAACAGTGTCAATAATCGAAAGTCGTACTCGAAAAGGCTAAGAAATATTTCCGTTTCAAGACTTCAAGACGTTACTGAACATCATTTACACTTTTTATTTTATGATTTTAAGTTAAAAAGATATAATGCAAATGTTTTTTTATGCATATCGATACGTCCAAAGTTAATTAAAGCGTAAGAAAATTGAAACCGGAAGTGAACGTCCCGTATTAGCCCATGGGCAAATACGGCTTTTTTCCCGTATTGGCCCTGTTTTTTTTCCATATTGGCCCTGTCCGAAAAGCAATATTAACCCTTGATTTATATCGACAGGGCAACGTCATCAGTATTGCACATGCTGATTTATCCGTATTAGGGCTGATTTGCTCATATCATTTAATAATGAAATCTATTATTGTTGTTACTAAATCAAACATGCTAAATGCCGTTGTCACATAATATTGTGTGAAAAGCATATATAATAAAAAGTTTGTATTTCAGGACATAGCAAGAGATCTACTTATCAGTTTGTCCGTTGATTTTGTTCAAGATTTTCTTGAACAGAAATTGGAAAACAGTGAATCTTACAGGCATACCTCGCGTGCAGTTTGTTTGTGTGAGTATGCAGAAAAGCATGGGCTGGTACAAGTCCCCATTAACGATTCTGACAATTCAGAAAGAGGATTAAGAAACCACTCTGAAGAATCAACCAATCATTTTGCAAATGTTGTTTGAAACTACGTGTATGAATTTCAATTTACAACATTTAAATGTATATTTCATTGATATATTATCAATAAATTACGCGCCTGCTTGTGATATTAAAAAGTATTCAACATAAATAATATAGAGTTTAACAGTTTTAAACAGATTTCAACACGCACATGGTGGCGTTTGAAATGGCAGGTGTCCCCTTATCACCATATATGACAAATACTTTGAATACGACACTTTCAGATCATCATACTAATGACAAAAGCAACCCCAATCTTCGCACCCGGTCATGTACAGTTTGACTACAACACATGTTGGACTTAAACGATTTTGCACAACACTGTCTCATTTCTAATTGCGAAGCCAAAAACTGCAAAACCTGTAAAATAATTAATATACAGTTTTACAGTTTTAAACAGATGTCACCACGCACACGGTGGTGCTTGAAATGACAGGTGTCCCCTTATAACTAGATATGACTAATACTTTGAAATACTTACTACCAATTTAACTTTAAAATCTAACTATACTAGAACCTTCTATGATCTGAATTGTAAATCAACAAATGTCGTCTACAGATTAGAGTGTAACCTTTGCGGATTGGTATATGTCGGTGAAAGGAATGCTTAATAAACGTATGCACGACCATTGATCAGACATGAGCAGCAATGCAAAGAATATTGTTTGCATATGAAATCTATAATGAGGTTTTACTAACATTAAAATCAGTCTGATCATTCAATCCTTTCTATACGAGCTCGTACCATCAAAAGAATATACCAGATAAAAAAAAATCCTCACCTTTTGCAACACCTCTCCGTAGAAAAGAACAAAGACTACTGGATTCAGGAATCAGGATCTGCGACACCATATGGTTGCAATGAAAAAATCGATTGTATAGATATTCTGTATAGTCCTTTCTGTAGCTCTGTGATTGTAATGAATATTTTTAACTCTGCTCCCCAACGTAGACTCAGTTATGGTCATCGTCATTATTGATAACCTACTGTCCCAGATGTCTCTATTAGTCACATTCTGCCATTTATACAAAAGCTGGTGGGTATTCATCACATTCGCACGAAGTTTCATTCTCGCCCCCTTTCAAAAAACTATTCTCTCTTATGTTTAGAAACTACTGTTACAAACCCCTACTCAAACTAATACAAACTTAATTGAATATTGCCAGTCACAGACTTTTTTCGCACTTGAAAAGATGCAAATGTTTTTTCTAAAACTTCCTTTGTCAACAAAGGTCTCGATGCCATCACCTTGGACAATATCTGTCATCTTAATTCAGTTCACTCGAAAATACCTCCCTATTTTAAAGATATGTCTATTCATATCATTTCTTATACCTACATCAAACAAACTGCAACTAAAGTTTTCAGTTATAAATCCGTGTTTCATGATCTCAATATTGACGACTTAAAGTTCAAACCTCCTGATTGCACATATGCTAGCTCCCTGTTCATATATAATCCAGCTGACCACGACCTGAACATTGCAAATAACACTTTTCTGCGAAATATGTTATTCACAGACCCGAAATATCGTGAGTCTAAATCAATGTATATTCGAAACAACTTCTAATTACTGATAGATTTAGTCGCGGATCATGCCAGATAATGGGTTAATCGCGAAAAAGAAGACGTATATACTCTTAAAATGAGTTGAGGCTGTGAGCTCGTTTATGCAAATTTCAATTCAAAAATGAATGGGTCTATGAATACACATGTAACATCGTTCTTTAAAGACCCAAATGCTGCTAAGCATCTATCCTACCATGACAAAGATGTTTTCGTCCCCGCAAATAAAGCCCCTAATAACATCGACTTTGTGTGTAAAATCACATTACGTAAACTGCTTGAAAAAGGAATACCTTATTGGTAATTCACCTGAAAGTTACCAACATTTCAAAACAAATCTGTCCCAGTTTTCCTCTTAATGCCGCCAAATTTTGATTTCTTTTATCTTCATATGTATTACTTTTAGAAAAATGCAAATACTTTTATATATTTTCACTTCAAATACTCAAATATTTAAAGTAAATTACTCTCACAATTCAACAAATTTACCAATGTCCTTCGGAGACTGTATCATTATATTGGAAATTAGTTTTTATGTATTACGTATTTTTTGTTCCTACAATACTGTTTGAAGAATTTGTATTTGAGTTATGCATTCCTTGTTCCATAAAATATGTTGAATTTATATATTATGCTTGTGTGTAGTCTGTAGCACACTCTGGAAATCTCTGGAAGCTATTATGTTGAGAGTGAAAGCTTTTTAACCGCTTGACAGAAATGGAGAAAATTTTCAGACGATCTGCCCAAAGGATGTAATGTAATATAGAACAATTGTACTCTACCTGCATATTCTAAAGACATTAACACTTCTAAAAATTAACCAGAGTGCTTTAAACAAAATGCACGAAAAATTCATCTTAATGCTTCAAATATGATAAACTGACTTCCATCCAAATGATATGCTATATTTATGTATGTTTCTTTGTATGTTTCTTTGTATGTTGGCGTTTGTTTTTGTTGCACTTCAGTGTTCCTGTTGTTCCTTTGTTTTCCTCTTATAATTGATGTGTTTCCTTCGGTTTTAGTTTGTAACCCGGATTTCTTTTCTCTCAATCGATTTATGACTTTTGAACACCGGTTTGCTACTATTGCCTTTATCTATAAAATAAATTTCAAGATCTAGAAACCGCCTCAGAGGTATCGTGGAAGTAGTGTGTTCGCATCAAGTGCCGGAGACCGTATGTTAAATTCACGGTCGGATGAAACGAAAGACTTTGAAATTGATATTTGTTGCTTCATTGCTAAGTATGCGGCATTAAGGAGTAATAGCAACTGATCGGCTCGGCGTCAGAACAATGTGTCCGGATAAGGTGACTTGTCTTCCTGTCTACTGTAACCATGTGAACTAGCACGTTAAAAGTCCGGCTCAGCGTGTTGGTCCAGTACAAAGAAGGTTAATATTCATATAATATTAACATATTCTCTTCTCGAATATGCATTTATTCTGGACGTTAAACGGTCATCCATCCGTTAATCAAGATCTAGAACCTAGAGGTCATAAAGGTCATATATTATGGTGACAAGAAACAAATTATACCAACAGCATTTACTGTACAGTATTTCATATTTGAAACGTCGAGAAATAAACGTATATACGAACTATGAAAAAGAAAAAAAGGAAAAAGTATAAGAATCCGATCAATAACGATATGTATATCAACAAAGAACAAGGAAAGACATTAATAGATTTCCTTTGTTAGACGGCGATGTTCCTTTGGCTCCATCATATGGTGTTTATATCCCAACTCGATCGGTATGTCCGTGGGTGTAGTAATGTCATAGATTTTAACGAACGTAATCAATGCATCACTAGTAAATTGTTAAGTCAGGGATTTCGTGACCATAAATTACTTAAAACTTTTACTAAATTCTTTCATAGATACATAGATTTGATTAGGAAATTTGGCTGTACCTGTCGAAAAGTTATTAAAAACGGTATTTCACATCCTAAATTTTGCGGTAATATTGTACTTAAAGCGCGGTAATCACTATGTGATACGTGTAAACTCGTCTAACCTTTAAACAAACTTATTAGTAAAGGTTATCTTACCAATGTTGTAATTCGATCTTTGAATATTGTTTACATTGATACTAATATCGATTTTGTCATCAGCAAATTAAAACATAACTAAATTTTTTGGGATATTTAAATACACATCAACGTTCATTTTCTATATAGAGATTCCTCTATCTATAAATAACATTATACTTATTTGTTAAAAGGTTAACTCCTAACTATCCTACTGCCTGTCGATCCTTTTATTTTGGCATTGCACAAGTCATGTCTCCTTTGACTGTCCATGACGTTGAAACACTATAAATCCCTGGGATGTGTTTTAGTTGATTTTAGTTTCTGATGCATGATTTTTTATTATTAATTATTTTGGCTTTTAACTAGATTTCAGTAACTGCGACTCAGCAGCGAGTACTCTCAAATCGTACTTTCGTGTTAATTTGACCTGTTGATACAATTTGTAATGCATTTTCGTTATTTACTGTTTACTTATTTATATATCTCGTCTCACTATTTTTATATTTTCCACCTTTGATAAGTGTTTAGTATGACGATAAATTTTCACTTCTGTTCTTGTACTATAAACAACAAAATTATTTATTTTGTAATATATGTTTCCGTACTCCATTGTATACCTTACTACAAAATTATTTTTATTTACCTGTGTACGTTATTTTATTTAACAGCATTTTCTCCAAGTTTAAGTTGTCTTTCTGATTTTGTTTTACATCTCATCCCCTTTTTTTTTTATTAATTTTGTATTTACATAGTGTCATAGATCAAATTTATTTGTTCAGTGTATGTTTACTTGTTTTTGTTAATATGTCTTTTGATTGAGTTAAGCCATTTCAATTGATATTTCATAGTGTGTCTTTCTGTTTTGTGATGTTACACTATTGTTTCATGGAAGCGTGAAGCGTGAAGGTTGGCGCCTATTAACACGTTTAAACCCGCTGCATTTGTTTGCACCTGTCCTAAGTCAGGAACCCGATGTTCAGTGGTTGTCGTTTACTGATGTGGTTCATAAGTGCTTCTCGTTTCTCGTTTTAATATAGATGTTTGAATGGTTTTACACTAGTCATTTTGGGGGCCCTTTACAGCTTGCTGTTCGGTGTTAGCCAAGAATCCGTGTTGAAAGCCGTACTTTGACCTATAATGGTTTACTTTTACAAATTGTGACTTGGATGGAGAGTTGTCTCATTGGCACTCATACCACATCTCCTTATATCTAAAGACCGTGTACTTTTGTTAGTTTTATTTAAACATACTAAATAAATTATATAAATTGTGTTCAATGGATATTTGGAACATGTGACACACGTTCTTTAACCTTTAACAAATAATGCTTCATCGATTTTCCTATGCTTAATGTTAGAAGCAGAATCATGATTGTATATAGCTTCGTTATAGTTGTATTTGCTATGTTAATCTTTTCACTTTCTTGACAACACAAGTAGTGTGTTTACCAGTTATATACATATAATCGTACTTTTTATTTCATCAAAATAATTTGATTAACACATTTAAGTAGCAATTTATTGTACCCTTTGTTTTATTCATATAGAAATATTCGGGTAATGATAACATATTTTGATTTAAATTGATATTTCACTTTATGACTATTATTTACTCAATAAATATAATTATGTAAAGTCTATTTCCTACACAACATTAACAAACATAAATATACAAAACATTGCAAATCCAAATTGTAATATGGTAAGTGCATCATAGTATCCTCTTTAACCATTATTTTCAAGTTTAATTCTTTTTGCCAATAGTTTGTAATAAATATTCCAATTTTCCTCTTTTCCGCTGAAGAACGTGTTCTTTTCTTTAGACACAAGTGGTTCATCACAAACTTCCAAAGATAAAGACCGTTTACGATCATATATTTTAAATCCCATTCTAAGTCTGTATAGAGCTTTTGTTTTAATTGCTTGAAATGCTTCTGTGTCACTCTGGTCAACGTTTATAACGAGTATTTTGCATAACTTGTTTGGGGTAAACAGATCCTATGCTATTCTATATTCCAAAAATTTTGTGTGCGATTTACTTCTATTTAAATCTTTCATCCCTGTTGACTGTAATATAAGACAGTATTTACAAATTTGAAATCTTTTTTACGATGTTTTGCTCTTATGTACTACTAGGCCAGGAATTTCGACAATGAATGTAGGTGCTTTTTTCCTTTTAATGAAAGAAGATTTCTAATATCCCTAGCACAAACCATCTAACCTCATAGTTGTCATCATCAAAAGAAATATATACATCAGTTTTCCAACTATTCAGAATTTGTTCGTCGATTGAACTGATCTTGAAGAACGTTAACGTCGTGACGAAAATATCGCAATTTTTATATCAGAACAAGCAAAAACATAAGAGGTATTATTGAATACAAAGGCAAACGAGAAACTTCTTTTAAATCATAATCTATAAGCTGGCTGATAAGAGAGGCGAAAGATACCAAACGGACATTCAAACTCATAAGTCGAAAATAAACTGACAACGCCATGCTACAAAAGAAAAAAATATCATATTAGTACAATCCCTTTTATAAGTATAATTCGGTAGGTAACATTCGGAAAAATGAGGACGTGATTGTTGTTACGAAATTAGAAACATATGCGTTATCATCTGTGAAACGGATATTCCATAACGGTCTGGTCATGATAAGATTGATACATTCTTGTAGTTTGAACAGAAGAGAGGATAGATTGCCTTTTAATACTTTCTCCGTTCTAACCAAAACGAAAGATGTTAGGATTGAGTAATTGAACTTGCTTTGGCAGTGAATCAAGCAAATGATCTGTAACTATAATTTCAACCGCGCTTGTAAAGTTTTCGACACTTTCGGAAAAAACCTCTATGGGATTTTCTGATAACTTTTAACGGCATTTGAATAGCTTTTAGAGCTAACGTGTCAAATCACGAAATCCTCCACGAATAAAACTAAATAATTTTATGTCTGGTTGCCGGCACGACATCTGGAAGTTTCGTGTATATCGTTAGAACAAACTATGATTAAACAGTCAGTGTTTGGTTGAGATCTGCAAGTACGTGTGCATTGTCCTATGTTAAGACAGCCATCTTGAATGTCACATACCAATAGGTGATAAAGACATTCATTGTAGTAAAATATGTGTATGGGTATATCTCATAACGTATCTGGATTTTGACATTCACCATTATGAAATGTTCCCAAATATTCGATTAAAGTTGGCATTTACTAAATCGATAAATTCTGCAACTGAGCACACACAGCCATTTTTCGCTCCATCATAATCAAGCTTTCCACATCTTTCGTACTTTATAAATTCTCAGGTATTCAATCCTAAGATCATTACAGGATGGATATCAATTTAATTGAGATCTGGAGCTGGCATGTCAGTAACTGCTAGTTGTCCTTTGTTAATTTATGTATCATCGTCATTTTGCTAAGTTTCTTTTGTTACCTATTCTAACATCGGACTCGGACTTCTTTTAAACTGAGTTTTACTGTGCGTATTGCTATATGTTTGTTTAATCTACATTGGCTAGAGGTATAGGGGAGGGTTAAGATCTCACTAAACATATTCAACCCCGCCGCATTTTCGCGCCTGTCCCAAGTCAGGAACCTCTAGCCTTTGTTAGTCTTGTATGTTTTTTTTTAATTTTTGTTCATTTATATGTTTAGGAGTTTAGTATGACGTCCATTTTCACTGAACTAGTACACATTTTTGTTTAGGGGCCAGCTGAAGTCCACCTCCGGGTGCGGGATTTTCTCGCTGTGTTGAAGACCCATTGGTGGCCTTCGGCTGTTTTTTTTACTCTTCGGTCGGGTTGTTATCTCTTTGACACATTCCTCATTTCCATTCTCTATTTTATTCATTAAGTCAATGCTAGCGCACAAATACGAGTTTGCTATCTGATGATTAAAATTATGAATATTAGAAAATCTTAAGCGGATCTTTGTTATTATTATGTTTGTAGCTTGTTCTACACATTGTATTATTTGGCACAAAAACATTTGAAACGTGTACAAATATAAAAATAAGTTGTACAGTGAAAAGATTGATCAGTTACTACATGTACTAACAGACTTTCTGTTCCTATCACATTTCTTTTTTCAGCGTTGAGACATTTGACAGTGAAAAAAATCCCATTATGGAATTGCTTTACATGCTCGACAGAAATTTAAGATAAACAAGGATACAGATTGTCTTGTCATTGCACAACAAATATACGTGTATGATCGACTTACGAAAAAGACAAAATTAACAAAATAAATGTATCGATGTTAATTGTATCTATTGATCCTATATAAATACTCATACGTGATCAACTTTTAGACTATTAATGTCTCTTCAGTGAAGGTCGAGGTCAGAATATTTGAAATACATTTTTAGGGTTTCGAAGAAGTAGTGTTATGGTACAAACCTGAAATATTAATTTATCAAGAGAAAATTGTCAGAATGTTTACTAAATTTTAGCACAAGTCTATATACTTATTGTGACAGTATAATTGAATCAGTGAAAGAGACGCATCCAGTTTTAATCATAAGATATGTATGTCTAAAATTTCACGGAAAAGTCTTTCAAATCTATCTATACTTTTTAATAGACAATTTTTTAAAGCAGCAGGTTTTTTTTAAATTTTTTTTATTTTATGTGTTTATATTTGACTTTTTACTGCGAATTCCGATGGAAAGACAGATATTAATTTGGAGTTGTGTGGTGGATGGGTGGTCGGAATCAGACAGTTCATGTTTACCGTTCAGAAGTTATGGCTCTTAATTGCTACAGCAATGGCACTATTCATGACAGCCTCTTGTTGTTAAATATATCTATTAAACAACTGAAGAGACTTTAGCTGTCAATATGCACGCCCTGTTCTGATAGGGATTTCAAATTGTCATATAGCATATAATGTGTTTCACTTCGTTATATAATCTCGCTACTTTTTAAGTTAATGCTGTTTCCTTAGTTTTTGTTTTTTTTTTTTTTTTTTTTTTTTTTTTTTTTTTTTTTTTTTTTTGCACCTTGATTTGTACGTTCAAAATAAATGTATGGGATTAACATCGGTGAACCCTGGGGCCACTTATATTTACATGTGCCTGTCCTTTGTAAGTGTTTTTGTTACTCTCACTGATGCGTTTCCCACATCTCTTTATTTTTATCATTTCGTTGTTATGGTCCTCTATGTATTGTGTATTTGAATATCCTTTTGGTATCTTTCGTCTCTCTTTTAATTCAAGAGTCTAGCTAATGATAACTAATTCTCTGTTCATCAAGTTTGCCGGTATCGAAACGGTGATGCTAACAAACAAATTCAAAATTTGGAACCAAACCGTGAATTTAAATTCAATACCATGGTCCAAGAAATTTATCTAAAACAGTTACTGTTCTTTTCATCGACATTACAACTTCAAATATAAGAAAGAAAGAAATTGTATCAGATAAAACCGAAATGTCCTCAATCTACAAAAAAAAAAAATCAGATGATATCGCCTTATATCATTTCTGTGAAAATATCACCCCCAGAGTGTTCAGGGTTATAAATGGGGATGTTATTTCATAATAGGTAAGGGTTTAGAGAAAAGGTTCCAGTTCCGAAATGATTATTTTCCAAATATTTTACTCAAACACTTCAGTTATTTATAACAATGATTCTTTCGATGTTATTAAATTTATTTCTTGGAAATGCTTTGCTAGTTACTACTATACTAACATCTTTCCAGAATACTGAAAACATCCATTGAACCTTGCTTCTTTTCCAAATGATATGTTGAACAATTAAGCATTAACTGATTTGCTTATAAATACATCATAGAATTAACAATTCCAACATTTCTGCACCAAAGGCTCCTTTCGATATTTCTTGAAAACAATAATGAATAGACAGAAATTTAAAACCCCAAGTTAAACATTGACAAACTAGTATATATATTGATAATAACATCGTTTCACATATCACATCCTTTGGTGTGTTTGAGCTTTTAATTTTGCCATTTGATATAGGAATTTCCGTTTTCAATTTTCCTTGGAGTTCGGTATTTTTGCTATTTCACTTTTTCCAATGTTTTATCCTATTAAACAGGATAACCTTATAACATTAACGGCACCAAATTTACTACACCTGATGCGCGTTTTTGACAACTAAAGACTCTTTAAAATTAACGAAATGAATTTGTTGCATTCAAGAGGGACGAAAGATACCAGAGGGACAGTCAAACTCATAGATCGAAAACAAACTGACAACGCCAAATTGCGTTTCTAGATTTTACCTTTACCAAACCCCAAATCAGAAAGCAACGGATGTATGAATAATTGAATACTCGCAGAGCTATGAACAAAATATACATCTATAAACAGCCAACTATTAAGTTCAACTTTGCTTGGTGAATTTTGATTATTATATAGCCTTCAATGATTTCTAAATTCATCTAAGAATAAATTTATAAAAAAGACGTTTGTCATAAATCATGTCAGTATCGAAGCACTGACTACTGAGCTGATTATACTTGCGGGGAGTTGCAGTATACCCGGAGTGACATTAACCCAATGCTAGAAACTGAAAATATCGCTTTATAAATTTAATTCATTTCAAAGCGCTATTCTGGATTTAAACTTGATCTGGAAGTTCAAACTTCTAAATTTAAAAGCAATCAAATATACAATGTAAACTATAATAGCTTTCATTACACAGATTTAGACAATATAATGTATCAATATTTTTAATGATAATTTCTGCTTTATAAAGTCATTTCCTATTGCACTCATCCCTAAGGTTCTGCCTTTTCAAATATATATTTCATTTTTGTACACAAAGTATTTATCCTATCAATAGATCGATAAATATATCTCTTTCTATCAATAACATATTAATCAAATACCTAAACAGTGGGTATTGAGGAAATGTGACAAGCTTAATCACATCCTGGTTGAAAAGAGTTTCATTTGTTGGTTACTTATTTGTATGGATGCCAAATAAGTGTCATAAATTTGTATCTGTCGATTGTTCATATTGATTAATATGTCAATTTTTATCCAATAGCGGTCAATTTATAATTAACCTTTTTGCAAATATAACATACATAGCTCTCTTTGCTGATAAAAGAGAGGCAAAAGATACCAAAGGAAAATTCAAACGCATAAGTCGAAGGACATGGCTTAAAAAAGACCAACAGACAAACAGCAGTACATAAAACACATCATAGAAAACTACAGACTGAGCAACACTGATAAAACGTTTTATCCATTTTTTTTTCTCGTCGTTTTGTCATACATTATGGCTTTTTTTATTTCCTTTTACGTAAATTGCATATAACAAAAGTGGTTTATTTATATGTACATATTATAGGCGTTGTAAACAAGAATATACTAGGCTTATAATTTGTTACGCCAGGCGCGCATTTCGTCTCTTAAGACTCATTAAAAGCGTTTGAATCTAAAATAGGTAGGCCAAAAGCACACACGAAAATATAGTGCATTGGGCATTTGTTAATTGTCATCCAGTAAATGGCTCCACTGTACCGATTTTTATTGCTTTTTTTACAACATGCGATCTACATATGCAAACTAAAACTAATTTAACCTCACATTTTTGGCTTTTCCAAGTCAAGCCACTTGAACCACGTTTTCTACTTTGAATTGTTTGTGTTTGTTTGTTCTTTTATTTATTCTTGCTGATAAAGTCAGTATCAAAAACAAAAATGCCATTATTCTATATATCTCTCAACCAAGAAAATGGAAAGAAATAAATATGTATCACCACGTATGAACCTAGTTGTTTTTGTTTTGTTTTGTTTTGTTTTTTGTTTTTTTTTTTAACGTATGACAATTTTTCTTAAGTCCTCGTTGTACAAACTTGTCTATTGTTTCCAGTTTCATTTTTGATACATACATGTTTGTAATTTTCATAGATAATATATAAATAACACATAGCTGAGAGGGTGATAGAGCAGATTATTACCCCGGGAAAAAATTGTCAACTGAGGCGAAGCCAAGGTTGACAATGCCTTTTCGATGGGTAACAATCTGCTCTATCACCCTCTCAAATATGTGTTATTTAATTTATTATACTGAATGTTCTGTCATTAATGTTTATAAAATTTCAAATTCAAAGTAATAAACTATGACGTCTTGTACATAAAACCACCCGTATTCAATAAAGCGCACAACTGATCAAGCGTCTCCGGGAAGGGAAATAGAGTATTTGCCATGGGATAGAGTAAATTATCTCCCTCGTATTAACCACTCAAAATCTGGCATTTTGACATGAAGTATAATAATGCTTATTATCTCATTTAACTTTTTTTTCTTGATTACCCAAAAGACATGGGATCAACCTAACCAGATTTTATGGCTACCTGAACGAGGTCAATCGACGATATTTTGGTTTTTATTTTTAAATTATTTCATAATTCTATTTCTCTAGATTTATATAGATATATATTATTCTGATACAGAATATTTGCATATTTGTTTGCATAAGAATAAATGTCCAATGGAAACGAAAAACTATAAATACTTGTTTTATCTAAAAAGGGGGGAATTAATGAGACTACGTTAAGAAATATATGTTGTACAACATAATTATACATATTTATACTGTATTAATCGACTCCATTTTTATATATGACTTCATTAATAGTCATTTTTAGAGGTCAAGTCTTATATTTAGATTGTTGCCATAAATATGCCGATATTCTTCTTTTCCGCTGGCGAATGTGTTTTACATTTGTAACTAGTGGTTCGTTGAAAGCTTCCAACAATTTTTCGTATAAAGACCGTTTTCGATCATATATCTTAAATCCCATTCCAAGACGGTATAGAGCTTTTGTTTTCATAGCTTGAAATTCTTCTGTTTTACTCTTGTCAAAGTTAATTACAAGTACTTTGCATAATTTTTTATCTGTAAACAGATCCCATGCTAGTCTATATTCCATACGATTTGAACATGAGTTAGTTTTATCTAAATCATACATGCCAGATGACTGTATTATAAGGCAGTATTTGCAACTTTGCAAATTAATGACGATGTTTTGCTCGTCTGTACTCCCAGGCCAGGAATCTCGACAGGCAATGTAGGTGCTTAGTTCTCTTCTGCGACAAAACTTATCTAATATATGTAACACAAACCATCTGACGTCATCGTTGTCTTCGTCAAATGAAATATAAACATCAGTTTGCCAACTTCTTTGTATGTTTTTGTCAGTTGGTAGGAACTGACTTTTAAGGACTTTAACGTCGTAACGAAGATGTCGTAGTTTCCAAATTATAACAATAAAAATAATCAGGGGAATTAGCGAATACAAAAACAATAGAGTGTCTTGTTTTAAATCACAGTCTGTTGAATGACTTATATAATCTTCAATTGAAATATTTTCAAAGTTTGAACAAAATAGAGGATACCGTGCTTTTTTAAACTTTCTCCATTCGCCGATCCATCGATTATCACAATTACATGGTATACCGTTTTGACCGAACCGGAAGACGTTAGGATCGAGAAGTTGAACTTGCCTTGGAAGTGATTTTAGTAAGTGGTCTGTAATGATTATGTTAGCATCATTTGTAAAATTTTTAACACTTTCATCAAAACTCTGTACAGGATTTCTAGCTAAATCCAAACTTTTGACATCTTTAAAATAGTATTTTGAACTAACACTTTGTATTTGATTACCTTCCATAAATAAAACTAGTTTATGTCTAGTGTCGGGCACGACATCGGGAAGATCCTTGCAAGACTGGTTAGAACAATCTATGATTAGACTGTCAGTAATTGGTTGAGATGTACAAACACATTTACAGTTTCCAACTTTGGGACAGCCATCTTGAACGTCGCATATCATGAGATGATGCAGACTCGTGTTATAGAAAAGGTCTTTTATATTTATACCTCGTAAAGGTTTGGGATCTTGACACGTACTACTAGTTAATACATTTCCAAATATTCGATTAAACTCACTAAACTCCAAATTGAAGAATTCTGCAGCTGAACAATCACAGTCATATTTCGCTCCGCGATTCTCAAGTTTGCCACATCTTGCATATCTAACTAGTTCTCTAGGGCTGGTTCCTAATATCATATAAGGGTGGATATTTAACCTTACATTGGAAAAGTCGATGTTACCACACAAAAATGTGTTTGATTCCTTCGGATTAAAATTCTTAGTATTAGAAATCTTAATTGGAAAATTATTATCCTTGTAACTAACCCTACAAATAGTATTATTTAATACAAGAACATTTCCAACGTCGAGCTGACGTAAATTATTTGCATTAATATAAAAGTGAAGAATGTTAGTTCTGGGATAATTCAGTATATTAAAGTCCAGTTTCGAAATCTTGTTACTGGACAAATCAACATACCTCAGCTTTGGCATCTCCGAAAATGTCTTATTGGAAACAAATGTTATTCTGTTTTTATTCATTTTTAGTGTATCTAAAGTTTGTAAACAAGAAATGTTCCCGATTTCTTCAAATGAATTGTAACTTACATCAATAAAGACAATATTAAACTCGCATGTATTCCTTGGTAATTTTTGTAGGTATCCATGTGAATGTACAAATCTAAAATAAGTTGTACTGTTGAATTCTTGATCAGTTACTAACACACTTTCCGTTCCTTTTACGTTCGTTATTTCAACGTCTATAGAAAGGTATGTGACATTAGGAAGCGGGATTTCCCATTCAGGAACGGCTTCACATGCTAGACATTGGTTTATAAATTCGAATCCGTACTTTGAATGGTAATCTGTGTAACAACTGCTTTGGTTCTTGCACCACAGATCTTTCATTCCATCGATACTACAATATGTATAGGATCCCATTACAGAGGGAAACAACACAACTAACATTATTGCTGTATAAAAGTTAATTATATTCATTTCTTCTAGATAAAGATTTCCAACATCAAGTTATGTTAACAATTTGCAAATTGATCATGATCTACTCTTCTTTTTGTTTAATGTGTAAAAGCAAGAAATTAGTCTGGCATATTTTGTGTTGGCCCACTTCCTTCTTAGCATAAGATTTATAAAATGAACTTGAAAATTTAGATAACAGTGAATAAATATTGAATTAAACATATAAACATATCTATTTAACGTCTATTCAAATGTCAATGATGACATTTATAGGTTGATAAATTGTAACGATAACATACTTCTTTACGATCTTCCAAAAATAGTTTAAAGATATAAATCAAAGGAAATGTTGGTATTACCCAGAATGGGGAGGATTGGAACTCACAAACATTTTAACCCAGTCACATTCTATGCGTGCTGTGTCGGGATCTATAATTTAGTGGTTGTCCTTATTTGCTGTCTGTTTGTTTTATGTCTTTGTCATAATTTATGTCTTCTTTTCGTTTTACGTTTTGTCTAGGCGGACTCTTCTATAGCTGACTATACGGTATGGGATGTTCTCATTGTTGAACGCCGTTCTGTGGCCTATAGTTGCTTACATTAATCTATTTGATAGTTGTCTCATTGGCGATCATACCACATCTCCTTATTTTATATATTTATAAATACAACAGAAAGCAAACGACAGAAATAACCAAAGCAAAACTTGATAGCAATAATTGTCTGAAATAGACAGATATATGCAATATATCGGTGTATATGCAATATTAACGGGCGTGTGACATTTGCGCCAAAAAATAATATATTGGCGCAAATGAAAACAAAAATTGGCGCAAATGGAAAACGCCAATATTTACCGGAGAAAAACATCTCGTTGTACTAAAGTTTGATACATTGATTATCCCGCTACATTTTGTACAATCCATTGTTTAATATCCTTTAGGAAGAGATGACTTAGATGGCTAGGCACTTTTTCCTACATCATCATGTATTTTCCCTTTTATATTCTACATTTTAGTGCAGGTGTATCTTATAAGAGTGGATCCATAAAAGAGCACACCGAACACGCAATAAATTCAATCTTATTTCCAGAAGTTTTGATATATTAATGAACTAAACGCAAGGAACCTGAATATGTCAGCTAGCAAAATCTACCACTTGATATTTACGTAGAAAATCAGGTTTATTTACATGTACACAATGTACCACACCACAACCCCTCCCCCCAAAAAATAAAAGGCTCTCTCACAAGCAGTAATCAAATATTAAAACCAGTGAATGGATCTGTAAATATCAATATGTTCGTTTGTCAATATTGATGTTTTTTTATCCATAATTGTGTTCAGATAATATCCAAAAAGGCTAAAATTAATAAAATCATTAACAAAGCAGGGGCGTAGCTGTCGTTAGGCACTTTAGGCACGTGCCTACACACTACACATAATTTTTTCACAACTGTTTCTTTTGTATATGCACGTGAAGTCGTCAAAACTCTTTAATTATCAAATGTCATTTGTACACTAGTCTATCATCCTTAGTAAATGGAGTATTGGATAGAATTTTATGTACATTATATTCCTTATATAGAAACTAAAAACTAGAACTTTGGTTTAGATCATTTCACTTCTATTGGTCAACAAATACTTGAATGAACCTCAACATGCTCAAAACCCTGACATTTTATTCCTAGATACATGATTTTTTTTAATAGTTGTTGCTGGCTTTCAACTAGCTTTCAACTTGGTCTTCATCCGACCTACAATAAAATCCTTGCGAAAGTGGGGCGTCCGTTTGACCGTACGGGATGTATAAATACGCAGTCACGTCTGGTTAGAATGGGGACGTTAAATCCGATGCCTAGTGCAGAGGGAATGCCATGCTCTCTGCACGTTAAGAACACTTGCAACAACTCTTTGAGGGGTCCGGAGGTAGTCTGCTGAAAGGCTAACTTTCTGTCCCTACCCAATAAACCTTCATTTTCCAAAGGCATTCCAAATTTCCAGACCTTCATCCTGGACGACCCTTATACAGGACCTACCTGTTGTATTTATTGTAAATTTGTTTTTGACCTGAACATGCATGAACTATTTGCCATTGGACGTTTAGCAATCAATCAATCAATCAATCAACTAGCTTTCAGTAACTTTGAGTACTCTCATATCTACGTGTAATGACCATAATTATTCAAATTCCTAAGCAGGTATGGATATAGTAGTCTCAGTGTTAACGTGCCGATTTTTTTTAATATTATTATCATATGTCTCTGATATTGTCATGATAAAATGACCATTCAATTTTATGTTTTGTATACACAAAATTTTGCAAAAATGCTGAAAACCGTTTTCCGTCCGGGGGGTTGCCCCCCTGTATCCTCTACCAGGGATCTGACCCACTATTCCCCCCTACCAGGGCTCTGCCCTAGACCTGTTGAGGGCCTTAAGCGGCCACCAGGTCCCCTGCCGCAATTTGTGTCTACAGTTTATTGGATATCTAGCTACGCCCCTGCAAAGAATAATGAATCCAAAGGGGAATCTCTGGCAGTTTATGATGGATTCAGAAAATATCTTAGCTTTCTGTGCATTTTGTAAGTGTCAGATTTTCCCTATCACTGAAGCATGACTTAGGCAGTCAGTGGGCCCCCCTTATGAAAATTTCTGGATCCGCCACTGTCAGTACAAAATATTACGAAATTTAGATTATTTTTTATCTGTTTGATTTTCGGGGGGGGGGGCAGCTGAATTTGGCAATCACAATACTGGAATACCAAATAGTGGTTTACATTTTGGTTAGAACTAATGATCTGATCTACATTTAATTTTAACTGGGACTTAAGATAAAGGGACATGCAAACTAACTAGTTTTTCAATTACATTGTCTAGCAAAATGGCTATTTTTAGGGGCATTTCTCTGTTAAAACATTGGTTTAATATTTCCAAGTTCTCTTCAGTGGATTGCCAAATAATATCTGAATACTGAACAAAAATATATGACATTGAAGAATAATGAATGAAGGGTGCGGAGAACTAGTTTTCATATCCATAATTTCATTATTTAGTTGTTTTCTATGGTCTATTGTCGTAGTTGGAGAATTTTCAGTTTCAAAGCAAATTTTTCAAATTCTTTAATCTTAGGAGCATGGTTTTTACATATTACATTAATGTAAGAAGTGAAT
The DNA here is from genome assembly GCA_017311375.1 of Mytilus coruscus. NCBI lineage: Eukaryota > Metazoa > Mollusca > Bivalvia > Mytilida > Mytilidae > Mytilus > Mytilus coruscus. The sequence continues at coordinate 22,186,020 of CM029603.1, read as the reverse complement.
CACTGATAATTGTGACCCAATTTCAATGATTATTTACTAATTAATTAAGCACGAATTTACGTATAAAATAGACACTACTTGCATTTTTTAAAAGACTATATTTTTCATCTCTCTTTTAAAAAATTACATCATATTAATCCATAATTGTTCTTTGAGACATAATTTACAGCATAATTTTCAAAAAAAATAGATCAACATCAAAAGTTACAAGTAAATTAGCTTTTCTAATTAATAGTTACCACAGGATACTGAAAAATGTATTTATTGTTGAACAATTTGAATACTAGTATTCAGTAAAAGTTTTAAGTTCCTTCAATGTATTAGTCCCAGATTTTCATTGTTATATTTGAATATAAAAGTAAGGAGATGTGGTATGATTGCCAATGAAGCAACTATCCACCAAAGTTCAAATGAAGTAGATTATATAGACCCCTATTTTCACCCAAGTCATTCTTGAAAACATTGCTTTCTGCCACTTTTTTTAAGTAAGAACTTATTTCGTTATGAAAATTGAAATTTTTTATTAGATTGACCAGAAGAGAAAACGGTATTATTATTACCTTATTGAATGTTCAAATTATTTTGCAGCGATGCTCTGTATGGAAGGAAGACTGCCATAGAATCCAACAGTTCCAGAGAGGGCCTTTTAACTGACATCAAAAGATTCTTGTGCTTCATCCAGTGCAAGTTGTTGCCAGTTTTTCCCTGCAGAAAAACCACTAGCTCTCAGCTGGGTAATAGACAGTTTCTGGCATTGAAAGGATATCAAACGAATGTTTTATGGAATGATTCTCAAGTACATATGACGATCATATGCATGGAAAAAGTGGAGCTAGTCTCTTTTATGCAGCAATTAGTAATTACCAATTTGAACTCCAAAAAGACAAGAACAAAGAAATGTACATCAATGAGAAACAGTCTCTGAATAAAATCATGCCAAAACTTAAAGGTCATCAGTGGTGTATAATTTATCAGTAAAGACAAAAAAAGTAATCTTTAAGATTACCCAACTGAAGGCTTTTGTCTGTAATGTTTTGTAAATCTTGAAGATTTCTTTTATCAATATTGTTGTTCTTATTTTGTTTGCCTCCATTGTCAGTAAAACCATGTCTTTCAATATTTTTTTTGTGGTTTGTTTACATGTAACTTCTGAAAGCTCGTGTTTTAAATTTCTGTGATCAAAGAAACTGAGTAACTGAGCTTTGTAGAAAGATTACCACATGTCAAGAGGAAATAAATGAGTTTTTCTAAAGTTTGTGCATTGCTGTAGAACTGTTAAGAGGCCATCTTCTTTGTGTGTTAATTTGGCAATTTCTTTCAATCCAGCATCGAAGTATGATTTCAAAAGAACTGGCTGGGTGTTTTTAAGAATATGCCAGTCACCAGGGAAAGGTAAGACCCACGAAAGTTCATCTGTATATTCAATTTTTAACTTGCAAAACAGATCATATGTTTTGGTATCACCGACAGTTATAGTAAGGCTGCAGTTTAAATTTTAACCTAAAGTTTCATGAATTTTTCAGCTATATTGGGACATATTTGACAAGTGTCGACCTTCTCTTTTTTGGAGGAGGAGGTTTGACATATTTGCATTCTAAAGAAATATTACAACTGGGACAGAGATAGTCCAAGGGGCCTAAGCAGTGGTTGTCTTGTAACCAATTTAAAAACTCCACTGGCTTGTTCATATAATGATACCATCTGTTGCCCCCCTTTTAAATATTTGGTTGATTATATAGGAAATCACTGAAGCATTACTGGAGCATGCTACCTCTAAGGCAGTCAGTGGGCACCCCCTTGTGATTATTTCTGGATCCGCCACTGTTTATACTTTAATATGCACGTTATAGATTTAACATGCGGACTTCTAAATCAACACCGGCAATTTTAAGCAAAGAAAAATTAATGCATTTTTTTATTTTATGGATATTTTTTTCTTTTGCACACACTCCAACATATTACATGAACTGACTATAAACATAAATCAAAGTTAGAGAAATGAGTTTATTTATATCCAAGAAAAACCAAATAAAAACACTTATGATATCAGAACAAAGTCAAATAATTTGTTTTACACAATGTTACAAACTATTGCCTAGTGTGTACTATTTCAATTTTCAATTTTTTTCACAGATTTTAATTCAATGGAAGATGCGCATACCTGCACATCGTAAAAGTGCCAAGTCTATGTTCTTTAACACACGTGGTTACTTTGGATCAAATGTTTTTCAAACGTAATATGCCGTTTATATTATGATGATTTCTTTGAAATGTTTTAAATACACTTCACATTAGGTAGAATAACAAAATATAAGATTTGGTGGCATTGCGCCAAGAATAATTTGTCACGAATATTGATTACAATAATATCGAGTTGTCCCAACGATACGCTTGTCGGTGTGCTCGATCATACAAATTTACATAGACAAATGACCCAACTTTAAAAAATTCTTGTGGCGAAACTACATTTTGGAACATGTTAAAAATTAGATCCTCATAAAGCTACATTATTAAGGTTTGGTATATATTTTTTTCAAAATATAAAAGAAAAATATGCAGTCAAGATTGGCAGTTTTTAAGACACCCTATGTTGAGCAATAAATTGTTCAATTAACAGCATATTTGGTCACTAAAAAATCATATATTAATAAATTCAGCTTTAAAATACACTTTATTTATAGTGTTTGTATAAAAGTTATTTCATGGTTTAGTGTTTTAAGAGATATTCATCCCTATGCATATCGGGTTTTTCTGTGTTTATTTTTTTGACCTTTTTTATCTCTTTCATAAGAAGAGTCACTTTTCTATTATTCTAGTGTTACTGGAAATCCCACTGCTGAGAGGCACATGGTATCCGCGACTTTTTGGTGGGGTTTGTGTTGTAAATAGTTCGTGTTGTAAATGGTTTATTTTTCCAATGTATATCTATGCATGATGTTTCATTTTTGTGAGGATTATAAATTGCAGAAATTTTAAGAAGTAGTTGAATTCCGCTTCATATCAATAAAATCCCAATAATGATTATCACTTGAGTTTTACAAATACAAAACAATTAGTTCGTTAGAAAGCTGTACCTCATAAGATGTGCTAATGGTTCCTTCTTTTTAAATTTCAAAGTTAACAAATGTTAATAAAACGAAATCTCACCTGGAACGTCAATCAAATTCAGCGAAGAAAAAACAAGATGCATCATTACGATTACGTATATTAAGAATTATATATTTTGAGTTGAGAACAGTTTAGAATTTCAGGTTGGCATTGTTGGTTTGAAGGTATCAACATTTTAGATTGTTCTCATTTTTGGACTCAACTATCAACACTTTACCTCTTTTTATAGTTTCTGGAAATTAGTACATTTCATGGATTTTTTGCAATCGACTCAATTTTAATTGACTAGGATTGTCAGTTTTCCTACCGAAGGTCGGTGGTTCTCTCCGGGGACTCCGGCTTCCTGCACCAATAAAAACTGACCGCCACGAAATAGCGCAATAGTGTTGAAAGTGGCGTTAAACACCAATCAATCAATCAATCAAATATCTCTTGAATGGAAACCAAGATAACTTTCTCTCTGTTAAGTCTTACCATGTACAATATTGAATTGATGTCATACAAAAAAACATTTGAATAGGTCTGTTTTTTTTTTTTTTTTTTTTTCAAATTTGAAGAAAATGAACACAACGAATAAAATACATCTGTAAAATGATGACTAATCTATTGTTTGAGTCATCTGTAACTCATACAGTATCATTAAAATCTGCACAAAGATTGAAGATGTTTACAACCTATTCTGGACAGATTTTTTCTCAGGTTTCCCATGTGTTGGACCTAGCCATTTTCGTTATTGAATGTATTTTTTTTAATTGTATCATTTTATCTGAGGATACCCATGAGTAGATTGTAATCATTGTTTTCATTGATTGCTATAACGAATTCCTAGTTTCATTAATATTATCAATAATTCTACTTCGACCAAGTTCAAACTTTGCACAGTGATTGCACAAAGATTCAAGATGTGTACCTCCTATTTTGAACAGGTGTAAATTAGTCCCAACTTGGTGAATATAATCAATTTTGTCATTTAATGGCATTGAGGGTCACCCGTTATTCCAACAGTTTTCTCAATATTTCAAACTTTGCAAAGAGATATTGAATATATTTACCTATTATTTTCAGCGGTATAAATGTTTTTTCTTAGTCTTTCCATGTGTGGAGCTTAATCATATAAAATGCACCTAGTTTGTGTTATCTGTATTTTGGCATCCTTAAAAAAATATAAAAAATTTGGTCGATGATTGCACACAAACTTAAGATAGGCTCCACCCATTTTGGCCAGATTGGATTTTATTTTATGTTGTAACATGAATGGTAATTTTTCCTTTGATCTTCGAGTGAGTTAACTTCGGTTATTTTTAGAGGAGTGCGTTAACTGAATGATTTTTTAGTTATTGCACTCTCCAGTCCCGCCGTGTGTCGCTTGTCATAGGAAAAGCAAAAAATGGGAGGAGCTTAGACCAGTGCTCTAACTTCCATCTCAAAAGTTGTTATTTCACTGTCTAGCTCCGCCTCCTTGGCCTAGTAAACTATGAAATCAATGACCATAAAATGTCCTAATAAATGTAAACAAAATGCATACACAACAATATACCAAAAACAAATCGAGAAAAAAGGTGGGGGAGGGGGCTTACCTATACACTAGCCAAACTTGTAAACCTAACCCTAAATTAAAAATGGTTCCCTATACATTGTACTTGAAACAAATGAATGCTCGAGGAGAGCTACAAAAAGGAATAACGTGGTCTATAAACGAAGAGGCGATATTGATAAATTGGTGGATACTTGTTTTTATCGTGCCAATATAAATATTCCAAAAAAATTGTCACTGGAATTTTAGTCGTTTAATTTCCTCCACTTAATGAAAGAATAAAACGGAATGTAATAGAAATGACTATAAATTTTCCTACTGTTATTTTGGTTGGATACCTGTTTTTATCGTGTCGAAATTAATGAAAAAATATATGTCACTGGATGTTTAGTTATTTTCTTCATTCTATAAAGGCCTATCTCCGTGAATTGATCATGCTTCAAATTTTTGTCCCTGGATCTTACACGCATTCAACATGCAACCATTGCAATCAATTAACCGATCTGGGAATGGAAGAATAGTATTAATTACCTTCATAGTTGGTATTATAAAAAGTTTCCTTCTTAGGGAGCTGCCATTTGATTTTTATGGGGGGGCTAGGATGAAAAATTTTGTCCTGCATTTTTTTTTAGTTGTAATCTCTGTCCTGCCTTTTTATTTTTCACTCTATTCTGTCCTGCCTTTTTTTTTTTTTTAGTTTATCCAGACTTTTTTTTACATAAATTGTCATCCTGCCTTTTTTTGGGCAAAGTGTCTCAACCTGCCTTTTTTTTTACTCAAAACTCCTGTCCTGCCTATTTTTTTCAAATTTCATCCTAGCCCCCCCCCCATAAAAATCAAATGGGAGCTCCCTTATCACGATAAAACTCCTTTGAAACTACACGTCATTTTCGAGTTGAAGGGCAGATAAACATCGTATAAAATTTTGCATCCCCCCTTTTCAAGAGTTTTTGGGGAGAAAACATATTCTATAACACATAAATGGCTATCGAGCCTGAATCCCACGACAACAATTCATTTAAATCATTAATGTACCTGTATCTGACACACAAATCCATCTGACATCTGCTGCATGTGTTAAATTTCTGGAAATCATATATAGTATCACGCCACTATTTGATCGACATATTGAAAAGTACAGTAAAGTTTAATTGGTCAACATTTAACCTTTGACGTGTGTCATAGCCCATTAATGTTACAAATCATATATAGCCACGCCTTACTCATTAACATATTTAATGCACTCAAAGCTACGCTTTTCGTGAATTAAATACGTTAATTCGTAAAAGGCGTGCTATATATATAACTTAACCTTTAAAGGAAATTATGACATTTGTGCAACTGATTGTGGTTAATGTTCAAATTTTTCACAGTGTTTTATTTAGGATGTTCAACTACTTGAAATATTTTATTTGTAATATTGTTGCTAAAGTTTCTGATTTGTTGAATTTCAACCATCGTGTTCATACTTTGCATCTTGGACCTAAATTTTTCAATTTTGACCAAATTCAGATAACTACAAAAAAGTGTGAAAGACCCTACACTACATACAAATCTAGCTATAATGAGTTATTCAGGGCTTTAAAGTGCAACTAAGAAAAACCATTCTTTAGTTTGTGATTTTTCTTAACGTCCATATTAATGAAATTTGATTAGTGTATCCATTACAACTGACAAAATTCTTACACTTTAGAAGTTTCCAATCGTTATTTCGCTGAAGGCTGTTCTTCAAACATTGTCAAAATAGCATCGTGTGACAGTTGGTCCTTTTTAAGTTTAACTGTTGTTTAACTCGACACACACTTTGGGACTCTGTGCAAGATTTTGTATTTCGAGCTATAGATACTTCAAATGTATGCTCCCGTTAGAGTAGAAAGTAATAAAACCAATAATAATAATAATAAAGGTTACGAATTGAACTTACTATGGCTGTCTGACCTTATTGTTTAGACGTGTGTATTTTCTATAGTATTGAAGTGAAAAATAGGTTCACGGAAAGGTGAATTGATTTCTATATAGAGATATGTAGGTAAAAATGTTTCAGACACAATTTAAGTGCCTGTGAGGAAACTTCCCGGAAACTTATTCGTGCACGGGTCATATAGTAGAAAATCGACCAGTTTTCTTAATATAATTAACCGAAACTAAACATTGATCTCTTTTAAAAAGTCCCAGATGAAACGGGTACAAGGTTATAATAGTTTACAAGTAGGTCATTACAAATGGGAATTTACAGTCTAAAAATAGATATAGAAATTAAAACTTAAGAAATCCATCCAATGGATACAAAGCAGTTAAGTTTTGAATGATAACATAGCTTAAGGTATGTAATCTATGTAGAAAAAAAAGATAAACAATTACATGAAAAGGCTCTGAGTCGAACAAAGAAGTGGTCGGTAAATGTCTGACAGGCTCTATATAAGTTTTTGCTGGTTATTTATTAGTATAAATTACTGATGCATATCATATAAACAGTTTCGGTTTGAATAAAATTATCAAATTTTAAACCGACAATAGATTCATTTTGAAGATGGGTTGAACAGCCAAAAAAAAAAACAACAATGATAGAACAGAGAATAAATAACTTCCTTTTCTATTTTTCTTTGTTCTGATGATCTCTGATCATTATCTCGTTTTAACTGAACTTTCGATTTCAACATGATATGCGTATCTGTCGTAGCTATGTACTATTATAAAGGTATAAATTAAGCTGCAGGTTTCGGAATTCGGATCCCAATCCCTACAAAATTGTTAAAGAGATATACGTCTTTGTGTAATTTGGGTGTCCCATTTCACCTTTAGATGCACGGTAAAATAAAATGTCCACAACGAACGTTGAAAATGGAGATGATATAAATTGCTTAAATTTTGATTTTTTTACAAACATTGATTTTCCTTCATTTGAAGATCTGCTAAAAATAAAATTGATAAAAAAAAATTTAAAAGAATGTGGGAATATTTAATGTCAACTTCTACATAATCTTTTCAAACCATACATTGAACTTTTAGGTGATTGGAAATGGTAGTGCGGTTTTACGAGTGGGATCCCAATGGGTCGGCGCTTGGGCACGCCTCACTTACATTACCAAACGGTATCCACATTAGCTGGTGGCCATGTGATGAAGACCGATCGACTCTGACAACATGGTTGGGACTGAGTGGATGTAAAAGTGTTGCTAAGACAGTTGGCTTTTCGCCATTTAAGATATCTACAGTTTTACTGTCTATCCCTGCTTCAATGGTATGCATTACGATTATAAATTATATACTTTAATGAGTTAACATTCATTGATGAGGATTTGATTGAGATACAAAATCTTATAAACCAACTGTGTTCCATTTTCTATTTAAATAAATATGTAAAAAATATAATATATTATATGTGCGATTCAAATATTATATATATGTGGATCGAATATTTTTTTAAAAACTTTTCATGCTATTCAATTTCTACAATTTGAAATTATATATATTCTAAAAGAGAAGTGAAAGATACCAAAGGGACACTCAAACTCATAAGTCGAAAAGAAACTGACAACGTCATGGCAAAAATGAAAAAGACTAAAAGACAAACAACAATACACAACACACAACATAGAAAAAGACTGAGTAACACGAACCCCACCAAAATCTTGTGGTGATCTTAGGTGCTCCGGACGGGTAAGTAGATCGTGCTCCACATTTGGCACCCGTCGTATTGCTTATGTACGTACAAATCCCGTGATAAAAATCTGCATTTTATAACTATTTTTTGTATATATACAAGCAGGGGTTCGAATCCCGCTGAGGAAAGAACAACAATTTGCTTTCTAACATCGTTGGGCTAAATTTGAGACGAATTATATTATATCAAATATATACTGAAGAAAAAAAATAATAGTAAGCGAGTTGAAATGTCTAATAGTGTCTAGTGCTTTCATCCATTTGTACGGACTTGTCAGGATTGAGACGTTGTAAATAGACCCTTAAGCCTATATCACCGACCAATCACTGAAAATGAAATTAAATAACTCTCGAAAGGATTTAGGTTTGCTCTAACACCGTTCTCATGTATCCCAGAATTAAAATCTGATTTACACAATAGTTCAAGGCACCTTCGCTTAAGAGAATAATTTGGGGACAAGAAAGATCATGATATCTCGCTCGTAAGACACAAATCAATTTATGGTCCAATTTTTTTAGGCAATTACATTGATACAGTATCATCATTTACCATTGGTTTGAGTCCCGCCAAACAAAACCTTTCTGAAAAGTCTAAAAAGGAAAACGAAGCCCTGAAGACTTTAAAGAACGATCCCACAATATTTTAAAAGAAGCGGATAAAGGTGGACAGGGATTATTACAAAGAGAAAGTTCTTGACCAATTGAATGATGAAAAATATTACAGAAAGCTTGCTTAAACACAGAATCCGGTAAAACAACTAAAAAAAAAGAAAAAAGAAATTAGTTAATAAATACGCGAATTCACTTACCGACACATAAATAGCTTATCTGTGCAACTTCGTCCCTAAATTTTTATGGTTTTCCAAAAATTCATATAAGTCCGCAGATACAAATTGTAGCATGTCAGCAAAATAAATCATACGTCGAAATTTTAAAACAACCAACAGATCTAAAATTACGACCAATAGTTGCGGGACCAGAATCTACAACTCAACTTCTACGTCATTCTATAGATCTAATACTGAAAAATTTCTGTCCATTGATACCAAGTTATATCAAGGACGATATGGAATTTTTAAACCACAAACCGAATAGAGTTCATGAAAAACACAATTTTAGCCAGTTTCGATGTGACAGCTTATATACAAATATTCCTCGTGAGTTAGGCCTAACAGCAATAAGATAATGTCTTGGTAAGAAACGGAAATATGTAGATAGCATATTTGAAATTGATTTCATCATCGAAGCCCTGAAAATCGTTCTGAAAGAGAGTACGTTTTATTGATGATGAGATATATAGGCAAATAAAAGGTACAACCATGGGGACCAATGTCGTTCCAAGTTATGCAAGTCTTGTGAATGTATGATAAAGTAGCGGAAACTACCAAAACTAGTTAATGAATAATTGGAAACGAAATCTCGATGATTGCATTATATTTTGGAGCAAATCAAAAGAAGACCTTTTAAAATTCAACGTTACCAATAACAACGTCTCAGTCCTTATAAGTCCCTATACAGATGAATGAAACAGCTAGACACAAAAGACATTTTAAACAGTTTACTTTTGTTTTTTTCTCTCATAAATATATAATTGATTTTGTGCATGTGAATTAACTAATATATATATATATATATATATTACTCTTTCAGACGTATCCACTCAAACCCCACTGTATGCAATCATACCATGATGACGTCATGTTGGAAGGAAGGGAAGCTGACCGCAAGGTCAAACTTAGAAATTGTTTATTGGATCAAGATAAAGTTGTCTCGTGGTGGCATCATGCCAAGACAACCGAAAAGTATTCGTTGACTACAAATAATTGCGCCACTATGGTCATCAAAGCCTTGGAAGCTGGAAGGACGATCGAATATGAAGAACTTCCACGTTACTTCTGGGATATGTGGACTCCATATCGTGTATTTGAATATTGTCAAAAACTATCGAATTTACGGTTAAAGGTCAATGATTAGAATGACAGGGAAATGACTGATAAAATGTATACTTTGTATAAAGTTTGTATGTTTGTTGTTTAATTACTTTGTTGTACACGTGAATGTTTTTTAGCATTGACTCAAATATTTAAATAAATAAGTAAATGGTAGAACACTTATTTTTACAAGTTAAATTGATTATTGCCCAGTTACCGAAATCTAACCTGATTGAAAGATAGGGCAGCATCGGAATAAAAATAGGCCAATGAGTTACGGAATCACCAGACATATATATATACGTAGTCTCTGAAATCACAAAGTACTACCAATACATTATACTTATCAAAAGCGTAAGAAATGCAACATCTCTTTCGCCCACATTCTAACGTTTCTAATAAAGTTAAAAATTGAAAAACAATCATTCACTCATTTGTCAAATCCACCTTTTATATATGTTAAGTTTGCCAAATATACCCAGACGCTGTAGGAATGAGAAATTAGATCGTGTGCAGTGGCGGATCCAGAAATTTTCATAAGGGGGTGGGGCACTGACTGCCATAAGAGGGGGCCCGCTTAGTCATGCTTCAGTGATTCCCTATATAATCAACCAAATTTTTCCCACAAAAGGGGGGGCCTGCACCCCCCATCCCCACCCCCCTAAATCCGCCTCTGGTATGTCACATTGTCTCATTGTAGCACTATAGTTAAAATATGGTTGAAGCCTATAAAAATGGTTGATTCAAAATGACTGAACAATGTGGCCAAAAACACCTAGCAAGTAGCTTTCTGTCAAATGGTGTCAGAGAAGTTGCATTCACGAAAGCTAATTGGGGTACAAAAGAATTAAAAAAAGATCAAAGACTAAAATTACTTGATTATGCAGAATGTTTCTTACGCCATGGAGAATGCTCAATAGTGAACATTAACATATTTGAATAAGAGTGCACATGCTTAATGTCTCGCATGCTTTACTGACCATGATTGATCAGTTTATGTTTATAGTCCTTAAAATAAAGTATTGCTACAAGGATCACATAAACTTAACATTATCAATGATCCATAAAAATGAGATCAAGGTCAGTGTAACCAAGCAAGAAAGACGTGTACATCTTACAATTTTTCCATACACAACATATATTTGACCTATTTCTTATAGAATACACCAAACGAGCATGAAAACGTAATATAAATCAATGAACCATGAGAATGAAGTCAAGGTGAGATAAACCCTACCAGTCAGACATGTACACCTTACAATTGAAGTTGACCTATTGCTTATAATATCTAAGTAACAGACTTAACAAGGAAAACTTAATATTGATCAATGATCCATAAAAATGAGGGTAATGTGACAGACATGTACACCTTACAATCATTCCGTGCAACAAACATTTGAGCTATTGCTGATAATATAAGAACAACAGACCAAAACACAAAAACTTAACATTGACCAATGAACTGCAAAAATGAGGTCAAGTCAAATGAAACCCGCCCGACAGACATGTACACCTTACAATCATTTTATACACCAAATATAAGTAACCTACTGCTTACAGTATCTGAGAAACGGACCTAATCATGTAACTTTAACCTTGGTAACAGATCTATGAAATGAACTTGCATTCTAATGAAACCTGTCTGACCGACATGAAGACCTTGCAAGGAACCCATATACCAAATATATTTATCGTATTACTCATGGTGAGAAATTCACATGTCAAAAAAGCCTGAACATTTTTTTCAAGCAGCCGCTGATCCATGAAAATCAGATTAAAGACAAGGGACATATATGACAGACAGAAACTTCGTAACATAAGGCATTTGTATACAAAGTATGAAGTCTCCAGGTCGTCTACCCTCTGAAATATAAATTTAAAAGTTTTATACAACTAGTTTACGCTGTGCGGTGGCCGATGTTCTAACGAGAGGTCACTGCATACGGGAAAATATCGGCGCAATAATGTACGGAAGACAATAATTCAAGCCCATTTACTGTTCCTTGACCTTATCACAAACTTTAACATTTGTAAAGGACATCAGCTTTACTTTAGTTTTGTGAATGCTGAGATTAAACAAAGATTAAATCTATCATGTAGTTTTTGTAATTCACAATTAACCCAAACCAAACCAAACCAAGCAGATCAAACCTTGCAAACTTGACCCAACCAATGTAGTGGGAAAATTAGGGCAAGGCTATAGGAAATGTGGAACCGACATGTATTTCTGTAAGAACTGTAAGGAAATGTTTCTAGGAATAGTTTTCCCATATAACTTTAGGTTCATGTGGACCCTATTGTAAAAAGCTTGTTTACACCACAAAATTTATGTCTCAGAAAATTAACAAGAGTGCACACGCTGAAATGTCTCACCCTGCTTTACTGACCATTGATTTTATGCTGATAGTCCTAAATATAAAGTTTTACAACAAGTATCACATAAACTTAACATGCTCAAAGAAAATGAGGTCAAAGTCAGATAAACCAAGCCAGAAATACATGTACACCTTAAAATATAGTTGACCTATTGCTTATAGTATACAAGAAACAGACTTAACCATGAAACCTTTATATTGGGCAAAGAACCATTAAAATGAGGTCAAGGTCAGATGAACCCTGCCTTGTGTACACCTAACAATCATTACATGCTTTAAATATAGTTGACCTATTGCACATAATATCTAAGAAACAAACTTAAGCTGGAAAACTTAACATTGACCAATGAACCATGAAAATGAGATCAAAGTCAGATAATAACTGCCAGGCAAATATATACACCTTACAATCATTCCATACACCAAATATAGTTGACCTATTGCTCATCGTTTAAGAAAAACAGACCAAATCACAAAAACTTAACATTTTTTTTAGCAATGAACCGTAAAAATGAGGTCAATTCAAATAAAACCTGCCAGACTGACATGTACATCGTAAAATATTTTCATACATCAAATATAGTTGACCTACTGCAAACAGTATTAGAAAAACAGAACACAAGAGTGCACACGCTGAAATGTCTCGCCTACTATGTTGACCATTGATTTTATGATGATAGTCCTAAATATAGTTTTACTACAAGTATTGTGACCATTAACATCTGTGATCCAAGAAAATGAAGTCAAGGTCATATAAACCAAGCCTGAAATACATGTACACCTTTAATACAATCATTCCATCCACCGAATATAGATAATATATTGCTTATAGTATAAAAGAAACAGACCAAACCATGAAAATTCTATATTGACCAATAAACCATGAAAATGAGGTCAAGGTAAGATTAACTCTGCTAGACAGACATGTACAACTTTAAATCATTCCATGCATCAAATATAGTTGCCCTATTGCTTATAGTATCTAAGAAACAAAGTTAACCAGGAAAACTGAACATTGACCAATGAACCATGAAAATGAGGTCATGGTCAGATGATACCTGCCAGACAGACATGTACACCTTAAAATCATTCCATACACAAAATATACTTGACATATTGCTTAAAGTTTAAGAAAAACAGACCAAGACACAAAAACTTAACATTGAGCTATGAACCATGAAAATGAGGTAAGGGTCTAATAAAACCTGCCAGACTGACATGTACATCATAAAATATTTCCATACACCAAATATAGTTGCCCTATTGCATACAGTATTAGAAAACAGACCAAAACACAAAAACTTAACATTGAGCAATGAACCATGAAAATGAGGCCAAGATCAAATAAAACCTGCCAGACTGCTATGTACATCGTAAAATATTTCCATACACCAAATATAGTAGACCTATTGAGTTTAGTATTAGAAAACAGACCAAAACACAAAACTTAATATTGAGCAATGAACCATGAAAATTGTAAGGATTCCGCGGAACCCAGTGTCTCGCCTACTTTTGCTGCTAGTCACAGGCTCAACAAAAATGGGAGAAAAATTATTTAAAATTTTCCTATTATACTATCTTTTGATTGTAAGAAGCTTCTGTCCAAGTTTGGTAAAATCAAGAATGGTTTATGAATCTAATAGATGTTTTAAAAACTTTAACTACAGACTGTATTTAATGTTAACTGGAAGAAAAACTAAGTCCATTTATAAGTTATATACGGAAAAACAGGAAATATATTTTTTTCAAAATTTCCTTCTAGATACTAGCTTTTGATCATAAACAAGCTTCTGTCCAAGTTTGGTACAAATCCAGGATAGTTTATTAATAAGAAAGTTATTAAAATGTTTAAAACTTTAACCACAGAGTGAATGTAATGTTAACAGGCAAACAAACTAAGTCCATTTATAAGTAAAATACGAATAAATGGGATTCTTTTTTTTACAAAATTTACTTCTGGATACTATCTTATGATCATAAACAAGCTTCTGTCCAAGATCGGTAGAAATCCAGGATAGTTTAAGAAAGTTATTAAAATTTCAAAAACTTTGACGACAGAGTGAATATTTGTGGACGCCGCCGCCGCCGGAATGTAGGATCGCTATGTCTCGCTTTTGCGACAAAAGTCGCAGGCTCGACAAAAATGAGGTAATGATCAAATCAAACCTGTCAGACTGACATGTACATCGTAAAATATTTCCATACACCAAATATATTTATCGTATTACTCATGGTGAGAAATTCACATGTCAAAAAGCCTGAACATTTTTTCAAGCAGCCGCTGATCCACGAAAATCAGATTAAAGACAAGGGACATATATGACAGACAGAAACTTCGTAACATAAGGCATTTGTATACAAAGTATGAAGTCTCCAGGTCGTCTACCCTCTGAAATATAAATTTAAAAGTTTTATACAACTAGTTTACGCTGTGCGGTGGCCGATGTTCTAACGAGAGGTCACTGCATACGGAAAATATCGGCGCAATAATGTACGGAAGACAATAATTCAAGCCCATTTACTGTTCCTTGACCTTATCACAAACTTTAACATTTGTAAAGGACATCAGCTTTACTTTAGTTTTGTGAATGCTGAGATTAAACAAAGATTAAATCTATCATGTAGTTTTGTAATTCACAATTAACCCAAACCAAACCAAACCAAGCAGATCAAACCTTGCAAACTTGACCCAACCAATGTAGTGGGAAAATTAGGGCAAGGCTATAGGAAATGTGGAACCGACATGTATTTCTGTAAGAACTGTAAGGAAATGTTTCTAGGAATAGTTTTCCCATATAACTTTAGGTTCATGTGGACCCTATTGTAAAAAGCTTGTTTACACCACAAAATTTATGTCTCAGAAAATTAACAAGAGTGCACACGCTGAAATGTCTCACCCTGCTTTACTGACCATTGATTTTATGCTGATAGTCCTAAATATAAAGTTTTACAACAAGTATCACATAAACTTAACATGCTCAAAGAAAATGAGGTCAAAGTCAGATAAACCAAGCCAGAAATACATGTACACCTTAAAATATAGTTGACCTATTGCTTATAGTATACAAGAAACAGACTTAACCATGAAACCTTTATATTGGGCAAAGAACCATTAAAATGAGGTCAAGGTCAGATGAACCCTGCCTTGTGTACACCTAACAATCATTACATGCTTTAAATATAGTTGACCTATTGCACATAATATCTAAGAAACAAACTTAAGCTGGAAAACTTAACATTGACCAATGAACCATGAAAATGAGATCAAAGTCAGATAATAACTGCCAGGCAAATATATACACCTTACAATCATTCCATACACCAAATATAGTTGACCTATTGCTCATCGTTTAAGAAAAACAGACCAAATCACAAAAACTTAACATTTTTTTTAGCAATGAACCGTAAAAATGAGGTCAATTCAAATAAAACCTGCCAGACTGACATGTACATCGTAAAATATTTTCATACATCAAATATAGTTGACCTACTGCAAACAGTATTAGAAAACAGAACACAAGAGTGCACACGCTGAAATGTCTCGCCTACTATGTTGACCATTGATTTTATGATGATAGTCCTAAATATAGTTTTACTACAAGTATTGTGACCATTAACATCTGTGATCCAAGAAAATGAAGTCAAGGTCATATAAACCAAGCCTGAAATACATGTACACCTTTAATACAATCATTCCATCCACCGAATATAGATAATATATTGCTTATAGTATAAAAGAAACAGACCAAACCATGAAAATTCTATATTGACCAATAAACCATGAAAATGAGGTCAAGGTAAGATTAACTCTGCTAGACAGACATGTACAACTTTAAATCATTCCATGCATCAAATATAGTTGCCCTATTGCTTATAGTATCTAAGAAACAAAGTTAACCAGGAAAACTGAACATTGAACAATGAACCATGAAAATGAGGTCATGGTCAGATGATACCTGCCAGACAGACATGTACACCTTAAAATCATTCCATACACAAAATATACTTGACATATTGCTTAAAGTTTAAGAAAACAGACCAAGACACAAAACTTAACATTGAGCTATGAACCATGAAAATGAGGTAAGGGTCTAATAAAACCTGCCAGACTGACATGTACATCATAAAATATTTCCATACACCAAATATAGTTGCCCTATTGCATACAGTATTAGAAAACAGACCAAAACACAAAAACTTAACATTGAGCAATGAACCATGAAAATGAGGCCAAGATCAAATAAAACCTGCCAGACTGCTATGTACATCGTAAAATATTTCCATACACCAAATATAGTAGACCTATTGAGTTTAGTATTAGAAAAACAGACCAAAACACAAAAACTTAATATTGAGCAATGAACCATGAAAATTCGTAAGGATTCCGCGGAACCCAGTGTCTCGCCTACTTTTGCTGCTAGTCACAGGCTCAACAAAATGGGAGAAAATTATTTAAAATTTTCCTATTATACTATCTTTTGATTGTAAGAAGCTTCTGTCCAAGTTTGGTAAAATCAAGAATGGTTTATGAATCTAATAAATGTTTTAAAACTTTAACTACAGACTGTATTTAATGTTAACTGGAAGAAAAACTAAGTCCATTTATAAGTTATATACGGAAAAACAGGAAATATATTTTTTCAAAATTTCCTTCTAGATACTAGCTTTTGATCATAAACAAGCTTCTGTCCAAGTTTGGTACAAATCCAGGATAGTTTATTAATAAGAAAGTTATTAAAATGTTTAAAACTTTAACCACAGAGTGAATGTAATGTTAACAGGCAAACAAACTAAGTCCATTTATAAGTAAAATACGAATAAATGGGATTCTTTTACAAAATTTATTTCTGGATACTATCTTATGATCATAAACAAGCTTCTGTCCAAGATCGGTAGAAATCCAGGATAGTTTAAGAAAGTTATTAAAATTTCAAAAACTTTGACGACAGAGTGAATATTTGTGGACGCCGCCGGAATGTAGGATCGCTATGTCTCGCTTTTGCGACAAAAGTCGCAGGCTCGACAAAATGAGGTAATGATCAAATCAAACCTGTCAGACTGACATGTACATCGTAAAATATTTCCATATACCAAATATATTTATCGTATTACTCATGGTGAGAAATTCACATGTCAAAAAAGCCTGAACATTTTTTTCAAGCAGCCGCTGATCCATGAAAATCAGATTAAAGACAAGGGACATATATGACAGACAGAAACTTCGTAACATAAGGCATTTGTATACAAAGTATGAAGTCTCCAGGTTGTCTACCCTCTGAAATATAAATTTAAAAGTTTTATACAACTAGTTTACGCTGTGCGGTGGCCGATGTTCTAACGAGAGGTCACTGCATACGGGAAAATATCGGCGCAATAATGTACGGAAGACAATAATTCAAGCCCATTTACTGTTCCTTGACCTTATCACAAACTTTAACATTTGTAAAGGACATCAGCTTTACTTTAGTTTTTGTGAATGCTGAGATTAAACAAAGATTAAATCTATCATGTAGTTTTTGTAATTCACAATTAACCCAAACCAAACCAAACCAAGCAGATCAAACCTTGCAAACTTGACCCAACCAATGTAGTGGGAAAATTAGGGCAAGGCTATAGGAAATGTGGAACCGACATGTATTTCTGTAAGAACTGTAAGGAAATGTTTCTAGGGAATAGTTTTCCCATATAACTTTAGGTTCATGTGGACCCTATTGTAAAAAAGCTTGTTTACACCACAAAATTTATGTCTCAGAAAATTAACAAGAGTGCACACGCTGAAATGTCTCACCCTGCTTTACTGACCATTGATTTTATGCTGATAGTCCTAAATATAAAGTTTTACAACAAGTATCACATAAACTTAACATGCTCAAAGAAAATGAGGTCAAAGTCAGATAAACCAAGCCAGAAATACATGTACACCTTAAAATATAGTTGACCTATTGCTTATAGTATACAAGAAACAGACTTAACCATGAAACCTTTATATTGGGCAAAGAACCATTAAAATGAGGTCAAGGTCAGATGAACCCTGCCTTGTGTACACCTAACAATCATTACATGCTTTAAATATAGTTGACCTATTGCACATAATATCTAAGAAACAAACTTAAGCTGGAAAACTTAACATTGACCAATGAACCATGAAAATGAGATCAAAGTCAGATAATAACTGCCAGGCAAATATATACACCTTACAATCATTCCATACACCAAATATAGTTGACCTATTGCTCATCGTTTAAGAAAAACAGACCAAATCACAAAAACTTAACATTTTTTTTAGCAATGAACCGTAAAAATGAGGTCAATTCAAATAAAACCTGCCAGACTGACATGTACATCGTAAAATATTTTCATACATCAAATATAGTTGACCTACTGCAAACAGTATTAGAAAAACAGAACACAAGAGTGCACACGCTGAAATGTCTCGCCTACTATGTTGACCATTGATTTTATGATGATAGTCCTAAATATAGTTTTACTACAAGTATTGTGACCATTAACATCTGTGATCCAAGAAAATGAAGTCAAGGTCATATAAACCAAGCCTGAAATACATGTACACCTTTAATACAATCATTCCATCCACCGAATATAGATAATATATTGCTTATAGTATAAAAGAAACAGACCAAACCATGAAAATTCTATATTGACCAATAAACCATGAAAATGAGGTCAAGGTAAGATTAACTCTGCTAGACAGACATGTACAACTTTAAATCATTCCATGCATCAAATATAGTTGCCCTATTGCTTATAGTATCTAAGAAACAAAGTTAACCAGGAAAACTGAACATTGACCAATGAACCATGAAAATGAGGTCATGGTCAGATGATACCTGCCAGACAGACATGTACACCTTAAAATCATTCCATACACAAAATATACTTGACATATTGCTTAAAGTTTAAGAAAAACAGACCAAGACACAAAAACTTAACATTGAGCTATGAACCATGAAAATGAGGTAAGGGTCTAATAAAACCTGCCAGACTGACATGTACATCATAAAATATTTCCATACACCAAATATAGTTGCCCTATTGCATACAGTATTAGAAAAACAGACCAAAACACAAAAACTTAACATTGAGCAATGAACCATGAAAATGAGGCCAAGATCAAATAAAACCTGCCAGACTGCTATGTACATCGTAAAATATTTCCATACACCAAATATAGTAGACCTATTGAGTTTAGTATTAGAAAAACAGACCAAAACACAAAAACTTAATATTGAGCAATGAACCATGAAAATTCGTAAGGATTCCGCGGAACCCAGTGTCTCGCCTACTTTTGCTGCTAGTCACAGGCTCAACAAAAATGGGAGAAAAATTATTTAAAATTTTCCTATTATACTATCTTTTGATTGTAAGAAGCTTCTGTCCAAGTTTGGTAAAAATCAAGAATGGTTTATGAATCTAATAAATGTTTTAAAAACTTTAACTACAGACTGTATTTAATGTTAACTGGAAGAAAAACTAAGTCCATTTATAAGTTATATACGGAAAACAGGAAATATATTTTTTCAAAATTTCCTTCTAGATACTAGCTTTTGATCATAAACAAGCTTCTGTCCAAGTTTGGTACAAATCCAGGATAGTTTATTAATAAGAAAGTTATTAAAATGTTTAAAACTTTAACCAAAGAGTGAATGTAATGTTAACAGGCAAACAAACTAAGTCCATTTATAAGTAAAATACGAATAAATGGGATTCTTTTACAAAATTTACTTCTGGATACTATCTTATGATCATAAACAAGCTTCTGTCCAAGATCGGTAGAAATCCAGGATAGTTTAAGAAAGTTATTAAAATTTCAAAACTTTGACGACAGAGTGAATATTTGTGGACGCCGCCGGAATGTAGGATCGCTATGTCTCGCTTTTGCGACAAAAGTCGCAGGCTCGACAAAATGAGGTAATGATCAAATCAAACCTGTCAGACTGACATGTACATCGTAAAATATTTCCATATACCAAATATATTTATCGTATTACTCATGGTGAGAAATTCACATGTCAAAAAGCCTGAACATTTTTTCAAGCAGCCGCTGATCCACGAAAATCAGATTAAAGACAAGGGACATATATGACAGACAGAAACTTCGTAACATAAGGCATTTGTATACAAAGTATGAAGTCTCCAGGTCGTCTACCCTCTGAAATATAAATTTAAAAGTTTTATACAACTAGTTTACGCTGTGCGGTGGCCGATGTTCTAACGAGAGGTCACTGCATACGGAAAATATCGGCGCAATAATGTACGGAAGACAATAATTCAAGCCCATTTACTGTTCCTTGACCTTATCACAAACTTTAACATTTGTAAAGGACATCAGCTTTACTTTAGTTTTGTGAATGCTGAGATTAAACAAAGATTAAATCTATCATGTAGTTTTGTAATTCACAATTAACCCAAACCAAACCAAACCAAGCAGATCAAACCTTGCAAACTTGACCCAACCAATGTAGTGGGAAAATTAGGGCAAGGCTATAGGAAATGTGGAACCGACATGTATTTCTGTAAGAACTGTAAGGAAATGTTTCTAGGAATAGTTTTCCCATATAACTTTAGGTTCATGTGGACCCTATTGTAAAAAGCTTGTTTACACCACAAAATTTATGTCTCAGAAAATTAACAAGAGTGCACACGCTGAAATGTCTCTACCTGCTTTACTGACCATTGATTTTATGCTGATAGTCCTAAATATAAAGTTTTACAACAAGTATCACATAAACTTAACATGCTCAAAGAAAATGAGGTCAAAGTCAGATAAACCAAGCCAGAAATACATGTACACCTTAAAATATAGTTGACCTATTGCTTATAGTATACAAGAAACAGACTTAACCATGAAACCTTTATATTGGGCAAAGAACCATTAAAATGAGGTCAAGGTCAGATGAACCCTGCCTTGTGTACACCTAACAATCATTACATGCTTTAAATATAGTTGACCTATTGCACATAATATCTAAGAAACAAACTTAAGCTGGAAAACTTAACATTGACCAATGAACCATGAAAATGAGATCAAAGTCAGATAATAACTGCCAGGCAAATATATACACCTTACAATCATTCCATACACCAAATATAGTTGACCTATTGCTCATCGTTTAAGAAAACAGACCAAATCACAAAACTTAACATTTTTTTAGCAATGAACCGTAAAATGAGGTCAATTCAAATAAAACCTGCCAGACTGACATGTACATCGTAAAATATTTTCATACATCAAATATAGTTGACCTACTGCAAACAGTATTAGAAAACAGAACACAAGAGTGCACACGCTGAAATGTCTCGCCTACTATGTTGACCATTGATTTTATGATGATAGTCCTAAATATAGTTTTACTACAAGTATTGTGACCATTAACATCTGTGATCCAAGAAAATGAAGTCAAGGTCATATAAACCAAGCCTGAAATACATGTACACCTTTAATACAATCATTCCATCCACCGAATATAGATAATATATTGCTTATAGTATAAAAGAAACAGACCAAACCATGAAAATTCTATATTGACCAATAAACCATGAAAATGAGGTCAAGGTAAGATTAACTCTGCTAGACAGACATGTACAACTTTAAATCATTCCATGCATCAAATATAGTTGCCCTATTGCTTATAGTATCTAAGAAACAAAGTTAACCAGGAAAACTGAACATTGAACAATGAACCATGAAAATGAGGTCATGGTCAGATGATACCTGCCAGACAGACATGTACACCTTAAAATCATTCCATACACAAAATATACTTGACATATTGCTTAAAGTTTAAGAAAACAGACCAAGACACAAAAACTTAACATTGAGCTATGAACCATGAAAATGAGGTAAGGGTCTAATAAAACCTGCCAGACTGACATGTACATCATAAAATATTTCCATACACCAAATATAGTTGCCCTATTGCATACAGTATTAGAAAACAGACCAAAACACAAAAACTTAACATTGAGCAATGAACCATGAAAATGAGGCCAAGATCAAATAAAACCTGCCAGACTGCTATGTACATCGTAAAATATTTCCATACACCAAATATAGTAGACCTATTGAGTTTAGTATTAGAAAAACAGACCAAAACACAAAAACTTAATATTGAGCAATGAACCATGAAAATTGTAAGGATTCCAGCGGAACCCAGTGTCTCGCCTACTTTTGCTGCTAGTCACAGGCTCAACAAAATGGGAGAAAAATTATTTAAAATTTTCCTATTATACTATCTTTTGATTGTAAGAAGCTTCTGTCCAAGTTTGGTAAAAATCAAGAATGGTTTATGAATCTAATAAATGTTTTAAAAACTTTAACTACAGACTGTATTTAATGTTAACTGGAAGAAAAACTAAGTCCATTTATAAGTTATATACGGAAAAACAGGAAATATATTTTTTTCAAAATTTCCTTCTAGATACTAGCTTTTGATCATAAACAAGCTTCTGTCCAAGTTTGGTACAAATCCAGGATAGTTTATTAATAAGAAAGTTATTAAAATGTTTAAAACTTTAACCACAGAGTGAATGTAATGTTAACAGGCAAACAAACTAAGTCCATTTATAAGTAAAATACGAATAAATGGGATTCTTTTTTTTACAAAATTTACTTCTGGATACTATCTTATGATCATAAACAAGCTTCTGTCCAAGATCGGTAGAAATCCAGGATAGTTTAAGAAAGTTATTAAAATTTCAAAAACTTTGACGACAGAGTGAATATTTGTGGACCTACCGAATGTAGGATCGCTATGTCTCGCTTTTGCGACAAAAGTCGCAGGCTCGACAAAAATGAGGTAATGATCAAATCAAACCTGTCAGACTGACATGTACATCGTAAAATATTTCCATACACCAAATATAGTTGACCTATTGCATACAGTATTAGAAAAACAGACCAAAACACAGACTTAACATTGAGCACTGAACCATGAAAATGAGGTCAAAGTCAGATGACACCTGAGAACTTCCCCTTATGAAATAATCAAGGTAGACTGTATTGATTGGCATGGACAATAAGAGTGACAATTAATATCTGACATCAATACTAGATTTAAACTATCCAATTGTACCGTATCAAGTTAAACTCAGGTGTTTGTTTATTTCTTTATCTTCTGAAGGACCAAGAAAAACTGCACAACATAATTCAGTTGCAGAAAGCAAGATATAGGGATAGTGATTTGGCAGCGTTAAACTTCTTAAAAAGCTTAATATTTCAGAAGATAGTTCCAAACTGTTTATTTTGGTACCTTTTGCAGGAATGAAAAAAGTGGACAGCATAATCCAGTTCAAGTTTTTAATTTTCTGAAACATAAAATGCTTTTGAATTTTATATATCTAGTGCATGCTATGCCTTACAAATTTTCCAGATGCATAGTTCCGTCTGAACTCAAAAGTGAATTTTGTTGTGTAAACACAGCCATTTTAGCCAAGGAACCACATCAACCATCACCCAACCACTGAAGTATGAAAAGGTTATGGTCATACAATTTTATTTCGTAGGTAAAATTAGTGGTAATATATTGAATTTGCAAATCAACACCACAATCAATGGAAAAGTAATATCCAATGTATTTTTTTTAACTGATCAAATCAAAAGGTCTTTTATACTCCATCTAGAAAAAAATCTTAAAAATATTGATCGATGAACCATTGAACCATGAAAATGAAGTTATTGTATGAGCCCTGTTTGTAGGAAAGTTCAACTAGAGAAAATTCTATAAACCAAGTATTGTAACCTATAATTACTTGGAAACAGATATAACCAACTGATTGTTGAAGAGGTCAAGGTCAGTTACTCATGTCCAATATTTACACCTTCAAATGATACAAGACTATGAATAGTTTTACCTATAATTCACCGACATTAAGAGTGAAAACTGAACTTTCATATCGGTATGTGCAATCTTATTTCTGTTAACACCTTTAAAACACGGTTTAGAACGGCAAAGACTTGTAAAACATGTTTGTGCTATCTGGAATGTGTTGTTGGTACGTCTATTTATCCAGGAGTTAGAATTTTGTTGGTGGTCTATTGTAGTGTAATATTTTTGGTAATTCCGATTATTCTCATGAAGCGGTCAAGGTCAGCTGACTCCCTTCATACTGACATTGGCATTTCAAATGATTGAACAATAGGCTGAAAATCTTGAGAACTAGGTCAATTCAACATGAAATTGAATGGGGGTCAGGTCAACCCCTGCCAGACAGACATGTTTATAGAACGGTAATTATATAATTCAAATTTGGCTTAAAACTTTTACTTGGAAAAGGAACATTAAACATTGATCAATTAACCATGAACATGTCAAGGTCAAAGGGACAGGTTTCAGAGGGTTAAAGTTGTAAACTGATGCAAACTAGTGACATTCTAAATAAACAGCTGCGCCATGAGTGCATGATACGCCCGTCGCATTTTTTAAGAATAAAGTTCAATAACTTCTCAATGTCATATCAGAAATTTGTGAAAAACTAAAGGGAGGTTACGTAACTGATATAAACCAGTCACCAAATGCTCAAAGCACTTTAAAGGTAATGTCCGAAAACTGGAAAATCACCCCCTTTTTATGAATAAAATCCCATAACTCGGAAGTGTAAAATCTAAAGATTTACAAAAATCAAAAGGGAGTTCATGTCAATAGATATAAACAATTGACCAAAGTTTCTTGCAAATTGGTGAAAGCATTTTTGCGTTATTGTCCAAAAACTGGAAAATCCCCCTTTTTTTTAATGAATAAAACCCCATAACTCCGAAACGTAAAATCTAAAATTTATAAAAAACGAAAGGAAGCTCATGTCAATAGATATGAACAATTCATATTTTATGCAAATTGGTTGAAGTGTTTTTGAGTTGATGTCTGACATGTTGACGACGGACAGAGGGACAATGGTATACCATAATACGTCCCGTAAACAGGCATATAAAAAAGGGAGGCGATCTTAACATGAACAAAACAATAAATATGTTTCTAGTTTTTTATCTGCTGATATGAATGATATGTACAAAATGATAGACAAGATCGAAAGAAAGACTAGATGAAAGGACATTCATACAAAAATGAGAATAAAATTTCACTTTACATACATTTACAGTAAGTTGCCAGAACTCCTTTCAAAATAATTAATAACACTATTAACTTGCATCTTCACATGAATGACTAAATTAAGATATAGATTCAGTTTAACAGCTCACTCACAAGACTACTGTGTATACATGTGGAGTATATTGAATTGACATAACATACATTCAGTGGTCATATGACTGACTACGATACTGTACCCATAACTCAAAACTAAGCATTAGAGACAATAAAACTGAGATCATTAATCTTTTGAGAGCTATTCCAGAATTTTTTTTTTTTAAATGAGGTGTTGGAAGGCACTAGGAATTAACACACAAGTACATGAACAGATTACTTCCTAGAAGCACTGTTTTTTGGAAGAAAACATTCTTCAAACCCCACAGACTGTCCTATTTTTTCTGGAATAGTCCAAAGCCCATGAATAATATGCTTACAAATAAATTTTGGAGTTTATAAACCTAACATGGCTTTATGAGCATTTATATGATATTGCACATTTATTCTGTTCTAGACTAGGATTGCAATGATGTAAATAACCACAGTACTTTCTTAATTTGTAAAATAGGTGTAAATCAAGGATGTTTTAATTTTACCTCATTAGAAACACTGATTTTTCTATTTAAAGGCTACACAACTATTTGTTAAGCATTGGTTCAAATGAAGAGATCCAGATATATATATATCATTGCAACCCTATTGTCCATTTGTCTCCGTTGACAAAAATATTTCCCTGATACCTTTTATATCAAACAACTCCGTACATCTAAGTGAATTAATTTCTGATACATTACATGGTATTAAAAATAATATAAATTAACTTTTGAAACAGTTTGCCTCTTTTAGACAAGAAATAATATACCGTAGAAAGGCTTGTATAGTCCGCGGTTTTATTCTCCAAAATTTGACCTTCCAGACGGGTGCGGACTATAGAGTACAATAAGCAAGAAATAAGAGAAAATTTCAATTTCATGGCGAGATGGTTTGTTTACGTTCCGCCATCTTTGTTATTGATATTGTAGAGGCGCTCTTATCATTTTTCAAACTAATAATTTTAACTCATCAATATTAATAAGTTATTTCTATTCAATATCAAATTAATACTGATAAATATAAAACTAAACCTTTCATTACAAATTTCGTTTCTTTTCAATGCATTGGTTGAAATAAACTGGTAGCTTATTGATTGAAACGATACAAATAGTGAAAAGTCAACCGTAAACCAGCTTAGAATTTGTAAACTACAAAACGTAATCGGTTATTGTTCGTTCCGTTTTGGTGTTTCTTACTGACTAATATGGTTTGTATTAGCTGAAGACCCTTCAAACATTAATGTGATAGATATATTAAAGACTGTTTTACAAAAGGATGGAACTGTTTTACTTTCAAAGTCGTATTATAGTGATATCTGTTATGTACGGATTTCGACTCTCACCGGTTAATTTCTTCTTTTACACGTGCTTTTAAACTTCCTGTTTAAACATACACAAGTTTCTAAATTGTTTTTAAGTGAATTAAACTTATTTTAACAATCACGGCGTTCTAGAATCATTTACAAGCAGTTTCAGCTTCTGTTTGATGATGGAAAACAGATTTTCCCAAGAAAATACCGCAAACGACCGCACAGGATTTGAAATTACGGAGTTTCATTAGACCTTTCCTAACAGTTACAAAAGTTTTTACCTAAAATTTCGTGTGGAGAAGGGGTGCGGACTATGTACCAGTGCGAACTATACAAGCCTTTCTACGGTATTAACTTTTCAAAATCATAAATTCTTCCAGATTAAAAATATTAATACAATTGAGCACTTTACAATTAGTCATAACATTCAAAACAGTGATAGCACTTTTTGTTTTCTATTATAATTCCACTGCAGTATTATGCTTCTCTGTTCTTACTAAAACGTCTCTCAGCATACAACCTCACCAAGACATCATCATCATTTAATTGATATCACAGTCTACTTTTACAATGTCCGAGACCCTGAGATCAGAAAGAGAAACCTTGTTGTGGAATGGTTGCTGCTGCATTGAATTGATAGGCATTACCATCTGTAGATGTTGGAGCTAAACTCTCATCCTCTTCCTGAAATAAGTCAAAATATTACCAGTTAACATCAGTGGAACAGGTTAATAAAAGACCTGATCTGTATTTTCAAACTTCCAACAATTAAATAGTGTGTTGCTTGAAAAAAAAAAATCTGGACTTTGAACTTTAAAAAATTTTTTGCAATGTGGAATAACATGTTTGTAGGTGAAATTTAAATAACATTTTCAAAAAATTAGTATTTATATACCATAAGTTATCTGCAAAATGAATTGAATCTATAAACTTTTGATTATAACATTCACTGAACAACTAAAGTCTAGTTAGTGACATTAATGTGTATCAGTTAAATTTGACATCTTCAGCTTTATAACTAATAGTCTTCGAATTTAGCCACAAGACCTACGTTCCTGACCAGTAAAATCGGCCAAGGACTTGTCAATTTTTCGGTAGTTGGTGCACTCTTTCAGTCTTTGGTAATTAGTGACACCAACTTGTATTGGAGGAGCCATAGGGGGAAGACATTTAAGCCCCCTGCCGCCAAAATGCAAGAAAAAGAAAATATGATGCAACACGGTCGCAGCAGTTTCTAAACAATTGGCTAGATGGTAGGCTGTGGTTGTTTTATGACGAGGTCAAACACAAAATGTTCTGTTCCTGGTGCATCGAAAAATAAACTAGATTCCCAGTTTGGGACACCAGGAAGTGATAAGTTCAAATTAGACGTCATAAAACTATATGAGAAGAACAAAGGTTACTATTAACTTTTTTCTACAATGGTCAATGTTCACTGTTGACAAGTGGATGATGGTAACTGAAGTTACCACGATCCCAATATGGCAGAGGGGAATCCCGGTAAGATCTTTCCCTCTTAATTTCTTTGTTTTTAAATAAATGTGGCTAACATTACTCAGCCATCGTTTGGTTAACATTTGCAATGAGTCTGTAAAATATTAACCTTAAACAGTTGTTCATTACTTAGAAAATAGAGAGTGAAAAAAGTATGTTGATGATGGTAACTGTTCATGTTATTTTTGAAAGATCGTGGTACTGATTCCTGGGATGGTGGTAACTTGCCAAAAGGTTGTATAAAATGACAAACGAAGTACAGTTTTAGCCGTGATATATGGGACCCTTCACCCTTAAATTAATTTACGTTACGTATTTCGTCCTAAATTATGACCCATAGCTGAGTACTACGTATCGGTATCAGGGGCGGATCCAGACACTGAACAAGAGGCTCTCAAGAGCCTGAATCGCTCACCTGTATTTCAAAGATGATTTTTAAATGTTAGCAAACTTGAACAAATTGTGTAAAATTGTCTTTAAAGGGCAATAACGCCTTAAGGGGTCAATTGACAATTTTGGTCATATTAACTTTTTTGTAGATCTTACTTTGCTGAACATTATTGCTGCTTACAGTTTATATATATATCTATAATAATATTTAAAATAACAAAAAACTGCAAAATTTTGTTAAAACTACCAATTCGGTGGCAGCAACCCAACAATGGGTTGTTCGATTCGTCTGAAAATTTCAGGGCCGATAGATCTTGACCAATTAATCAATTTTACCCCATGTCACATTTGCTCTAAAAGATTTAGTTTTTGAGATATAGGCCAAAAACTGCATTTGACCCTTGTTCTATTTTTAGCCATGGCGGCCATGTTTGTCGATGGATACAAACTTCGGATAAAATTTATAAACAAGATACCCTAAGGAACATTTAGTTAAAGTTTGAACGTAATTGGCCCAGTAGTTTCAGAGGAGAAGATTTTTAAATGTTAGCAAACTTGATGAACAAATTGTGTAAAATTGTCTTTAAAGGGCAATAACTCCTTAAGGGGTCAATTGACAATTATGGTCATATTAACTTTTTTGTAGATCTTACTTTGCTGAACATTATTGCTGCTTACAGTTTATATATATCTATAATAATATTCAAAATAATAACAAAAACTGCAAAATTTTGTTAAAACTACCTATTCGGTGGCAGCAACCCAACAATGGGTTGTTCGATTAAATCTGAAAATTTCAGAGCTGATAGATCTTGACCAATTGAACAATTTTACCCTATGTCAGATTTGCTCTAAAAGCTTTAGTTTTTGAGATATAAGCCAAAAACTGCATTTGACCCCTATGTTCTATTTTTAGCCATGGCGGCCATGTTTGTTGATGGATCAAAACTTCGGATACAATTTATAAACTAGATACCCTAAGGAACATTTAGTTAAAGTTTGAAGGTATTTGGCCCAGTAGTTTCAGAGGAGAAGATTTTTGAAATAGTTTACGACGACAGAGGACGGACGCCAAGTGATGGCATAACCTCACATGGGGCCCCCGGTGAGCTAAAAAGGAGGGGTGTGCTAGCCAGGGTTTCTCAGAAAAAAGGGGGGTGCTAGTACTTTATTTAAAATTTTTTGTCAATTTGTCACTTGAAAGACAAAATTTTCCCATAAAAAGGGGGGGGTGTCAATCCCCGGCATCCCCCCTTTTTGGATCTGCCACTGAGTATCGCTCTGGATCTTTATATACAACCAATTTCATAATATATATTCAACATTGATATTTTTGTATTCTATCGAAAAGACAATACTATGGAAGTCACCAACGAAAGTGAAAGAAGCTTGATTATGGTAAGTTTATATTGTACACTGGTCTACACTCATTTTAAAATTATTTATTTGCACCATTAAAGTCCTTAAAATTGATAATTGCCTTTAATATATTCATTACAGAACATCTAGAATTTCTGTTTTACTTATGTAAAACATAAAATGTTTAAACGATTCCTTCTATTCACTATATGCTTTAATAAATGAGGATGAGTGGGGATATGATTTTGAGATATCAATAGGGAAAAAATACTTTCCGGCAATGAACTTAGAAAATGAAAAATATGGAATGATTGCGGGCTAACATTTTGTTTCAGGAATTTGCGAATTTAACTGACATATATACCTAATAATTGTAATTAATATGATGTCGATTTAAAGGATGTGTGTCTGACAAGTTTGAATGGTATGAAATGTTTTCCAGAGATTCCTCTCTGGTTTCACTTTAAAGCTGAACACAATTATATGTTTATTTCCTGTTTCTATTTCCCAAACCTACTATATTGAGGAGTGGAGGAGGGGGTCTGATCCTGAAATCCCAAGCTTGAAAGCTTGAAATCCAGAGGCCCCGAATTTAAAGAAATTTTAATCCCGACATCCTGAAATTTGAAATAGGAATTCCCGTATCCCAAAAGGATCAATCCTGAATTCCAAGCTTAAAACCACCTACTCTTGGAGTCCCGAAAAAATTCCCCACCCCATATCATGCATATTGTGATGCCCTAAGAAGGCATACTCTTATGCCTAGCATTTCTTGAATTATGTTTAACTTTTGATTTTTCCTTCATTACCTCAAAGTAAAATGTTTTTTTTGTTTTTTTTTATAAAACTCTATTCATTTTGACAAGAAACAAGAATTGCATATAAATCTGTTAAGGCTCAGTCTTTTGAATTTTCATTTGTTTAATTATTTGATTCTTTGTTGAAACATATATAGTTTTTGAGATGGTATTACAACACTGTTTGTGAAATTGTTGCATTAACGAAAGTTTCATTTTACAAAACATTTTAATTTGTTTCCCCAACACATTTGTGTCTCTTGCGCTAGTATTGGTCTATACTCCAATATAGTGGTTTGTTACAATGGTTTATTGTGTTTCATTTCATGTATAGTGAGGTTAAACACTGTATGATTGAAAAGAAACCTCGTGTAATATAAAAGTTACCATCATCTCCTAACTATTTTGATCGACAGTTACCACCATCCCATCTTGGAGTTACCAATCATCATCGCATTTTTATTGTGTTCAATTTTCAAAGTAACAGACAGCTGTTTAAGGTTAATATTTTACAGACTCATTGCAAATGTTAATAACCAAACGACAGCCAAGTCATGTTAGCCACATTTATGTAAAAACAAAGAAATTACAGTACACACAGAGAGTTTGTAATCCCAAACTCCATACACCGCAATTATTCCTGGTGTGACACCAGGAAACTCCGACATCCCTCCCTAAATTCCCGGAGAAATTTGGGAGTATTCCCTCCGACTTCCGCGTAAATTCGCTACCTTTTGTTTATTGTATTAGCGACATCTCTCCCAGTCCGGTGTGACGCGGTGTCACACCAGGTAATTAATTGCCCTAATCCTTCTGATCTATGCCGGCACACGACAGTCAAGGTATGTGAGATTTCTAATGTAATTAAACAGTTGTACTTCCTGTCTATTGATAATCAGGTTATATATCTGATTGCTTGAAACAAATAAAAGATTAAAAAGCAAAACGTTATTGTTAATTCTTTCAATTACACTGTACATTTAAAATTAGTTTTATTAAAAACAACTATATTTGATTTTGACCTCGTTTTTTTTGTCAGTAAATAAATGTTTAATTTACAAAAGAGATATAATTGTGTAAAAATAAACGGAGACTAACGCTGAATAAATGTGGGCAGTTTGAAGAAAATTACACGTCTCAAAGTTTTGTATACAAGTAAAAAAGAAAATATTATTCACTATTCGTTATGCTAATAAGTCTCGCCATTTTCATTTTACGATTACATAATTGCTTGAAAAAATAAAAGATTTAAAAGCAAAATGTTGTTATTAATTCTTTCAATTGCATTAAAGTTTTATAAAAAAACTATACTTGATTTTGACCTCGTTTTTTTATCGGTAAATTATATTCCTTACGAAAAGAGACATACTTGCGTAAAATAAACGGAAACTAACGCTGAATATAAAATGTAAGCAGTTTAAAGAAAATTACGTGTCTCAAAACTTGTATATGCAAGTAAAAAGAAAATACTCTTCACCATTCGTTATGCTTAATAAGTCTACGGCATTTTCTCTTTACGATTTGTTAGCATTACTTTAGGATAAATAATACATTTCGGCTACAACAGGAATACTTCTATAGCTGCATCAACTCGTCGTTGCATAATATTCATTTACGCACAATGAATGTAAACTTTGTGTTGTATTAAGGACACTGATCTTTAAATATTTTTAAAGGAATTAATTGCCGTGGGAAGACGATACACATCTCAGTGATCAACAGTGCGTGGTTGAACTTTGAACTTGACTTCGCTCACAATATTGAATGCTAAAAATAGGGACATCAATTTTGTCCACGAGATTTTATTTGGCGGGAAATATTATCACGTAACAGTAAACTCAGGTGACCTTTCTGGATGACCGTGGGAAAATTCATTCAAGGTTTAAATTTGCTTTGTAATGATTGACATTTGTGTTCGTTAAGATTGAGGCTCTAGAAGGTCCTTTTACAATTGATTAACCGGAATCTAAAATATAATCCTTTTCTGAATAAACGAACACCAGCCTTTTATTTTTACGTTTCTCAGTCAGCACAGAACGTAAACCTGGACATTATTTATACGTCCATGGTCAACAATATACATTAATGGTAGATGAAAACACGATGCATGTCGTTCAGTTCCTGTTGGGTGTTGGTAGAGATCCTCTGTGAAAATGTGCAGATCGTTGAAATCCGATCCACTTTTTTTTTCTTCACGTATTTCCTTCACGATATAGTTTCATTTTAATATTCTATAGTAATTGTTGAATTACTTCTTTTTCCTTTTTGTTTATTTCGACAAGGACTTTTAACATCCAATTTTATTTTAAATAATAAAGGATCAATAACAGATCATAACAGAGATAAACAACACATGATTTTTTTCTTCTTCATATAATTAATTAGGTTGTGATTATTGTGTTGTGTCTGGGCGGGGAATGTCTCTTAGTGTTGTGTTTTTATGAATATAGGGCACATTGCATACAAAACATTTTCCCTTCGTTCAACAGAGTTGTCACTTTACAGTTTCTTTTCTGAATTCAAATAATTCAAGTCGGTAATGTACCGGAGGTAGTGAAACAATATTTTACATTGCAAAATAAATTGAAAGTTCACTTGTTGATCCGATAAATTAACTCTTGGGTTAAGATTGGACAAATTATCGTTAAAACAACATTTTGTTTTAAGCCAGTTGATTTTTATATATTGAACAATTAATGAACCGGATATTGCTCACTGAGTAGGTCATAAAAGATACTAATTGTGGTAAAATTGTCTTTGTTGAAAAACACAAATTATGACCTGACGGACTATAGTAAAAATACAAAATAAGTGTTTTATTCGTATTTTTATTCGTTGGTACGTTTTATTTCAAATGACAATGACATGGGACAAAACATACAAGAATTATTATCTTATTTTGAATGATAATGTCACATTTTTATCTGTCAAAGAAAGGACATTTTAATACCGTGTTTTAAAGCACACAGGTGCAATCAAGATCGATTAAATGTACATAGGTAATAAATCTGGCTAATCCGATTATGTTGTCACGCGTCATTAATCTTCAGTACATCCGATGGGCAATAAACCAATTAACAGCCACGCGGTGTTGGGAGTATAATCCGTGATTCGCGGTGTCACACCGCTACACTCTGAAATCGGTGATTAGAGTTCGCGATTACAAACTCTCTGTGCGTACTGTAAGAGGGAAAAGATCTTACAGGGATTCCCCTCCGCCATATTGGGATTGTGGTAACTTCAGTTACCATCATCCACTTGTCAACAGTGATGTTATTCCTATTAAATTCATATATTAGGTATCTCCAAAGCATGACACTCAAAGCTCTGACAGAATGCAGGATTTTGCATCAAAATTTTCAAAATTTTCCTGGGGGGCATGCCCCCATATGATAGTAATTTGTGTGTGGACTTGGTAGATTTTTCAAGGGACTTGTAAAATCTTACCACTTAATGTTGATTTTCCCCCAAAATATTTCATTTGGAACAGAAAAACATCCATGCATTAAAAAACAAAATTGATGGAAATAGTTTAACAGCGTACTCTTGATGTATCATTTTACAAATTAATTAATAATGGGTTTTTGGAAGGTATAAATCTTGATACATTGTCAAAGAAGAGTCCAAGGCTTACAAAATAAGAGTTAAAAATATGAAGAGCTCACATTCTCATTACGAATGGACTGTCCCGATATAAATATTTCACTTTTATTTTTAAAGTTAATTGATTTCTTGTTAATTGCCAGCTTTTGAAGTATAATTATAAATAAAGTATTTCAACTTAAGCATTACTTTATATATATATTATATATTTTTTTTTAATGAAATACAATTCTAATTACTAACCTCTCCACCAAACCATTTCTCTATCAATTCTAAAGCTGCCTTGTACACATGTTCATTCTCATGATTTTGTAAATCTTCTATTTTATCTAGACCACCACTTTCCTCAACCATTACACATACAATCTCTTGCTGGCCTATCTTTTCTGCTGCCTATTCAAAAATTGATAAACATTCATAAATTTAATTTCATGAGAAAAATTTAGCCCGCCATTCAACCCGAAATCTACCACGGGATATAAGTTGGAAAACATGGTTAATAATAATTAACTATTGAATTAACTTAATGAAAAAATAAAATGTTTAGGGCAATCCAAAACATACAATAAAAGGCCATAAACAGTATTATCAAGTTTGTATGGCCCCTTTTTCCCTTGGTCCATACTTCTTATGGATAATTGATAAATATCCAAAATTCCAAAGGAAAAACAAGAAAATCCAGACAACCAAATTAAAGAATGAAAAATGTTTATATAACACACAAGATGTCCACATTTAGCAATACTGTCATTTTTCCAATCATTAATATAAATACTTTCTATAGTACATACTGTTATAATATTATTAATAGCATCCAGGATAACCAGTGAGACTTTAGCTTCCTTGACTGTCAGTAAATCACATAGTGGTTTGATAGCTCCTAACTGTACAAGATAGGCTATCTGTTCTACTGTTCCTCCTGATGTCAGGTTTGTAATTGCCCAGGCTGCTTCCTTCTGACTCTTATAATCACCCTGAAAAAAAAACTTGCATATAACTTGTATAACTTGAAGTACATAGCTAATAACACTCCTAAGTTGCTACTTAAAGACTTTACTCAGCTCTCACTTGGCAACTTTATCACACGATATCAAAATACAACACAATTTATAGTATTAGTAAAACTGAATTCATTATTGTTCCTTGGAGACAAATTTTAATACTTATATACTGATGAAACAGCAGACTTCACGAAATTCGTCGGACTGTCGGACAAATCTGGTGAATAATGGATTGGTCTGATAAAATTTTGTTGAATTCCAGTCCGAATGTCTGGTGTTGTTTATCTTATTTCCAGTAGATTACTACTTCCGTTGTATTTTTCAAATTTATATATGAAAGGATTCTAACTTTCAGCAAAATAAGTTTGTTACTTCATTAGAACGTGATGAAAGCTGCCTTAAGTAAATTTGTAATCCATTTATTGCATTAAAAATGTCATATTCCTTTCCGAATAGCATGTCAAACATCATTTATTTTTGTAAATTTTCTTCTTCTGCCATTGAAATATTTGTACGAACTACGGATCGGAGTCAGGATTCACCGGAAACGGACCAGCTATGACTGAAATCCAGATTCTTACAATGTTGACCATGAACACACGCATTAACATATTTTTGGTTAGATCTACTTGATTAATGTATATATTTTCATGTATATGCATTGTTTCAATTTATTAATTAAAGTTGCTCAACTCTGGGACTACTATACTCTTATCATTACATGTTCCAGCTTAACTTTGTTAAATTTATATATCTTTTTAATGAGAAACACTGAATTTCATAATATAATATAATAGTTTTTAAATTGAATTTTAATTGATATAACAACTTTCTTTTCCTTTTTGATATAAAAAAAAGTTTTGACATGCTATTTGGAAAGGAATCTGCTGTTTTAATGCAATAAATGGATTACAAATTTACTTAAGGCAGCTTTCATCGCATTCTAATGAAGTAACAAACTTATTTTGCCGAAAGTTAGAATCCTTTCATATATAAATTTGAAAATACAACGGAAGTAGTAATCTACTGGAAATAAAAAAAAACAAGAATGTGTCCATAGTACACGGATGCCCCACTCGCACTATCATTTTCTATGTTCAGTGGACCGTGAAAATGGGGGAAAATCTCTAATTTGGCATTAAAATTAGAAAGATCATATCATAGGGAACATGTATTCTAAGTTTCAAGTTGATTGGACTTCAACTTCATCAAAAACTACCTCGACCAAAAACTTTAACCTGAAGCGGGACGAACGGACGAACAGACGGACCGACGCAGAGACCAGAAAACATAATGCCCCTCTACTATAGGTGGGGCATAAAAACAGACGATAAACAACACCAGACATTCGGACCGGTATTCAACAAAATTTTACCAGACCAATCCATTATTCACCGGATTTGTACGACGTATTTTGTGTAGTCTGATGCGAGAAGTAAACCAATATAATCAGTCAAGGGTCTAACTTGAATAAGTTATTAGAGAAAAATAACATACATGTGTTATTACAGATACTTTCTCTTAATCTGTAGTAACATATGTTTGTTATCAGTTAAATGTACCATAAAATTTTTTATTTTCAGTGGTCACTTGGGAATTCTTGAAACTTGCGCAGTAACTTAATACATAATCTTGAAAACTAATTTTCCAATTCAATTAATACATTTTTGATCAACCATGGTAAATCAATGAGACAAGGCTTTTAAGTGATAACTTAGCTGTAATAACAAGGCTTAGTTATTACAGGCATTTAACTTATTACATGAGACACTTGGGAATGACTAGGAAGCTTGCGCAGAACCTCATTACATGCTCTTATCATTATTTATTACAATAAATTAAAATACATTGTGATATATGTAGGAGAAAAGGCTTTGAAGAGATGTAGAGAAGCTGTAATAACACCCTTTAGTTATTACAGGCATATTTTTTCTGTAATAACATGGGTGTGTTATGCATGATTGGCAAACTATGGGCTGTTATATCTTTCTAAAGTTTAATGTACATAAAGACACAGGGCTGCTCTGGCTCCCAAAAGTTGGAGCCAGCAAAATCGCCAGCTCCTAAATTTTTGTCGCCAGTTTTGAAAACTTTGGGCCAGCTAGAGTCTTGATTTCTTCTAAAAAATTCAAACTATGTTTAATTTAAATTTCTTATGCACTCAGCCTGCACTTTACATCATTTAACATGTTACACTTAAGTAAGTTATAGCATAGGGTTTATATACATACAAAAACATGTGTACTTTTATTTTCTTTGTCAGTATTTCATATGTATAAGAATATAATTAGCTTAGTTATGGTCTGTATATGCTACAGAATAGAAAAATTGTTTTTAAATAAAAAAATCAAGAGAAAAAATTGGTAATTGAATGAAGAAAACATAATAATGGGTGTTTAGATTTACAGAATAGTGAAAATTTGTATTAAAAATAAAGAGTACAGAAAAAGATGACCAAGGCACTCTTCAAACATTACCCATCCTGCTACTAAGACCCTCTTTAACTCTACCCATATCTCAAAATACAGAAACATACGAATTCTTCAGTCAGAAGTATGTAGACATATCTTAGACATATCTAATGTAGGTCTCCCAATTGTAGGAAAAAATAAAATTGAGTTATCTTTCTTTATTCGGTGTGCTCCTTCTTTGGAGGATTATACATAGTACGTAGAAGAGGTAAATATGATCAACAATATGGCGGCGGTTTTGTTATTTTCGTATCTTAACTGAGGGCATGCAAAGACAAATTATGTCTGAATTTGCTATTTTTACGGAAAACAAGAAAAACTTTGTCTTTGTATAAGTTGATTATGGTTTTCGACTTCCTGTCAATTACGTTTTCTTCATTAAACTACGGTAAACATTGCAAATTGTGTTGTCGTATGAACATTTATTCAAATGAAAAGACTGACCGATTCTATTTGAATGAATTAATGTTAATGATCATTAATGACCCATCCGATAAACGGATTACCTGTAACAACAGATTATGACACCTGTTGTAACCGTTGATTAGCTTGGGATCATAAACAAAGTCATAAACTTGTCGCCAGGTATAATTTCGTTCAATTTATTTTACCAATTTAAATGAAGATCGACATTGTCAAGAAATGAAAATTTTGACATAGGAAAATGTTGGCGCCAGAAATATCGCCAGCAGCCGTATTTTGTCGCCAGATGAAATAAAATATCGCAAATTGCGACATTGGCGACGCACAGCGCGTCCCTGAGACAATTATAATATCAATAGAACTAGTACACAATTTAACAAAATAAAGGATGTATAATGCCCTTTGAAACATGTAACATACATATGTTATCACAGATTTTTGATTTTTTAGCCCTCAATAACAAATGTACGTTATTTTTCTCTAATAACTTATTGAAGTTAGACCCTTGACTGATAATGGCAAAACAAGAATTGATTGGAACATTTGTCTGTTTTCAAAACAATGTGGATTTCTGTTGCATCTTAATTTTAAACATATTGTCCTATCCTTCAAATCACGGTTAAGAGAGCACTTTTTTACAGAAAAATTTAACATTTTCTTGCAAAAGAATCAGTAAAAATATATATGTTAAAACATTTGGATTTCTGACAGTATGTTAATGCACTTCAACATAACAAACCTTGATCAGTATTTCCAGTATAGGTTGTAACAACTGTTTATCTACAACTTGTTGTATTTGTGCAGTATTTCCAGCAGTTATATTTGATATCGTCCATGCAGCCTCTTTTTGTATATTGATTTTGGGATGTTTGAGTAAGTCATGGAAGGGGTCGAGACAGTTGTGATCCAGAACAAGTTGTGTTTGATGATCATCACCAGTAACAATGTTTCCGATAGCACGTAATGCTGGAGTTATCACAGGGACTTCATTACTACCCAGTAATTCAACAAGTCGCGGCACCACACCTACAATCATAAAAAATACACTTTTTTGTAAAATTATGCCAAGATTATAGATCTGCTAAATTTTACTATTCTTTGCCTTATGTGAAAAAGTTGAAATCTACACATGCTTTTAAAATCGGGAACTATAAAATTTATGCCAGGATTCATAAATTATTGGGTCAAGTTTTGGTTGATTGGTAAGACATAAATGTGTTTAACATTACTGTCATGACTATATTTCACCTTTATTACATTTAACTTTAATCTGCTTTGGTCATTCTGTAGAGCATGTTCCTAAATTGATCATGGTTTAGAGGAAAAGGGGGTACACAACTAAATAATGGGTGGTTGCAATTTCATTGTTTTTTTTGTAAGAATTGCGAGTAAAATGTTGGTAGTAGCCATTCCAAAATATTTTGAAATAAAAAAATATCTTGTTGCAAAGGACTATTTACATAGGTTTCGACCTGTAAATGAATAGGTATACAAAATATTTCCCAATCAGCTACTATTGGCTATTTTCAAATCTTTCTTTTAGAATTACTACAAATACAGCATTCAATGTGTAATCATTTCAATTTGACAATCTAGATATAAAATAACAACACACAATTTGAAGGTTAATGCTACTATTCAGAAATTTTTCTAATATCTATTTTTCAGGAAAATGTATATTGCAAGGTGGTGGGAATAAAACAGCATGACACTTGAAATTTTTTGGTTCTTTCTTATTTCTAAAAAATGCCAACTTCAGGAAAATACATCATAGCAAAGGCTGCAATATTTTTTTTTCATGAACATAGTTATGCTGCACTTACCACTATCTACAACTTCCTGTATTTTATCATTAGTACCATCAGTGAGATATGACAAAGCCCAGCATGTGTCTGTCAATACTTCTCTATCTGTGTGATGTAGTAGTCTGGCTAATGTTGGTAAAAACTGACGAACTATCTTAAACTTTGGTGGGGGATTCTTGTTTCTACAAAGGTTGGACAAAGTCCATGTGACATTCCTCAAAAATGCAGGCTGAAAATGAGAAAAAAAGTTTTAATTATCAGATTCATTGTTCAAAGTTAGTAAATTGCATTAGAATATAGTGTGTTCAATCATAAGTTTGATAAATAATCAGAAATGCAAAATA
This sequence comes from Mytilus coruscus, assembly GCA_017311375.1. Classification (NCBI taxonomy): domain Eukaryota; kingdom Metazoa; phylum Mollusca; class Bivalvia; order Mytilida; family Mytilidae; genus Mytilus; species Mytilus coruscus. Next base: position 22,145,220 of record CM029603.1, on the reverse strand, counting down.
ATGAGATTTCAGAGACCAATTTGTCTTTCTTTTTCAGGTCTAGAGCACAAAATATTCATAATTGTCTCAAATAACACATGGCAGTTAAAACTTACTAGAAGTGTTTCTTAAATTGTATTGTTACCAGTTTTTCTCATTATTGAAGACATTAGAGTGAACTGTAGTTGCTTATATCCATTTCATTTCAACATGGATAGTTGTCTCATTGGCAATAAGATCGCATTTCTTTTTTTATATGAAGTTAGATGCTCAGCTTGTAGAACCTCAGTTTATCTGTGACAAAAATACTTACTGGTGTATCCGTTTTTATTAATCTTAACAGTGGTTCAACAATTCCCATCTCAGTAACATAATCCCTCAGCTCTGGCCCATCACCTAGAATCAAATATTTTTAGATATTACTCATCAGTTATTGATTTATAGTCGAGGATTACATAGATCACAACCTAAAATGTGTACATCATGTGTGTAACAATTATGTAAAGTTTGGTTTAAATTGATTCAGTAGTTCCTAATCAAATCTTTGGAATAGTTTCAGACTTCAAACCAGATGCCAATATCTCATAGTCCTGAAGGATCAAATGAGCTTATAAATTGCAAAGTGAGATGAAATGCATCTAGAATTAAAAATTCCAACCACAAATTAAAAATTTCAAAACATGAAATATTTAATTTTACATTTCACATAATATACAATTACAAAGTTTGCTTGCCCCTATATTGGCCAATATACGATAACAAAAACATGCTATTGAAGTGGAAATAAACTTATGACGAAAGGACAGAATTGAGAATAATTATCTGAGGACAATTTTTTATGACTTTCATGTGAACTTTTTTTTATTGTCATCCTGACACAAAACACATTTCATGCTTACCTGCAATGTTACCAAGAGCCCAGACAGCTTGTTCACAAACATTATGATGAGAAGATTCCAAAAGTTTTATAAATGGAGGGACAGCTCCGGCCTTTACTACAACTTTAGTTTGATCACTGGTTCCTGAGGCAATGTTGGTTAAAGCCCAGGCAGCCTCAAACTGCAAATCTGGCCTAAAATTTTAAAAGTTTGATTATTAGCATATTGAAAACAAACAATTTCCGTCTTTACAAAAACATTTGCCTTTTTCATTTACAAAAGCATTGCTTCATTGTATACAGAACTTTACTATAGTCAATTGCAAGTAAATTGTCAAGATTTTAGATGAACTCCTGATATTAACTGTCAAATTTGTCATTGCTAGCGAATTCTCCATCTGACCTGGAGAAAAAAACAGTTTTTTATACACACTTCTAGATACAAAAATGTAACCTCAGAATGCAGGATTTTACATCTAATTTTCCAAAATATTCATGGGGGAGCATGCCCACAAACCCACCTAGCAGGTTTCAGATCACTTTGTGATCCTCAACGGTGACAGATTCTTTTAGGACTGGTACACATCACTTCGAGCTAGTTTTTTTGTTTTTTTTTTTTGTCACTAGCCCTATGGACAAGTCCTTGAAAAAGTTTTAGACACAGACTAAATCGTGGATGGATTGATGAGTTCAATTATTTTCTTAATAATCATTTATTAGAAATAGGAAGCACACTATTTATTTTTACCTTACCTACATGTTTTGTTGTGATGCAATGTTGTTTACAACACCTCTGGTTGCAAGACATCTGGATTGAAATTACGGGATTTATTTTATTGCACATAAAATATTGGTTTTATATTTCCATTCATTGCAACCAAAATTAAAAAAAAAAAAAAAAAAGATCATAGCAAAAATTGTAACCTGTCATTGTGACCGAGATATTCCACCATTCGAGGTATTACACCAGCATGGATAATATCATCAATAGGAGGATTCCTTTCCTTTGACAGCAGTTTTCTGGCTCCCTGCGTACATTGCAGCTGTGTAGCAGCATCTGTACTGTTAATGCCTGCTATAATCTCAACTAAGGTCAGTCCTGAGGCGTTGGTCTGTCAAAATTAAAAACAAACATGAAAGTTATACTCTTAAAAGATCAAATACTTAGACACTGTGTCAAACTTTTAATTTTTTTTGGGGAAACCAATCAGATAGAAAATCTGAGTTCTTAAAAAGTTGGTCTATTTTGCAACAGAAAAAGTGAGGATTAGCAGATTTTCTTCAAGGAAAAAGAGTACTGGAACTCTGATACCTTTGTGAAGGGTAATTACTTGTTCCTTAATAAAAAGTCTGTAATGTTTTGCATGTTTACCTATCAAAGATATATCAGGCTTATAATTAACTAGGATTCAAAATAAAGCAAAAAGAAATTTTATGACTGGGACTAGTTCATCATGTTTATATGGGATTAAAACAATTACTTTATTTGTGGCATCTCCTAAAGGACTGGTAGGTTCTTCATCTATTGCCACATTTCTCCTTTTTAACAGCTGGTCATCTTTCTTGGATTTTCTAAGTTCTACAGATACTTCATTTCTACGTCTTCTCATCTCCTGAAATATATATTCTTAATCATTATTAATCATTTAAAAAGCTGAATCCATCTAAGGTCAACTTTGCCTGAGGGCGTTGAATCTGTTTCTTATAATTTTTAAATTTACAAAACGCATTAAATCTTTTTTTTTACAAATATTAACAAAATGTTTTTGTTATTATATTGCTACAATAAATTTTGAACAATCTGATCTATATTTTGGGGCCTTATACTTCCTTTTCATTGCTACACTTGTTAGAAAATATATTACTTTAATATGGGTATCATGAATATTCATTATAATTAGTCGGCTCTTCACTTACGTCAACATCTCTTCCTTTGTTTTTGTAGGTCTTTATACGAGCATTTTCATTGGAAGGCATCTTTTAAGGCTTTCTTTTAAATCTGAAATGAACACAACTTTATTCAACTGTAAATTGTAATTATGATTCAGATGTACAATGTATCAATATAACTGAATTGTTCAAATCCTATGGATTTTCACAAGGGTCATTTTCATTTTCTGATGGGTGAAACACAAATGCAAATTTGTGATATTTTAATTTGGTTAAATTGCATAGCAGACTTTTCCAGAAATATTTTTCTTTGGTGTTCACCTTTTGTCAGAAAATTAAAATAAGCCTGAATAATATTAGCTGCGGAACCGTAGCTCTTACAGTCAGGGGTATTACTTGTACAAGTAATTTTTATTTACTTGAAGAAGTAATATTAATATACTTATATAAGTAAATTTGTAGGATACTTATACAAGTGAATTTTATTTACTTGTATATGTAAAAAAAAAATTGGCTTAGTTATGTCCCTTAGACATACAGATTTTTTTACTTATGTAAGTAAAAAAGTCATCCCATCTTCTTAAGATTTCTTTGATTTAATAGAATTTTAAATTGTCCGCCCTTTGCAGATGTCTTTACTAATCATTTAAGTGTAATTTCATGGGCAATGAAAATCCCATTTGTCTGTTATCTTCAAAACACTGCTCATTTACAAGCCCCCAAGGAGCAATTTTTGAAGAGTTGCGCAAATACTTAAGATCTTTGTGCAATCAGTTTCTTTGTTGAATTAATGAGATAAAACATTGAACTATAATCCAAAATTATGAGCTAACCTGGGAAAAATCATTAAAGGCATGTTTTTACATCTCAAAACTTGAGAATTTTTGTGGAATTGTAAAAAAAATTCACTTATGCAAGTGAATTTTTGAGAAAAGGGATTATTCAAACATTATAATTAACTTATATAAGTACATTTTTCTTACTTCTTCAAGTAAATAAAGATTACTTGTATAAGTAGTACCCCCGACTGTCTTAGGTCCTTATATATTTTGATAATTTGCGGGTCTGCAAATTGTCAAAAAATATATTAAAGGACCTTAAAGCTACGATTCCGCAGCTAGAATAATATCATTTCCAAAATAAACTGTTAACACAGAGATATGTCTCGCCTATTTGTTATTTTGATAATGCAAATGTTGAAATTAAAATAGCAATACTTTAACATGTAAGTTATGCAAATATTCAAAGTCAATGAACCATGACTGAAGGTACAGGGCTAAACATTCTCCATGAAAATGAGATGTGTCAATGCTAATAAAACTGCAAACCAAATACCATTGAATTTTTAAAAGATGTTCCCTTTAAACAAACCTAAACAAACATTAACTTGTAAACTATGTAAAAGTTTCAAAGTCAATGAACCATAATTAGGGGTGGGGTTATATAATCTCCATGGAAATAAAACTTGCAAATGCCAATACATTTGCATACCGAATATCATTGAACATTAGTGGTTCATCTTAAACTGACCTAATCACAAACTAATACATGTAAGCTCAGCAAAAGTTTCAAAGTCAATAGACCATGACTGAGGGGTAAGGACCAAATATTCTCCATGGAAATGAGATATGCCAATGCTTATACAACTGCATACCAAATATCATTGACCTACCACTAGTGGTTCTCCATAAACTGACCTAATCACAAACTAATACATGTAAACTAAGCAAAGTTTCAAAGTCAATAGACCTTGACTGAGGGGGCGGGGCCATGGATTTTTCTAGCATTCCACAGGGTCCGGTATTCGGACCCATTCCCAACGGCAAAAACCCTACATTTTTCCCAATTTTGGGAGCAAAATTCCCAAACGAACATAAAATTTATTTTCATCTTTATTATTCATGACAGAGATGTTTATTTTGTTCAACCGCTAGCTTTATGCCGAAAATCGCTAGCAAGTATTGTGTAAATCCGAGTTAAAACATAATGACTGACAGAACAACATTGACAAACAATGGCTGCCATAAACAGGAAGTGAAGAAAATTACAAAACCAGATCATATTCGGAAACGGATAAGGCTACAATTCGGGTTTGCCGATTAAATACAATAAATAAATTTTAATAAATCCAAGAATGTGACAGCTTTGAAAATCCAACACTAAAATTGAAAAGAAAAGATATATGAAAAGAAAAAGAAATGGGAAATATTTTATACAGAAACTCAAAATTATTTTAGTTCACAAATTTTCATGTCAAAATAAAATAAAATGTGACAATACTTTTCTTTATCACTAAAGACTGTTGATATTATATGATTTTATAAGGTAAACTACAGATCCAAGAAGTAATTTCTTCTAAATTTTGAACTGCCAGTAAAAATCTGGAAGAGCAAGTGGATTTTATAAAATGTTAGCCTGCTTGGCCAGTTAAAATACATCTTATTTCTATCCCTGAATTATTTATTATATTAACCATGTTTATTGTTAAAGCCTTTCAGTTTGTAGATAAAAAGAGGGGTAAATATTTATCACATGTGTGCTTTAAGAACTTGTTGTTTTGACACTAAATAAACTTGACTGGCTTGTTAAATTTAAAAACAAAAAGGAACAGAAAATTGAATTATTAATAGCATTCATGTAGTTTCTTACTTTATTTTCACCAAAAAAGAAAATTTTTAATGAACTAAACACACTTAAACTAACATCTGGTATATTGGTTGTTTTTCCCAATTTCATTGAAAATCGTGTTAAAAAATTCCCAAAACTGGCAAGGGTCCTTTTTCCCAAAATACCCAGATAAACCCCTGGGGGCCAAATAATATCCATGGTAATGAGATGTGCCAATGCTAATACAACTGCATAACAAATATCATTGACCTACCACTAGTGGTTCACCATGAACTAGACCTAATCACAAACTAATACATTGTTGACGCCGCCGTCGCCTGAAACAGCATACCTATGTCTCGCTTTTTGACTCCGTCAAGGCGAGACAAAAACTTTAAACATTTCTACATCTTATTGTATTTATTTAGGTCACTCCACTTTTCTGTGGAAAGACCTATTGTATTTGTTCTAAATTATTTTTTTTTCTTCTGCCACTTTCATTTTTTGCATGTAAATTTTGTTTCGCAAGATGTAGCTTAAATGTTTGGCATCTGATATCACACAGTTTAGGCCTGAAAAAAAAAATCTGTGTTTCCGGTAACATCATTTTGAAAAATAGGGTCGGTAGGTCGGATTTTTTTTTTTGACATTGTAAACGAAATCCGGAAAATTATCATGGTTTTTCCAAGTCCGGGTCCGTAATTAGTTTCAAATACCGGAAGTGCGGCCATTTGCAATGTTTTTGAAGCACCTGCTGTGCAAATTTCTTTGATTTTAACCTATTTGGAATACCTTTTGACATAAATAAAACGTTTTACTGGCTTTCTGTGCCAGAAGAAGCAAGTTAGATAAATAAATATGTCGATTAACAGAAGACTGTGTCAAAATCAGGGTCGGTTGATACCATTTTTTTTTTTTTTTTGAAGATCCTATAAAAAAATTAGGGTCGGGGGCTAAAAAACAGGGTCGGTCGGGTTACCGGAAACACAGATTTTTTTTTTTAGGCCTTATGCACCTTTGAAAATGACCCTGCTTAACCAAATACTTTTCTTTGTAGGGGTTATCTCCCCCAACACTGTTTCCTTGTGAGTGCGTCTCCTCCGTAACTGAAAGAAATCCACATTTATTTTACAAAATTGCTCGTTTTATATCCTCAGGATGTTTTGTCCAATTTTGAATGAAGCCACCTGTGACCTGAAACTCCATATGAGAGTTATTTCACCTTCTGTATTTGACATAAGTGATCTATTAATGTATAGCATGAATGGTAAGTGATAGAGACCTAAGGTCATATTCTAAATTTTAATCTCCTCTGTCACTTTTAAAGATATATATAAAAGAACAAGTGCAAAATGTTTGACTCGTTGTGATGAAGATATGACACATTTGGTCTGAAACAATCCAATGACATCTTAGGAGTTATTGTCCCTGAAATGGTTAAATTTAAGGTTTATTGATTATTACTCCAACTTGATACAAGCCATAGGGTCTTCTGCAAAATGTTGGGTGACATATGACCTTGAAAAATATCAACCAGAAATGACCTTAAGTAAACCGGAAGTAGCCATTTTTGCACTTATTTCATGGAAAATAACCTAGAAACTATATTTTTCAAATAGGCATACATAAACCTATCATTTGAGACCGAATGTGATTTGCTGACCGTGTGAGGGCTGTATAGCCAGTCAAGGTCGTTAAAAACTCCATCATCATCACCGAATGTGACCTTCAATAAACTGAAAGTAGCTAAATATCTCCCTTATTTCAGGCAAAAGTATATAGAAACCTTAAATGTTGGGAATCAGTGTGAGACCGCAAGCAGTCTTCATGATAAACTTTTGAGTCCACAAGCCTGAAACTCAATTTTTTGAAAATTTTAGTTGGATTCTGTTGGCTTGTAGAGAAGAATTTTACAAGCCTGAAAGCAATTTTACTAGCAATGCCATAGGACTTGTGGTTAAGCATGAAGACTGCGCAAGTGACATTTTTTTAAACCGGAAGTTGGCAATTATCTCCCTTATTTCAGGCAGAAATATATAGAAATCAAATATTTATTGAATCAGTATGAAGAAACATATGCTTGGACGCCAATAGGAACAAAGTAGAGTTCGCGAAAACTTTTTTTGACCTGTCAGTCATGGGACTGACAAAGCAAGATTATATGTCAGTCCTACAAAATTTTTGCCTGTCCTACAAAATCTGTCAATTTTATCCTGAAATAAAATTAATAACATATTTTATCGAAAAATAACTTTGAACTGGTGACTGAAAAGTATCGTATGCATAACGAACATGTCATGAGTTTTGTTTCACGGTCGTACTTAAGTCATTCCCTATTCTCCTGCCAACTTGCAGAAACAGACCGGTCGGGTCTTCGTTCCCGCTCATATTGCTTCCTTTTTATTTGTTTGGCTTTATGGGAAGGTTCCACCGCCGATCGTTTGCCAGGGACGGCTCCATGAACAAATTTGATAGGCCACATGTAGCTCGCCGCATTGGTTTGTTTATAATAATTTTCGGAAACCAGTACCAGATATTAGCCATGGGTACATCTGATGACCGATGAAAAAAAAGTACTGGAAATTAGCCGCGGGTACATCTAATGACCTATGTAAAAAACATGCCCACATATGCACTGCAACGGCCGTTTTTGCATCGGTCATCGGGACCACCTCTAGCGATCAATATACCAGTGCGAGTCTCATTTTGGCAAAACATGTTGCACGAAAATAACCCTTCACCTGTAACCACTCTTTTACCACTCTCTTTTATTGGCAGTATTGCTAATCACAGCACCCAAAACGATAAAATCAGAGCTTGACATTAAATTAAGATGCAATGATTATTATGATTCTTAATAATAATAGCAAAAAAAAAAAATAAATAAAAAAATAAACAGGATAAAGTATTTAATTTTACAAGACCCAAAACTTAAAATTAAATTGATTTAAATTAAGCTGGTAAAGTTTAGGTTCTTTGTCATAAATATTTCGACTTTGAAATACTGAATTTCATTTTACCTGAGAATTGATATCTTCGTTAATACTGTTTCAATAAGATACAAAGATTTGTTTACTGCAATTGGTTTCTGGTGCGATAGCCAACACTTGTTTTCCTCTCAATACGTTTATTGAAACTGCCTTTTAAAAAATCCGGGTAATATAAAATGTCATTTTGCCGTTTCGTTTTGATTGGATGATGGGAAATAAAGATAATTTCCATTGGTTGTAGCCACTAGCAACAAAACAAGCCGAAGGTATATTTTCAAGACTTTTCTCTGTTCATAGGGAAAATCTAGAGTGTTTCGAAACAAGCACCTGTTCTGAGGAAATCTGTTTTTCCTATGAATAACTAATAAAAACATATTTTTTTAAAAGAAATATCAAGTGCAGGATTTTTTTTATTATTAAAGATTCATCAACAAGATATATTTTTGTAAATATTGTGCCACTTCCGTTCATGCGCTGGATACAGATTTCCGAAAACAAGTATGTCGGCAGACGAAGACACCGAGCTTCGTGATCTTGTAGCACAAACTTTAGAGACAAATGGAGTTTTAGGGAAAATCAGGGTAATTTAAACCAAAGAAAATATTGAAAGTGAAAGGTAGCTTAGCTTACATTATGCACGCATAGTCAGAACGCCTTTCTACTTGAATTTTAAGACGTTGCTGATGACGCTTTTGCATCCATGGTGCATGTACTGACAAGAAGTTGGCAAAGTTTCCACGGAATGTAGAAACATTTGTTACATGTTTACAAATGATTATCAATGCAAGAACGTCATAAAAATTTATTTGACATCGTATTTGTCCATAGTCGTGGTTTTATGATATGTTTACCAAAATTTGATAAACCACAAATCTTTAAAAAAAAATATAAACTTTTTCTTCAATTATCTCCCTTTCTTGAAATTGATAGGTATACGGTGATACATCCTAGGATAATATGAGGAAGGCGCTACCTTTAGAAATGCCAGCTTTATACCAAGACTATGTACTATATATTGATTGTTGGTTGCTTAACCATGTTAACGTCAAGTAGCAAATATTTCATGCATGTTTAGGACGAATGTATTTAATCAAGGATTTGTATAGTAAGATCTTACTATACAAATCCTTGATTACATATAGTTTTTATCTAAAATAAAATAATGAGTTCAGATGGAAAATGTTTAGGGAACGATCATTGAACTTCAAAAGGCAGGAGGGGGTATGGTAATTTTCTTAAAATAATATTCTGATTACCAAATTGATGAGGAAAAAAATATTCTGTTCAATCAGATAAAAAAAAAAAATATTCTGAATCAAGATTTTCCCCATACCTGCTAGCGTTAAATTGTGACCAAATAATTTTGATTGCAAATTTGACAAAATAAAACAATAAGACATTTTAATTTCAAAACTATGAATACTGTTATACCATTAAAGTCCATTATACAATCCATAACTTTATTAAATTAATTTTTTTTTTGATTTTCATGAAAAGGTGGAGGATTTGGTATATCTTTTTCATCAATATTTAAAAGTTGTAGCTGTTTTTTTTTTTAATTTTGTATTGTAAACAACGCTTTCTCTTTGTTGAATTATTTTTACTTTCTAAATTAGCTGGATGTTCATATTGTATTCCCAATTTCCTGCATCTCATATATATATGTGATCAGCAAGAGGATCATTCTGATTGTTAAAAGAAGAGTTTAAATTTATAATGAGCCTGTTTGGAATGATGTTTTTATTAGGTTTTTTCATTTTCATCTAAGCCTAAGGATCCATAAATAGGGTTGTTAAGTTGATAATCTAAAGATTTTGCAATTTTCTAGGTTGCTATTTAAATTTGAGGGGAGAACACTGCTCTGCAGTATAAATGTATTCCTGATCATCTCGGTTTGTGGGTTTCTACATCAATTTCATGTACTAATTCAGTCAGTTTTCATGTTATTTCTTGCATATATTTTTTTTTATAAGCTTACTTTTCAAGTTTTATACAACGGCAAAATAAAATTGAGAATGGAAATGGGGAAAAGATATAGGAAGATGTGGTTTGAGTGCCAATGAGACAACTCTCCATCCAAGTAACAATTTATAAAAGTTAACTATTATAGGACAAGGTACGGCCTTCAATACATGTATGTCAAAAATTTGCTTTGAGTAATGCTATCGTGTTGTCGTTGTTTTCCAAGACACATTTGGTTTCGGACAATAAATAAATAGTTTAAGTGAATGGATTTCTATGAAATTTTACCAGAAGGTTCAATACACAAAAGGAAGGTTAGAATTGATTTTTGGGGTTATGGTACCAGCAGTTTAGGAGTCAGGGGCCAAAAACAACATTTTGGGGGGTTTTCTCAAAAAATTTACCATTTTTAATTTTACATTGATTATTTCTCATCTATATATAAGGTATAAGTGCAACAAATGCTGATATGGCAGGAGATACACATGAAACAGGGTGTGTAAATTATTTTATCGGTAATTTGTGCATTTTTCCTTTGATGTGTACTCCTTGATAATGTTGACGTCAGTATCAGTGGGCTGGTCACGATAAAGAAAATATATTGGGTCAGTTCGAAATTGACATGCGCGAGTGCACCGCAAAAGGATCCTTTCCATTAATTCACAAAATTGCACATGATTTTTTTCGCAGAAACGCACGAGTTATTTGGTGAATGAACATGATGAAACACTTGTCATTGTTCGAAACTTTTAGTAATTAAAATTTAGTTTAGCCTTTTTGAACGATTCACTGATTGTGTGAAAATTTGAACAGAAAATGTACAAAAAATAAAATTGAATTATCTGCAGAATTATTGATATAGCTTTCCTTACTATTCACAAGGACATATAACTAACATATCGTCCATGTTATTCCGATCTGATTTTTATTCATACATAGTCTGGCATGGCTGGTGCTGTTCCAAGTTGTCTTCTTTTCTGTTTCTTGAGAAGTATTTGTTTAACCTGTTCAGTCACTATAAAGTGTTACAATTCATAATTAGATGCAACACATAAATAGTGACCAAAAGGTTCTGCTTTCACATGAGAGAAGCTAGAAAAATTAAATGTACACATTTTCAACATTTTGTAGGACTATCATATAAAATTAAGGAGATATGTAGATAGAGACTGCTGCTGAATAGAAATCTGTTTTCAAATTAGTCCATATTAAAGTTTGAAGGGTCCAAAATTAAAATATATTTGATTCAACTGACATAAAATTTTGGTGTTTTTATATGCTAAATATAATGTATACATCTGCGGTCGTATCAGGCTGTGCTCGTGAACCATTTTATTACTTTTTGGTTTGTACTTTTTATTTTGGTCATGAAAATTAATTTGTAGGTGTGAATTTGCTAACGTTAGTGTACCCAAATTGCACCTATTTTGACAGTTTTTCACCAAAGTTTTTTATAGATCAATGGTGTCATTCACATCATAATTTTAAATACATAGCTGTATCAAAATTTGAATGCTTCTCATTAAAAAAATATATAAAGTATTTAACTTAAAGCAATTTAAAATTAATCAATAAATAATACAATGCATTGAAATATATACATTTAACTAGGGGATCCAACCATTGTCTGCTAATTAGTGTGGTATGCGTATTTTTCACTTTTGTGATCATTATTCTTCTGTCAGCTGTGTCATTCGATGCCTGTACTTATAATCGTAAGAATGCGGAATTCTTTCATAGTTGGTCCGTATCCGATCTGTGATTCGAATATATTTCAATGGCGGACAAACCGGGAAAATTTACAAAATTAAACGATGTTTGACAGGCAATTTGGAAAGAATTATGACGTTTTTAACGCAACAAATGGATAAAACATTAAGAAAAGGCAAATGCACCAAGTTCTAATGTAGCAACAAATTTTTGTTGAAAATCAGAATGATTTGTTGTGCGCATTCGAGTGATAGACCAGACAATAGTTTCTATTCTGTGCTTATTTTGTAGACGATACTTGTTTACTATATAGTTACACAAATTTAATTTTGAGTCCACATAGAGTCCTAGAAAATGGGTTTGAACTGACCTCCAAACAATCCATGAAGGCATGATTCTGTAATGAGGTCAGTACCCAAATTCAATACATCATTACATGTTTAATTTCACATCCTTAAAATGGAATATAAATTGATGTTTTGTTTTATTTCTTCAAATATTTCAACAATTTGACATTATTCGATGCTAACTTAAACTATAATTTTTTTTTAAGAAATGGATGCTGGTAACAAATTTAATTTGCTCATTTTAAAAGATGATTATTAGATAACTTCACATGGTGAAAGCTAAAGAGAACTTGGAAGATTTCATAGCTTTTTTGTTGAATAGGTACAATTTGGGTACTGAGTGCAATTTTGGTACTGTGATGTTATAACCATAAGTTTTAATTGCTTTAATAGGTTGAAATGTGCACCTGATATAGTGATAAAAGTATTCGGTAGAGTGAAAATGTTTTGATTAGGTTTAATCTGATGCATAAAATATACAGGCGACTGCTGCAGCTTGAATTTCAAAGGATGTAGCCCACATACTTCCAATTAACATGCCCTGTAATACCTATCAAAAGTTTTGGTATAATCATGGGTTATCATAACTCCATCTTCCCATAAAATCCAATTTGGACAATATGGGAGCATACAATACCTAAATGTACCACTCAGACGCAAGTCTCCTTTTATGATTAAACTTAGAGAGAGAGAAAAAAAAAACAAACAGTTTCCATCTCCTTGGACTGTATAAGTGTCATAATTAATGACCAGATTTGTTGAGAGTTTGCCAAAAGAAGTACAGAATTGGAAGATTGTGAATTTGAATATATTTTGTTTTGTTTAAAACTTTTGTAAAAAAGTTTTGAATTTCACCTGAATTTGTCTGAGGGCTACATGAATAACCATGATCACATTCAACAGTAAAATCAAGTCATTATCACTGTTACTTGATATGGGGAATTCTGTGGCAAATGAATAGTAGTCATAGTCAACCAGTGCACCGCCACCGGATTTTACCCTGACTCCTGAGTACCTCCGCTCGTTTCTCCGAAATTTATTGCTTGTAGAGTTTTTTCTGTGTTCCCATGGCTGGACGGAACTTTTACACTGTAAATGTTATCATTAATTATGATATTGTGACTTTAAATGAAGAACCTGTGATTATTTAGGAAATCTGCTTTCGCTGTCACTTATAATGGAAAGATGATGCAGACGATAAAACATGACGTCAGATGTTGTTGTCCAAACTTCGGTTATTTCCGTGGTACAATAAAATTTAAATAAACTATACAAGTTACCAAAATTTCTTTATTCTTGTTTTGTAAACAAATTAAAATTCCTGTCGATTTAACATCGAAATTGTTCCGTTCTGTCCGTTTTTTCGAGATCGCGATGAAACGATAAACTCGGCAGCCATTAAAAAAATCGTGATTTAACAAGTAAAACTTTTCAGATGGGTCGTTTATCGTTTTATCCCAAAACGATGGTGCCAGCCTGGCATATTAATACACCGCACGTGTGTCAAGTAAACTACTTAGTGGGGCCCCTAACAATTTCACTGAAGTTTTAGCTGATTCTTCTGCTGTCTGAATTTTGATGAAAATATCGTGTGGTAGTTTGTTGCCTTAGGCTAAGTTGGTTCCAATCTTTAATATGAAACTGTATTTTAATGTATCTGATTTTGTTTGAAATCTCAGGAAATGTTGGCTATGCATGTTCTTGATGGTTTTTTCATTTGGTCAGATGGTATGTTTGCTTGACCATGTATACCTTTGCAGAAGAGGATTAGTCTGTTTTGTGTACGGCGATCTTTTAGTGATGGTTATTGCAGCTGGTTTAAAATTGCTGTCATGCTTCCCGGTTCGTAGTTGTAGTTTGATGTTTTGAACCTAGCCGGTCTTTTCTGTACATTTTCCAGCTGGTCTTGGAAGATATATTTGATGTGGGTCCCCGGCAGGGTGCAAGACAAGTCGGCCCGGAGACAACTCGGACAGACTACAAAAAAAAGACAACTTGGACGTCTATATGCAAGTATTTGTTGTATCCTCGAGTATTTCTGCCAAGCACACTCCATTAACGGATTAATTAAGTTTGTAAAATGAATCACTGAAGATTCAAAATATAGAATCTCCATGATGAAGAAAAAATAAGAATGTGCACTAAAGTATACTTTGAAGTACAATATAACATGTTCCACAAACTCTTATGTTTATACTTCGTTATAGTTGGCATTATGGAAAAATAATCTAAAAAAACCTGTAACTAGAAAAAATAGATAATAATCCGAGTTGACTTTAAAATAATAAATTGATAAAGACAATTAAAAATTTGTATTCACATTAAACAGTCAAGGGTGTAACTTAAATAAGTTATTAGAGAAAAATAACATACATGTGTTATTACAGATACTTTTATGAGTTGTCTACTCTTTTTTTCTTAATCTGTAGTAACATATGTTTGTTATCAGTTAAATGTATTATAAAAATTTTTAATTTCAGTGGGCACTTGGGAATTCTTGAAACTTGCCCAGTAACCTAATACATAACCTTGAAAACTAATTTTCCAATTCAATTAATACATTTTTGATCAACCATGGTAAATCAATGAGACAAGGCTTTTAAGTGATAAACTTAGCTGTAATAACAAGGCTTAGTTAGTGTTTCCCCTATCACACAAAAAGGGCATGGTAACTTAATTGAAAAAGGGCATCTAGAGCGCGCAAAAATTTATAAAAAGGGCACCTACAGTGTATGGAAAATTAACAAAAGGGCACCTACAGTATGCTGAAAACATGAAAGGCAATAAATTGTCATATTGCATTGGTAAAGTATGGACTGGCAGTTGTTGATGGAATCAGAACACAAGATAGCAAGTGTATTGTTTTAAAATAATATTGTATATGATGCATCTTTAAATAAAGATGAAAATCAACATTATTTCGGGTAAGAGCACGGGACCATCAAGGATGTATGTATATTACTAGCTATACATCTTTGTCAGACTTTGAAGGACTAAGGCATAAATTTACTAGGCAGTAATTACATGATTTGACTGATGTGGCACTTAAATATGAAGATTAGGATATAAGATCTGAAAATCTAGTTCAAAATTTCACTTCAATTAGTTTCAGGGGACAGTCCTGATCAACAAAAGTTGGGCCCTTTTTTTTAACCCAGGATTCACAGTATAAATGAACTTGTAGAACTTTGTAAGACTATTACACTGCATAATCAATATCCTTATAAAACGTTTAGATCGATATTTAGAATTCATTTCTATAAAGTTGGAACCAAGGAATTTTACAAATTCTTACTGGAATGATTCTTATAACTGTAAATTGTAAATTAAACGAGAATTGATCACGTTTACTTTCGATTTACAAATGAAATGTAAACGGGAAGTGACAAGTAGATAATAAATTCAGAATGAATCCGGATTCATCTACGGATTGGTTCGCTTTAAAAAAAAAGGCAGTAAATTATCATTATTTGATTTGCTTAGTAAGAACTATATTTGTCTCTCTCATTTATTTCAAACTAAATTTATTTCGTATTTTACGTTTTAGTGTCTATAAATTCATAGGAATACTTTCACGCATGCGCAGTATATATCGTAAACAGTAAAGGAAGAACCTGTTTGACTCGTGAAAACTTTTCTGAACGATTTGAATAAAGTTCTATCTCTTTAATCGAAATTGAACGTTTTATACCAAAGATCACGAAAATGCGATCTTTGACGAAACTATGACAAACAAACTGCAAACTGTGATCGTTTTAGAAATATTGAAATTAAAAAGCGAACTGTCCGGGGGAAAACAATTTTGTTCAAATGACGAAACTACGACAAACGAACTGCAAATTGTGGTCGTTGGCTTTGAGAAATATTGACATTAAAATGCCGACTGACTGATTTTAATGGGGAAAATTATTATGGTGGTCAATTATGAGGTTTATTAGTAATGAACGGATTAGTGACCCATCCGATGGCGATAAGCGGATTAACTGTAATCACAACTTTATAACACCTGTTGTAAATGTTAATTAGCTGAGGGTCATAATCTTGTCTGAAACATGAAGACAGGAAGAAAGGGCATTTTTGAGACAATGGGGTCATCCAAAGAAGTAAAAAAAGGGCATGGCGTCATTTAGGTAGACAAAAAAAGGGCATGGCGTCTATTCATGCTAAACATGCTTGGGGGAAACACTATTAGTTATTACAGGCATGTAACTTATTATAAGAGACACTTGGGAATGACTTGGAAGCTTGCGCAGAACCTCATTACATGCTCTGATCATTATTTATTACAATAAATTAAAATACATTGTGATATATGACTGAGAAAAGGCTTTGAAGAGATGTAGAGAAGCTGTAATAACACCCTTTAGTTATTACAGGCTTATATTTTCTGTAATAACATAGGTGTACTATGCATGATTGGCAAACTATGGACTGTGATATCTTTCTAAAGTTTAGTATACATAAAGACAATTACCTTCTTTTGGTATGCATAATGCGCATTTGTGTATTGTGCGCACCCCTTTTATGGTCCAAGAAACTTGAGAAAAAAAGTTTCTTCTTTGTATAATACACATAGACATTTTCGGAAAAGTCACAGCTCCAAAATCGGTAAAATGTTGTTTGAGCGTGATTTTTTTCAAGGATTTAATGAGAAGTCATGATTAACATCATGGAAAGAATTGATTGTAGCTGAATAAAGAATTTTAATAGTTATCTTCTTTTTATAACCCACAAGTTAATGTTTGTCGTTTGTTGGCAAACAGGAAGTCTAAACTGGAAGTTTTTTAAATGGTCACCGATGATGGTGAATTCTGTACGGAATACGTAATTAATACGAAATTGTATTATCTTGTATTATTTAATTTTATGTTATGAATTAGTGCTGAAATAAATTGTTAAAATCTCATACTTTTTATTTTTTGTTTGTTGATTCTAGCTGTTAATCTGGATTATCACACCTCAATCAATGGGTCTAATCGATGTCAAAACAATCAATGATAGGTTCACCTTGTTCCTAATTAAATTCGTTCAGGTTACAATTATGGGATAATCATGTTTTCAATCATAATTTCTTGAACGGTTTTAAACAGTTGTTACTGTTTAAAACTTACAAAGTAGAAATGTATTTATAAAATAAAACTTCTCATAGACTAAGTCATCACTTTACAAAATTAAGTCACATGACTGGCGATCACCTGATACATTAAAAAAAATGGCGGTTTATCTTTTCAAAACGAGTGTGGTTTATTCAATTTTCATACACTTATCTTCTACTCTCCATGATGAACACATACAAAAACAGTAAGTTATGACCACAAGAAACACAGAGCCTAAATTAACCAACAACAAAAGCTTCAATGTGTCTTTATTAAGACATGGCAAACTTCCGGATTGTAAACAGATGGACAAATTTACACGATAAACGAAGGTAACTACAGAGATATAAAATGTATTTTATTTGAATAAAACATGACATATCAAGTACAATAAGATACATATTACAAATATAACATGTAAAACATAATAAAAGTCGAGGTATTAGCGAAAAATTCTGTACTCTTCACTTCACCTGTTTTTTTCTTTGTCCGAGTTCGGACCTGAAAAAAGACCAAGAAAATGTTTGTAGGCATGTATAATGGGCGCCCCTCTTACAAGAAAAATGTCCCAGGGTATAAATGTGCACACTATACATACCAAAAAACGGTATAATATCTAAAGAACTTGTATACAATTTAACAAAATAAAAGATGTATATTGCCCTTTGAAACATGTAACATACATATGTTATCACAGATTTTTGATTTTATAGCCCACTATAACCATGATAACAAATGCATGTTATTTTCTCTAATAAAATTGAGAATGGAAATGGGAATGTGTCAAAGAGACAACAACCCGACCACAGAACAGACAACAACAGAAGGTCACCAATAGGTCTTCAATACAGCGAGAAATTCCGCACCGGAGGCGCCCTTAAGCTGGCCCCTAAACAAATATATATACTAGTTCAGTGATAATGGACGTCATACTAAACTCCAAATTATACACAAGAAACTAAAAGTAAAAATAATACAAGACTAACAAAGGCCAGAGGCTCCTGACTTGGGACAGGCGCAAAAATGCGGCGGGTTAAACATGTTTATGAGATCTCAACCTCCCCTATACCTCTAGCCAATGTAGAAAAGTAAACGATAACAATACGCACATTAAAAGTCAGTTAAAGAGAAGTCCGAGTCCGATGTCAGAAGATGTAACAAAAGAAAATAAACAAAATGACAATAATACATAAATAACAACAGACTACTAGCAGTTAACTGACATGCCAGCTCCAGACCTCAATTAAACTGATTGAAAGATTATGTCTTCATCATATGAATATCAGGCACAATCCCTCCGTTAGGGGTTTAGTATCATACCATCATAAAATATATGAGAAGAGCATAACCCGTGTCATGCCAACAACTGGTTTTAAATAAATGTGTTTAGTTCGATGCAAAGACCCTATAAGTGAATCAATATTAAAGCCAAAATATGCAATCTTTAATGACCTGACAACAGTATCGTAACTATATCCCTTCTTAATAAGTCTATTTAAAGGTTTTGTTAGCTTCTGCGGTGAATACTGACATTTTAGTGCTTTATAAAGAATATTACCATAAAAGATTGGATGTGAAATACCTGAACGATAAGAAATCTGCATGTTGAGCTATATTTACGAATGATGTCCTTGTACCGATGATAAAATTTAGTAAATGTTTTGACTAGTTTGTGATATCGAAAACCCTGGTGTAATAATTTTTCAGTAATACATAAATTTCTTTCGTTAAAATCTGAAACGTTGTTACATACACGAGCGAATCGTACAAGTTGAGATATATAACACCGTAAGATGGTGACAAGGAACGTCACCATCTAAAATGGATAATTAACGATAGGAAATGAAAATCATCTCTTTTATCATAAATTTTGTATTAAGCTTTCCGTTAATGATATGGATATCAATATCGAGGAAAGGGCAGTGGTCATTGTTAGTATTAGCTTTATTTAAAGTAAGTTCAACAGGATAAATTTCTTTAGTATACATACTGAAGTCGTCATTATTGAGAGCCAATATATCATCCAAATATCTAAAAGTATTATTAAATTTTGTATCAGATGTTGTTTCGATGGGTCTTTGCTGATTTTAGTCATAAATTGTAACTCATAGCAATACAAAAACAGGTCCGCAATAAGTGGTGCACAGTTAGTCCCCATTGGAATTCCGATAACCTGACGATATACGGAATCTCCAAAGCGAACAAAAATATTATCTAGTAAAAATTCAAGGGCAGATATAGTATCAAAGCATGTCCAATTGACATATTTCTTTTGTTTATTGCTACTAAAAAATGACCTAAAAGAGTTAGAACATATGTATTCACATTCTGACTTTTAAATGCCCATTTAATTAGGTGTGTGAATTTTTCTTAATGAGAATGTGAGGCAATGTGGTATACAGGGTAGAAAAATCAAAACTTTGAACAGATTCAAAATCACCAATATAAGCATGCAATTTATCAAGTACTTCCAACGAGTTTTGACACTCCAAAAGTAATTAATTCCATTATTTTCAAAGGCCTTATTTGAACAATTTATTATCAGGTTTTGATAGTACCAAGTGAACTGGTAAGAAGAATAGACAATTTAGTAGTGGAACAATGGCTTGAAGACGAAATAAATCTATATTTGTAAGGTGTTTTATGTAGCTTCGAAGCCAGTACATAGTTGGGACTTTCATTGTATTTGGTTCTGCTTGTAAAGAGGTAGCTAAAAGTTTATGTTTGTTACAGATGTCGTTTTCTGAAAATGGAGTCAGTTGGAATGTTGGTGAATTGGTGATTTCTTTTTCAGAACCTCAATGTAAAATTTACGTCAAACAATAATGATATTATTAGCAGCTTTATCGGCCGGGACAAAACAAATTCCTTGGCTAGTTCTTTAAGTTTATGTTTGATACGAGAAATAGGTTTATTATGGTTGTTGTTAAGAGTAAAATGTTCTTTAAAATGTTGAATACGATATCAACTATGTTCATTACTGAATTAAAAAAGAGTCCAAAGATTTTTGTCAGCTTTTTCCCGTTTTATCCATTTTAAACAGTAAGTATGGAGTGAGTCGTGGATGATATTACGACACTCATTCCAATTAATGATTGACGGGGACGATATTTAGGTCCTTTACTGAGGAATGATTTAAACTCTCGGTCTTGAACGATGTTAAGATCTCCTGTTATAACATGGGAAATGGGTCCATAAATGTATTCGAATTACTACAATTACATGAAGTAGGTGTATTTTCACTGATATTAACATCTTTACACAATTGACTATAATTAAACACATATTTCGGGTAGATTTCTTGTAAATATAACAAATAAGAGGGAGCTCAGTATTATCAAAATATCCAGGAATTTGTTCTTTAACAGAATGGTCGTTAAAAATACCGCAATATTTACAAAATCAAAACCTTTATTGACATACTTTATTTTAATAAAATGTTTTTATGATCTTCAGGGCGATCAATTTTGGGAAACAGTTTAGAATAACAATATGCCATTATAATTTGAACGATTTCATACTTAGGACTGCTATATGAAATTGTGTTGCAATCCTCTAAAATTTTATTTAACTTATTAACCGGTAATGAACAGAGCTTTGTTAACAGATAATGTCTGCCGTTGTTTTTGAAATAGAAATTAGGTCCGAAATATTGGTATGATTGGTCCGAAATTTTCTTTGATTGCGATTTTTCTACGACCATGAGAACGGTTTTACGAACAGTTTTAGAAACTATATCCAAAATGTTAACAGAATCGGTTCTTGAGATATTACCAATTCCCATGATATTATCATTAAGACCGAGAGGGTAGACTGTCTGTAATTTTTAATCCAATTTAATTCAATTATTTTCCGTGATCGTACAAACTTTGAATGAGATTCACCAGGCTGCTTATTTACTACTTCTAAAGGTTGGACTGTTAAATATTTAATAGGATGATTGTGCTTCTTAAGGTGTTGATAAATGATACTTTTGAATTTATTGGGTCTTTTAAAACGATACAGGTGTTCTTGCGTGCGTTTAGATAAAATCGTCCAGTTTCACCTACGTACTGAATACCGCATCCCGGTTTGTTTCATGTGAGTAAATAAATAATACTGTTCGTTTTCAAGTTATATCAGTTTCAAAATTTAAAGAAAATGTGCGACCATTAAACGTGGACCTTACCGTATTGTTGGTGGAAAGACGGGACATGTAAGTCATTTTTTGGCATGACACTTATCGATAGAAGGGTAACCACGATTTTTATTGTTAAAAATGTTAGCGATGGTAGTATTTTTAGATAAGCGATTTTGAAGATTGAGACGTGTAGATACCCTTTGAACGAGTTTAGTATTTAATATTTTTCCATTTCTAAGCTTCATATTTGTTTATTGTTTGTGGATTTAATTAGAAAGGAGCAAAGACTGGCGTCCAGAATATGAACCAGCATACAATCAATTAAATTATGTAAAAATGATAATTCTGTTAGGCTAAAGATGTCAAACGCTATCCGTCATTAATTACCGAAAAATAAAACAAAAGATAGGGTATATCAGGGTAGCGACTGACATCTGACTAAATAGTAGAATGGGGCTGAAAATTGAAATACTACTTTTGATAAATATTCCTAAAGTAATGAATAACTTATTTAAGTTACACCCTTGACTTAAACAATTTTTCTTTTATCATGTTTTGCAAATTCAACAACATGCCGAAATGATATTGTCATGTAAAATATAGCTTTTAATAATTTATAATCATTTATTTAGTTCAAATCCTATTTTAATACTTTGTCTGAATTGTCAATATAGACGCCGGGTCCGAGTTGACTTATTGATGGTCCGAGTTGTCTTATAAGTCAGTCCGAATGGATTTGTTCCGACTTTTCTCCGGGCCGAGTTGTCCCGCATTCCCCAAGCAGTGCTTGCATATTCTAGGACAGGTCATATGATATGCCTGGAGTTTAACTTCAAGTGGACACGATGAGAGGTTTCTTTTTAGTAATCCTAATGTCCTATAAGATTTGTTGCATATCTCCTCTATGTGCTTTCCCCAGTGTAGGCCATTGGTGATGTTTACTCCTAGATATTTAATAGATGTTAAAAATTGGAGTTTGGTATCTTTGAGAGTGTATTCAAATGAAGTTGTTTTCTTCTTGCGACTCAATGTCATCATGTTGCATTTAATTGGTTGGAATCTCATACCCCAATTAGTCTCCCAGTTACCAAGAGTATCTATATCTTTCTGTAGCAGTGTTCAAGCTATGATATCAAAAGGGCAGGGAGCCAATCATGAAAAGGGCACTTTAGCACGCTGATTGATAATTCAAAAAGGGCATGTCAAACATTATCTTTTAATATGTAAACAGCAGGGGTTTCAGCTAGGAGTTTGAGGGCTTCAGTCAGTTTTACGCAAGATGAAAATCAACCTTATTTTGGGTAACAGTAGGACCAAGGACGTTTATTACTAGCTATACATATGCCAATGTCCTTCAAGGAGCAAGATCTTTGAAGGCCTTAGGCATGCTACAAATGAAGGCAGTTATTGCATGATTTGACTGATGTGATGCTTAAATATGAAGATTAGAACAATGATCCGACAAATTTGTTCACAATTTCACTGCAGTTATTTTCAGGGGACATTCTAGTCCTTTGTAGGAAGGCGTCACAGCAAAAAAATAAAATAGCTTTTCAAGACGTCATAATTATTTGGACTAGGGACATTCTTCACAAACAAAAGTTGGGTTCCTCATTTTTAAAACCAGGAATCACAGCATAAATGAAATTGTAACGACTATTTCCCTGCATAATCATTATCCCTGTAAAAACGTTTGATTCGATATATGGAATTCATTTTATAAACTTAGAACGATTAAAATGACTATCTTTTATGAAATAAAAACGGGAAGTGACAAAAGGATAAAAAAAATTAGAATAAAACGGATTCATCTACAGATTGGTTCGTGTTGAACAAAAAGGCAGGACATTGTCATTTTTATACGACCGCAAAAAATTTTTGCGGTCGTATATTGGTATGACGTCGTCGTCGTCCGAAGACACATTGGTTTTCGCACTATAACTTTAGTTAAAGTGAATGGATCTCTATGAAATTTTACCATAAGGTTAAATACCACAAAAGGAAGGTTGGGATTGATTTTGGGGGTTATGGTACCAACAGTTAAGGAATTAGGGGCCAAAAATAAGCATTTTCTAGTTTCCAGACAATAACTTGTGGAACTGTGTATGGATCTCTCTGAAATTATACCACAAGTTTCCATACCACAAAGGGATGGTTAGGATTTGCTTTTGGGGGTTATAGCTCAAACCGTTTAGGAATTAGGGGCAAAAAGGGGGGGGAAAACAAGGTTGTCCTGGTTAATGGACAAATGCTTTAGTACAAAACATAATTTAAAGCAGTGTAAGGGTGATAAATCAAATACATCACTTGAATTACCTCCCTTACACTGCTTTTAAATTATGTATAAAGTAATGGTTAATGAACAATTAAGACAATTTAAAAGCAGTGTAAGGGAGGTAATCCAAATACAACGTTTTGATTACTTCCCTTACACTGCTTTTAAATTATGTTTAAAGAAATGCATATTTATAAAGGAAGACCAGTAAGGGACGACATCAAAAGATCAATGTAGGATAAAAAACTTAAATCAAATAGTTTGGGGGTGGGGGGGTTAAAATTGCTGCAAGTTTTGTTTATCCAAAATCGATTTTACATATATCCTTATTGGTCAATCAATTTTTCCCAAATTAAGTTAAGAGGGGGTGGGGGTCAGTGAAAAAACTATGTGAATTAACAGGGCTCACGCTACCAGGCGACTAGGGCGAAGAAGTCGCTTTCCCATCCGTCACTTCGCTTTGCCCGACCCTCAAAAGCGAAAACAAGTCGCCCTGTTGTTTACGATACTCGCTTTCAGTCGCTTTCGTCATCGGACATTTTCAATTTTTACCAAGTTGATAAAACATCAATTTTTTATTGATTATTAAAGAAATTCAGACATAAACGATTCATTTTCTTAAGAAAACAGGTTTAAGCATTGACTTTACAGTGTGTAGCAGGTTATTTAATAAAAAGACAACTTTTTATCACTGCATGCACTTCCGGTACTTGTTACTCAGAGAGCGTACATTAATCCAACTTTCGGCGGCAAAATAAGTTTGTTACTTCATTTGAAAGTGATAAAAGTTGCCTCCAGTAAATGTTTAATCCATTTATTGCATTAAAAACGTCATATTCCTTTCCAAATAGCTTGTCAAACATCGTTTATTTTTGTAAATTTTCTTCGTCCGCCATTAATCGTTTACTAACTACGAATCGGAACCGGACCAGCTATGACCGAAATCCGTATTTTTACAATAATAACTACGGACGCATGAATGGAAAAGCTGACAGAAGAATAATGATCCCAAAAGGAAAAATTATGCATTCCACACGCATTAACAGACTTTTGGTTAGATCTAATTGATTAATGTATATAATTCCATATGATTTATATGGATTGTTTCAAAATATTGATTAAAGTTGCTTAACTACTAATATCAATATATTATGGCCCAGCTTAACTTTGTATATCTTTTGATGAGAAACACTGAATTTCATAACATGATAAACAAGATAGTTTTTAATTGAATTGTAATTCATATATTATAATTTCTTTACCTTTTTGACATAAAAAAAAAATCTTTTTAGTGCTAGATATTTAGTTGGTAGTTTCTCACAAGAACCTAAACTTAAACAACTTTGAATTTGAACTGTTAATTTAATTGTATACTCAGATATGAATTGAACAATATAAAAAGAACATTATTTACATATGACCCTTTATACTATAGTAAAATCAAAACATTGTAGCGCAGTGCGCGAAGGAGCACTTCTCTTTCAAATCTTACCACTTCTCCCTATCAGTTTCAAAAAGAGAAGTCACTTCTCCCTATGATTCTGAAGTAGTGTGAGCCCTGAATTAAGTTTTTTATCCTACATTGAACTTTTGATGTCGTCCCTAAAAATATCTGCAAATGTTGCATCTTTTTTTTTTACCAAAAAATCCATATGCAAGATTTGACACCATATTTTAAATTCTATTATAAAATAGATTAAGTTACATGTAGCACTATGGTAAATTTAAATGGGTAATTATGGTTGCAAACTCCATTGGGAAATTTGAATTGAGATTATGACCATATCTTGAGGGAAAGAATTTTTGGGGGAAAAAAGGGGGGGTAAAAAGAAATTGTGGGGGGGGGGGTCAATTTTTTCCCATTTCAGATTTCAGAAATTAAAAAAGAATTATTCTTCAAATTTTTTTTTTTTTTCAAATTTCAAGTATTGAAAAATTTCAAGAAGTAATCTTTAATTGCACAGTATGGCGCATTAGATCTGTAAAATCTTTGACCACATTTATTTCTTTGTTATGCCAAATCTGACCATGTATAAAGATTTTTAATTTTGGGTCCAGTTTTCAAATTGGTCTACATTAAGGTCCAAAGGGTCCAAAATTAAACTTAGTTTGATTTTAACAAAAATTGAATATATGGGGTTCTTTGATATGCTGAATCTAAACATGTACTTAGATTTTTGATTTTGGGCCCAGTTTTCAAGTTGGTCCAAATTGGGGTCCCAAATTAAACTTTGTTTGATTTCAACAAAAATTGAATATACAGGGTTTTCCATTCATTTTGCCCCCGAAAAATTTTTGAACTCTAGATTCAAAATCCTGGCATCTGGTGAATTTTAAGACAATATTACATGCTTGTCAAATGGACATATTATTAGCAGAACTTTTTTTGTAAAAAATTATGTAAAATAAATTCTTCTAATTACAGTGACTTCATAAAATTTTATTTAAAAAATTGGGTCCGAATTTCACTCCGGGTCCCTCATACAGGCTACAGCACATCGATTACAAGTAAATATATGGTTATTTACTCAATCAAAATAAAAAGCACCAGGTGCCGTACTTTAATTCAGTTTTAAAAAGTCGACACTATCAAGATAACAAGATCATTCGGAGACAAAAATGGATGGTATACTCGTATATATTTTTGATTTTGTCAGCAAATTATTGTTCACAGATTTGATTTGTAAATATTCCTTCATCGTAGGAAATTTTCTGTATTTGATTGAAGTTTTCAGGCCTGGTAGGTCATATCGAAACCTTCGATCCGGCGTAGTACAAACCTATGACAATTATCATGTCATCGATTCATTCGCGATTTAAACTACCGTTGGTACTCAAGTATAAGTCGATCCGACTGTAAGTCGGTTGCCCTTTTCAGCTCCAAATTCTAATGATTTAGTCTTGACCCTCGTATAAGTCGGACAAAATTTGGGCATTTTTTTTCAGCTGACAGTAACTGAACGCCAGTAAAACCAATGCAAATCCAGGAATTATATTCATTTTCTGCATGAATGTTTGTTTGGTTTGAATTTAGTTGATGCTCATCATGATAATTTATATTGCCTATAATAATAAAGATGTATTCATTCCTCTTGTTTTGTTCACTGTTTGATTAGCCATGTGTTGTTTACGTAATGCATCAATGATTTTGTAGGGTATGACTAATAACCTATTGTTTGAGAAAAGCGAATATAAACCAATATGAACCTGAAAAATTTAAAGTCAAACAACACTTAATGAAATTATTTTTCACAGCATACATAACTCAGTGTTAAATGAGCATGTACACTTCATAATTCTTATTATATTGTGATGATTAAAGGATTAAAAAAATTAAGTGAAGCTAATCAACTTTATATTAAATTAACTCCAACTCATTATAGTGTCATCTGTTTACCTATCACTGATAGTTTTCACACCTTTAGTGAATACAACTCTTTGTCTCTTAATTGGGGTTATCAATGGATTATATTGGCTTGTCAATGAACTTTGTAATTTTTGTTTACCTGAGACATTTTAATGAATAATGTTTTGATATTGGGAATGAATTTTAAAATTATTTTTTTATTATCATATAATTTATAAGTATTGAATTGATATCATGATATCACAATAATGACACAATAACTCTGCTGAATACATCCTTTCACATATTTGGTACATTGTTATCTCCTTTTCATTTTTGGTTCTTGGCTCTTCTTTTGGGTTTATACTCAAACCATGTGACCATTAAAATCAATACACAAACCGGAAACTGGGAATTTCAAAACGAATATTGGCAGAAAATGTTTAACAAAGAACAAATAAAACACAAAGACAGTACTAAAGTCATTTATTTTCAACAAAAACTTTTTATTTAGTGATTTATGTAGGTTTGGCAATCACAAACGTAGTTTTGACCAGGAAATTCACTCCTGACCACTTTTCTGAAGCTTGGATTTTCCTCTGGTCGCTAGATCTCGTCTATTAGTCGGTCCCCCTCTCTGGATTATGAATTTTACTCCCAAACTTCCGACTTATAAACGAGTTCCAACGGTAAACACAACAGAACAAATTGAAAAACAATGCATGCAAACTTTATAAATGTATTATCATAAAAATGCACACCTTTGTGTCGGTAAGCGGGTGGAAAATCTGTGATGGAATGTTTCATCTTCAACAACAAATGGAAGTTTTTAACGACCTGGACATGGCACGACTTTTGCATATACTCGATATCTCTCGGGATTTTCCAAATAAGTCTCTTTCGATGGATATTCAGCCGCATGTTCCGGTAGAAATACAAGCCGGAACTCTCAAACGTAAATAAAACCTAGATAATAATAAAAGTTACGACGTATAAAATAATCGTATAAGTAAAATATGCACCCAAATTTTTTTGGCTGATGACGATTGAACCGGCCAAAAAACTGCTTGAAACGGTCAATTTGGCCGGCGGCCGGTTCTTATGGAAAACACTGAATATATGGGGTTCTTTGATATGCTGAATCTAACCATGTATTTAGATTTTTAATTTGTGGGCCCCGCTATCAAATTGGTTCATATTGAGGTTAAAAGGGTCCAAAATTAAACTTTGTTTGATTTCGTAATAAATTGAATTATTGAGGTTCTTTGATATGCCAAATCTAACCGTGTATTTAGATTTTTAATTTTGGGTCCTGTTTTTTTAAATTGGTCTACATTAAGGTCCAAAGGGTCCAAAATTAAACTTAGTTTGATTTTAACAAAAATTGAATTCTTAGGGATCTTTGATATGCTGAATCTAAACATGTGTTTAGATTTTTGATTATTTGCCCAGTTTTCAAGTTGGTCCAAGTTGGGGTCCAAAATTAAACTTTGTTTGATTTCAACAAAAATTGAATATATGGGGTTCTTTGATATGCTGAATCTAACCATGTATTTTGAATTTTGGGCCCCGTTATCAAATTGGTCCACATTGAGGTCAAAAGGGTCCAAAATTAAACTTTGTTTGATTTCATCAAAAATTGAATTCTTTGGATTCTTTGATATGCTGAATCTAACCTTGTATTTATATTTTGATATTGGACCATAATAGGTAAATTATAAATTAGTCAACTGTGTGTTCACAACAGTCCACTTTTCAATGTTTACCAAGTTGATGAAACAACAATTATTAAAATTTTAAATAAAGAAATTCAAAGATAAAGACAATTTATTTCTTTAGAAACATGTTGATGTTGAAACCAAATACTTTGTAGATTGCATGTACGTATGTATGTTACCGGTATTTCAAAGAAACAACAATTTATGCATACACATTGAAGTATTTCCTTTCACTTGGACCAGCACTTGTTACTTGAAAATACATCAAAAGAACCTTATTATTGTGAAAAAAATAAGTTGTCTTATTAGACTGTAATTAATTGAACTTGACTTAGGTCA
Organism: Mytilus coruscus; assembly: GCA_017311375.1. Lineage (NCBI taxonomy): Eukaryota > Metazoa > Mollusca > Bivalvia > Mytilida > Mytilidae > Mytilus > Mytilus coruscus. Next base: position 22,115,964 of record CM029603.1, on the reverse strand, counting down.
ATGCTTGAACCATTTATTGCATTGAAAAGGTTATATTTCTTTCCAAATGGCTTGTTGAACTAAAGATTGATATTTTGTAATTTTTCTTCATCCCCCCCTGCTGAATTTACATCCTTTTAGTTTTAAAAGATTTTAAAGGTAAATTAATATAGATATGATGAGAGGCATTTTAGACTTTTTCAAATAACAGTGCTTAATTTTTTCTTAAATTTATTTTTCAGGCACAGCTGAGGGCCAGTGTGTTCCTAGCTTTAGAAGAACAAGAGTCTTCACAGGTATTTATTTTTGCATGGATAAAAATCATGAAATAAATAAACTTGTCCAAACAGGATCATTTGGCATTGCCGAATAAAGGCTTCTATAGTCGGCTGTTTTATTTTCCAAAATTGAACCAGCCAGACGGGTGCGGACTAGAAGCAAAAAATAAAAGAAAAAATTCTATTTCGCAAGGTGGTTTGTTTAGGTTCCACCATGTTTGTTATTGATATTGTAGAGGGCACTTTTATCATTTTCAAAACAAAAAAATTTTACCTAATCCATATTAATATGTTATTTTTATTCAATATCAAATAAATGTATATACTGATAAATTTAAAAATTAAATGCTTCACTACAAATATTTCACGTTTCTTTTTCACAGCATTGCTTAAAATAAACTGGAATCTGTTCAAATTTAAAGAAACCAAAAAAGCATAAAAGTCAACGGAGAGTTTCAATATACATTTTCTAACAGTTACAAAAAGTTTTTTTACCTGAAATTTCGTGGCGAGAAGGAGGGTGCGGACAATGTACCAATGCGAACTATACAAGCCTGATAACGGTAGTCTGATAAAAAAAAAAGATAAAAAGATTTACAGACCTGTGGACCAATACATTTTTGGTGTAATTGTTACACTTTTTATGCTGAAATGATTCCTTTTTGCTTTACCTTTGATATAACCCTTTTTGAGCAATTGTTTAGAAATCAATAAGAACGGTTTCTGTATACATTGTTGTACACTATACTTGATCAGAATTTCAACATACTCATTTCAATTAATTATTGCATTTAATGGTTTTCATTTGGATCAAGATTTTGCTTTTAATGTGTTAAGATTATTACCTGTTTTTGTTGATGTGGATTGGCAACTCAGGATTATGTAATTCTGAATAGCAAATTTGCCAAAAATTCTAGAAGACTGCATTATTTTGTCATGTGTGAAATATTGATTGATTGACTTCAGCACTCCTGTCTTTATCATGGCAGCAAGTTTTTATTGGTGTAGGAAGCAGGAGTACCCAGAAAGTACCTCCTAGATTCCATTGACAGTTAAGACTTGAGTAGATCCACAATCTCAGTATTGACAAGCTAGTAACCACTGTAGACGTACTAATTAATAGACCCTTTAATATAGGCCACTATGACATATTGGGTTTGATCTTCAGCTGAATGAATATTTCACAAATAAATGGGCGAAACTGTTTTTAACATCCATGACATTTAGAAGTACATATTTTATTTATAACTTGCCAGTGTCTGTCAAAGTCAAGCTGAAATTCTGGAAAAGTAAGATATACATGTATGAAGATATTGTCTTCATGTGTATCAAGAATGCATAGGAAAAAGTTATTTAAGAAGTTATAGATGTATCACATTTACATATTTTACCTAAAATTTATATGATCTGAATTATGTCCCATATACGAAAAAAAGACTTCGATATATTATATGATATAGAGTTTTAATCAAAGATGTCATCCTAATCTGGTATGCTTACAGATTATATAAAAATTTGAATTTTGTCATATTTGAGATTGAATAAGGCTTTAATTGTCATTTGTTTATGCAATAATGGTGTTTTTTCCTGATTTATCTTCTTATTTATTTGTAGAATAAGACTCCATTTGCAAACCATGACCTGAGGAAATTTCTTGGTACAAAGGAAGGTAAATAATCTTGTAGATGACTAGTATTACAGAAATGTGGTGTACATAAATGAAACATTCTTCAGTGATATACCAGTGTCTGTCTATACAGTATGTGTAGTTCTAAATCGTCTGAATTTAGAAAAATTGTGAATAATTTCAACACACTCTTTCAAAGATCTGCCTTCAACACCAAATCACATTAAGATATAACGAAAGACAAATTCTTACAAAGTTTTTCTCTTAGGACAGACACAAGAACATGGGGCAGTGTTGAACTTCCCAATTTTCATCTTGATCAGGTAAGTGACCAAAAATATGAATGGAAAAATTGCAATAAAATTCAGTTCATAAGAAACACTTGACTCTATAATTACAGTAGAGTAGACAACAAAAGTGCAGAGACAAGGAAAACATTACCATATCATACCAAATAAAAAAGTGATTGTACTTAAAGATGCAAAGCAAAGTACATGTATTGAACCTGCTGACATTGACATTAGCAAATCCTACATTCTTATGCTGACTGCTGTACTTTTGAGTACATTTCTTACAGCTTGAACAATGTATAAGAATAAAATTTGAATCTTCAGAAATCAGATACATTTCTGTTATAATTGGCTATCAAGGAATAAAATGAAGGCACAGCAAAAAGCATAACACAATGTTTTATCATTTAATTTTGACTTCGGGTTAGGAAGTTACATATGGGAGATAACTCTGGTTATTGTAGATTAGAAATATGAAACAAATTTTGGCTTTAATTGAAGGATTTGTTAAATGGTAATCCATTTAAAAGGATAAATTGTAACATTTTTTCATATTTTTTATATATTTTACAGGGAAAGCTGTAGCTGGTTTGATAAAAGAATTCCTAGAATTTTTCCAGTTAGAATATACACTTGCTGTGTTTGAACCTGAGGCTGGACTGGTAAATTTTTTGAAAATTTTGTGCAAATGAAGACCGTCAAGCAATCCTTATAGATAGTTTTAACTAGATATGTTATGTCTTATTTATACACAATTTTTAACCTCAATAGTAAGTTTGATGTTCAGTATATTTTGATTTGATTTGAATTGATTTTTGGTGTTTTAATGCCACTTTTAAGCACTGCTTTTTGGGCTATTTAGTGGCGGCCAGTTTTTATTGGTGGAGGAAGCCGGAGTGCCCGGAGAAAACCACCGACCTTCGATAGTATATTTTGAGATGATAGATTTATTCTTTACCTAGTACTTTTGATCCACACTCCTCTAGGGGGCTATGACGGATAGAGGCTGCAGTAATTATTTGAGTTTGTTTCAGGTCTACATTGTTCCCAGTTTTTTGTAAAGGAACTACAAGAATAAACCTTTTTTTTATTTGTTATTTCTTCTATTAACTTGGAACTTGGTATGATAGAAATATTAAATTGGAATTTAAAAGAAATAGTAATGCAAATTTAAAGACCTACTGACATTGATAAACATTAAGCTTATATTATTTACTGAAAAAAGTTGCTAACTTTCTAAAGAACTGCAGTAATGAAACTATATGCAATAGCGGTATATCAATACATTTTTACAACGCTCATACCATAATGAATACTGAAATAGAATTTGAAATTCTTACATTTACACAACTTTGCCAATCTTTCCAATAGTGATTCTTGTGAATTCCTGTCTGAAGTTCATTTTTCAGTAATGCAAATTTTAAACCGCTTCTTCTGAGTTGTTGTTACTGAACTAAACACAGTATAATCCTAATATATTTCAGAACATACCACATGAGTCAAGAGATACACTTGCAAAAGAATTAAATGTAGCAGATACGGGACAGTCAGCTGGACCCCTCATTGCAGAATTAGTTCAACAGAAAGGTCCAGCACCCAGATCTAGAACTCCTACACATGTAAGTGTATTGTAGTTTTGCCAGAGGTCTTTTTAAGATTATGTTTTTATATCAGTTTTGAGAAATAAATGGATGAGAGTATTTCATTGTACTAAACAAATGTTCCAAGAAGCTTTTTTGTGTAGTACCCTTAAGGAATGAATAATCATAACAGTCTGTTACATGTGAAAATTGAATTTTGCCATACTTAACAGCAAAAGAGAATAGATACATATTTTTGAAAGGGTTTTTAGTGCCTAACAAAACTCTCATCTTAAATTTTAACTTATTTGCCTTAATATAATAAGCAAAGAAAAAAAGAATTCTGTGACAATAACCTTAATCAAATCTTGTCAACCTTTTAAGCAAAAAAGTTGCATTGATCTCATACTCCTGACTTTCTGGTCATTTCATAGCCTAATTGGTGACCATTATGTACAGCTGACAGTTGTCTCATTTATATGCACAATAAAGAAATTATTAATTTTCACAGTTCAACTTCAACAATTTGAAGGTTAAAGATTTGAAACAGTCACATAAATGTATGATTATTAATATATTATCATGTTTTAGCAATATTATTGGGTAAATATAACTAGGGGTTTCAGTAGTGTTAACAGGGCACTGATGTGATATGGGGAGTTGTCTAATGTTCTAATGAAAATGAGTTTAATTTTTACAACAGTGTGGTTTGAAGTGGGTTTAATTTTTACAATAATGTAGTTTGAAGTGGGTTTATAGCATTTTGAGTATAGATTTTAAACAATAATAAAATCTCTTTAATTATCTTTTAATATCTTGTGTTGATCATGTTTTATTGCACTTATCAGCTATTTAAATTTTCAGCAAGTTATAATTTCAGAGTTGTCTAACCTGCTTTACTATAATTAACACTTTGTTATGATTAACATCACTTTATCTCTATTTATGCACCTTGTGTTGGCTAACAGATCAGTTCTGAGGAAGGGCATCAGTGCATACCTAAGGTAAACTGTGTAGTATTTAAGTTCATTTATAGCCAAATGAGCTGTAATTTTTCATAAGAAGAAGTACCAGGGTAGCATGGTGCTTTAATTTTATAATAAAATGTATTTTAAATGTTGGGCTATTATTTTAGGAAAACAGTGCTATTTCATATCTATTTGATAATTCTGGGGCAAGCACTACAGTTAAAAATAAAAATACACCACAGTTAATATGATTCTATGAAGTAATTGATACTTGACAACATATTGGAGACTTAAAAAATGATCTAAAGCTAGAAGATCAGGCTTTTTTTCTGAAATCTATGATTCCCATGATGATATGTGTTTTCCCCTCTACAAGCAGAGGTGGTGATATGTAAATGCTGTTATTTGTCTGTCTGATATTGAATTGCTCTCAAAAGTACAGATCTCATCATAATTCAATAAAATGTATGTCAAAGGTTTACATTAGTAATTTGAATGTGTTGAAAATCAGCACCTTTGGAAATATAGTGCTCGTGTGCAAATAAATTATCATTGAAGTATTTCAAAGGTTTTACATCATCAATATCTCAGATGAGTTCAAAAATCAGTGCTTATCAAATTTTTCCGATAGGGGTTATGACAGACAGAAACAATAATCATGATCAAGATCGGCCAAACACGTATCATGCAATCATTATTAAACAAGAGATTGATTTATTTCAGTGAAGAGATATAAATCTATATGGTCAACATCCATAAAACATGCATTTTAGTTTCTTGTGTATAATTTGGAGTTTAGTATGATGTCCATTATCACGGAACTAGTATATATATTTGTTTAGGGGCCAGCTTAAGGACGCCTCCGGGTGCGGGAATTTCTCGCTGCATTGAAGACCTATTGGTGACCTTCTGTTGTTGTCCGTTCTGTGGTCGGGTTGTTGTCTCTTTGACACATTCCCCATTTCCATTCTCAATTTTATTTGTCGTCACACAAAATAATTCCAAAAATATTTTTAATTTGCATATCGATTACAACTTCAAAACTGGACAGCAATGACCTATCTTCACATATGTTGTATTTTAAACAAATGTAGAATCATCTATATTGAATGACTGCTAGTTATGAGACTTGAGATAACAAAAAGGGATGTTGTATAGATCATTGTTCAATTCCCATGCAGGGATAATTGATCTAAAAAATCTGACTGATTCCCATCACTAAAACCTAACTTCCTTCCTTGCATGAGAACAGATAGGTACCAGACAAGTAGTATACATATGTCAATATAAATTAGAAGTTGCATGATTGCAAATGAGACGACCATTTACCATAGACCAAAGAATAAACAACATATTTTGATTAAACTTAATCAGAAGTTGTTTTGGTAACAGGCAGAGTCAATTAATCATTAATGTTGTCGCATCTAATTTTGATTCCCTGTTATTAATATTATAGGTCTTAATTTTTTCAGGATTTAACCAGTAAACAGTTAGAAGATGCACACCAAAAATTTGAATATTATGACAAGGTGAGTACAAGAATAAGAATATATTTTTTTAGTTTGGTTGGTTGATGATTCTTTTAAGGAAACAGTTCTGTCATAAATTGATCTCATCCTAACCTCAGTCTAAGACTAAGAAATTTCTTATGGAAAATCTTTCACGTTTCAATTTTTCTGTGTATAAACAAGCTAACTCAAACACTACCAATACAAAATATGATAGATACTTACTCTCTGTAGAGTAAATAATGATGGAAATTATCTGTTTCCTGTCCAAAGAATTTCCTTTCCGCAGGTTACAGGTAAGTTACATAATGAAGCTCTGCAGTCGATGCAAAAATAATCCAGCTCTTTTTGGATTATAAAGACTTGTCTAAGTCATCTTATCAGACAAGATCATATGGTCTAGATTTGACCTTGCAGATAGGTTTTCAATCAGATATGACATAGTGGTATGGGATAGGGATTTTACTTAATATCCAACTTACAGTCTAAATTGATTTGAATCCATCACAGTTCACTTGAAAACTACATATGAGATAATTGTTAATTGAATTCCTAGTCTTAACAGAATTGAAAATAGATAAATATGCCCTCGACATATTTCATGCTCCATTGTCTTATAACCAGCACTACTACTAAAAATGAAGATTAGATTTGTCTTCTACTAATGAAAAATTATTCAATCGGCAAAGATTACTAGCTTTTAACAGGTCCAGCGGAAATGTCTCATACCATGTACAGTGTGTATAGGCACCATGATTTCATGTTATAGAGAAAAGTTATTCACATTACTGTTTATTCTGGCTGTTTTGTTCTTTTTGTTTCTTCATTGAAACATAAGTGAAAACATAATAATATGGATGTATTCCATAGAATTCATTTTCAAAGCTTGAAATTTGATCATATAAACATATGATGCTGATAATTAAATGAATATAATATATTTTTTTCCAGGATGGTAATGGTGAAATAGACAAAGATGAACTCAGAGACTTATTTATAGATCTTTTTCCATCATTCAATAGGTATACTTGTAGGTTACAAGAACACAGAATCAACTTTGATTAATTGAGATATGTTTTACTAAATATGTATTTAATTTTTTTTCAACCCCAAGACTGGTCCAGTCATCTAATAGTGTTAATGGGACAGTACCCAACAACACAAAAAAGTTCAAAAGAAGTGTATATTTCATTCATCTAGCAATTTAAAACTGTGGATTGAAATCATTACCAAATGAATTTTTCTGTGATTTCAAGGGTTGTAATGCATTTAATAGGATGTACTTCTATTTCATTGAAAATGCTTTTTGTATTCAATATCAATTTGCCATTAAGTCTTAAAATATGACAAATTGGATCTTGAAAAGTATTTGCATGTTTGAACATGCTTCTTTTAAAAAACATATTTAAGGGAAACAAAATCTTTTTTTTTTTGGAAAACAGTGGGTTTTTTTTATATAGAAATATGATAATTTACACTTTACTTAATTACTATTTTCAGGAACATGTTAGACCGTTACGTGAATGATGAATTTAGGGCAGCTGATAAAAATTTTAGTAGTAGTAAGTTGATTATCTTTCCTTTTTACTTTCAATGTATTTGGAAAAATGTAAAATTTTAAGTATACTTGTTGGTATTTTATTTTTAATTACTCATCACTTTCTTTGTACTGAAAATTTACCAGATATATACCTTATAAAGCAGTTATATTATATTTTTATGAATTGCAGATGCGAGTTCTATTCTTTGCACATTACTTCATTTTTCTTAGCTTTTTAAATTTTTATCATATTATTTAATGTATTATACCCCCACTCCAGAAGTGGTAGTAATCAACTTGTTCATCTCTTCATACATTTGTCTATCAAATATTTAAGTCACACTTTTCTCAAAGTATTGCTGACCAGAATGACTTTATATTTGGTCAGCAGTTTGACAGTTTCTGAGATCAAATGCTGGAGCACTTTTCAGACTGCTTGCTGATATTTAAAATTTTTCAATATTTTGAAGGAACTGGATATGTAGTACCACATTTCTCAAGTTCTAAACATTTTGACTTTGTAACTGTTCAGACTTGTAATGTGTAAGTGCTTTTCGGGTCTGTTGTACATCTACATCCTGTTTTTTGCTATGTTCAATTATGAGTTGGAGTATTCTAAGCAAAACAACAGGTGCATCTTCGTGTGTATCTAAAAACTCCTTTAATATTGATAAATATGGTACATGTATTTTAAGGATACTTTTCACTTATGCCACAAGGTAAAAAAAAAGAATGTAGCATCATGCTGCATGTTCATAGACTAAGAATTTTATTGAACTTTAATAAATGATTTATCAGTCATTTTTGTGAAAGAGTGTGTTTCTTTTTTGTTGGTGATGAATTTGACTGGAGAAAATTCTGCATGGATTTTCCAATATGTTTATATAGCTCTTGCATTTTGCATGGAAAGAATACTGTGTCCTTTATTTTGAATGCTATGCATGTCTGTGTCTTGAAAATTTGTCCATCAATGCTGAACATATGCCATGATTCTGTCAGACGTGTTAAAGAACTTAATCTAAAGATTTCCTTCTTGTTAGTAACCTACAAATTGTTAATTCCAAGGATGCTCTCTGCATGGACTATTGATAATACTTAATAACAAACATTTAAGATAATAAATATGTGATGTATTTTACACAGGTGTATGTGATTCTTCAATACAAAAGTGTTACAATAATCATCAAATTTGATCATTCTGTATGGTTATGAAAAGTATATACATTCATTGGTCTTATTCTAACAATATTTATCACATCAACTTCATCAAGAGACAAATAATTCATAATTTTCTATTTGCAATTAGTTCCTTGGAAAGCCTTTCATAATACGAATAAAGTAGGCTGCTAAAATATTAATGATCATGTAATGTTTTGCAGATATTCTTAAATCATTCAATTCATCCTTCATGTGATTTAATACTTTTAAATCATAAAAACATAAAAGTTGTCCTGCTATACTTTCAATGGAGATATCAGATATCTTTACAGTGTTCTCCCCAGATATTTCATATAGCATCCTGGGAAACAGGGAAATTTGAAATACCATCTTGTTTCTAAAAATTATAGCATCACATCCATAACACAACCTATAAGAAAATCAATTCAGATAGCATCACATTAAAAAAATATAGCATCACATTACCATGATGCTAAAAGGCCCTGTGGAGAACACTGCTTTAATTTCATGGTATAATTGTACTTGTATCAAACTGTCATGTGATGGTAATGTATATAATTACCAGGATTCTTTAAGTTGTCAAATAAATCTCTTGTATGACCTTTAAACATTTCAATGGTGTTTTTGTTACAGGTATAAGCTTTGATGAATTTATTGATATGTACAAACGCCTGTTTTTACTGTGTCGAACTGTTGTGTCCGGCGAAGCATCAGATATTTTACCTCAGAAATCCTCACAAAAGGTAATATTAATTTAAGTTTTGAAAATGTCTATTGCAAAAATTTAATGTCTGCAGGTGTTAAATTATTATGAGTTGAAAACCTCAATGATATATGGATGATGGTTGTTTTATTTCAAGATCAGAAATGATAATAGGTACAGTATTGTACTCATTTGTAAATGGTGCAACATAATCATATGCAATTAATAGATGACTATTACAAAATTCTATATCACATTTATATAACAGTAAAGCAATAAATGAAATATAATGTTGATAATATAACTTGTATTATGGTTGAGCAATACAATAAAATATAAAAATTGTTATGTTAACCTTGTATTCATTTTATTGTTATAAATATATAAAGTTGATGCTAAAGATTATCTTTTTGGAAAACCAAACATATCTGTTTTTATTAAGCTTTTGTGTTGTTGTCTTATTGACTTATACCTATATTTCCTTTCATTAATATCATATAGTTGAAGGAAATTTGAGCAATGGGATAGCAATGAGGGAATAGCTTACGCCTCAATTTGCTCCTCAAAGATGGTTTAACTGCCTCAGTTGTCTTGTGGTAGCATGCTGTTCTTGAATGGGGAATGTTGTGGGTTTGATCTAAGGCAGTGACAAAACGAAGTCTTTAAAATTGGTATTTGCAGCTTCTCCGCTGAGCATGTGGCATTTAAGAGTAAGAGCAAGCAACTAGCAAGTTTGTCTACTTTAAAGCAAGCTTCATATTGATAATGGTTTAACATGTTCTCTCCCAGAATATGCATTTAATTTGTCTCTGGACTTGGAAAAGCCATCAATTGTAATCATTATCAAATCTGTAATTATATATTATCCTTATGGTATATGTTTGCATTGTTAACTATGTACAGGACCATGATAGTCAGTTGCTGCAATTATGTTACATGTAAAATATTTGAGTTTTAGTACATTTGTAATTTCCTAATCTTACAGAGTAATAGTATCTCAGAAAACAGAAGTTATGTAGACTCTAAAAACCAAAAGAATTTACAGAACAGTAAAGAGAATGACATGAGGAATGGTCCCCGATTTGGTTCTGATGGAAGTGACATAGAGGAGGATCCTTTCTTTGATGATGCTATCCCATCCAATAAATCATACAACAGAAGGTAAAACATCAGAGGCCTAAAATTATTTGGTAATAAGATTTCTGCCCTGATTTATAAAGATAATGATCTTTAAATTATTTGTATAAATTTAGTTTCCTTTTTATATCATGTATATATTTTGAGTTTGATTATGCATCAACAAATAAGAAAATAATTTTGTTTGTAATTATCTGTAGAAACATGTTTGTATGCAAAAATTTCTCTTGTTTAAGTTTCATCTACATAAATAGCTGTTTTGTTAATAGAAAATAATATGTTTTAACATTGTATTATTGTAATTGTAGCAAATATATATCTTTTGTTTTTGTTTCTTACATATATAGTCACTCTAAATATATAATAAAATATCAATTCACAATATGTGCATTAACCTTGTGTGTGTTGTGTGTATATCTGCCTCAGAAACTGTCAATATATACTTGATGGATTACTTTATAAAGTAGCTTAAAGTATTTTTTTTTATTAAAGGTTTTGTGATTTTTTTATACACTGATGAAGTATTTAATTTGATCGCTAAAAGCTATTTAATTGGTAAAGAAATGTCCCATATATATAAGTACTATAAATTCAGAAATTTTTGTGAGGTTTTTATAAATATCTTGCAATTTCTGAATTTACAGTATTATTTCAATGTTTGTGTGGGGGAAACTTTTCCTGAAATAATACTTGATTTTACACATGTTTCAAATTGAAAAAGGGTTACAATGGGTCAATCATATATATTTTCTTATCCCCATGAAAAAAAAAAGAAATAAACAAAAACAGTATTTAAAAAAACCAGTCTGTCCTTTCTAAAAAAATTATTTGTGCATATTAATGATCGAGGACAACGTACAATAGGCGTAATACCCATGAACAAATATGAAATCCATCAAGTATATTCATGATATTACTTCATAAAAATTGTATATCATTTCACACCTCTGCAAAAAGTACTTTGTAACTGCTAAACGCTTTATATTCATCTTAATCTGTCATTGCCATTTAAGAGCCATGTTTCAATTGCAAAGGATTTAAAAATCTTAAGTTTTGAAAATTATGTATTTTCTTTATAACCCTTCAAAGCTTAAAAGTATAAATTTTGAAGTCTGAAGCAGTATGTGTTTTGTTTTACACAATAAAGTTTTTAGTTATGTTTTGATATTTTAACAATGCATGCTGTATGTCATTTGATATATTCAGAATCTGCACGGATATCTTAAAACTATAAAGCAGCACAGTAAATGTTATCATTTGTATTGAAATAACCAAGTCAACAATAATTGACAACCTTAATTTTGTTTTGAATTTCTTTAGTAATAGCATGAATTTATATATATATCAGTTAAATACAAATTAATCATGTTAATTGCATGATGTTTTGTGCAATGATTTAATTTATATTTTTTGTTTTTGAATTTATGATTTTCAGATGTAATTTCATTATTTTAATGGCATATTCCATTAAAAGAATTGAAAAGGTTATTAATTGTTTTCTTTGTCAGATGTATTTACCTAAAAATATTCTGATAGCAAGATTTTAGAGAAATCTAGAAAAAGATAAACATTAATTTGTTTGTGACATACAGTATCTTTTAAGTATTAATTTTCAAAGCGTTATCTTGTAATGAATTGACCTAAAGATTAGTTTCTCTCCCTCTCTTTCTGAACTTCAACCTTGTAACTTTTATAATTGTCTGGAACATTTTAATGAATTAATAATACATTTACACAGACATGCAGACCTGGAGCCAAGAGGAATTGGAAGGCCATCTCAAATCCCTGTCTACTCAAACTTCAGGAGGTCTGAGTTGTATGTGGTCCCACTAAGCCATGGTGTTTCACATATATTAACGGATTCCATTGTCATTCCTTGCAGTCAAGTTAGGCCAGGCTCATTAAATTTCCTCTTAATTTTTTTTTATCAAAATGGAAGTGAATATATTTACTGTTTGAATTTCAAAATCATTAAATGATTTGTACTATGAGTTTGAAATATTGAACTTTCAATTGAGCTTTAAAAAATATAAACAATGATATATTGTTCTCATATTTTTAAAAATGTTTTAAATAATAGTTTTTTGGGTTTGTTTTTGTTTTTTTTTTTAAAATAAAAATTATATGGGTTCTAAGTTTTTTTTATAAGCCAGTCTTTTCCTTGAAATATTTGGCATTAAATGTTAGATTTCAAAAATGTAGCCCTACTTTCTGCGTAGTTTTCTAAGGGGAAAGAAATTAAGATTACAATATTTGGTATAAATATATAATTGAAGTGGTGGTTGGAATGTTTTGCCTGTAAGTCTGGCCTAACAGTGCTCTATCATTTTAACACTTGTTTGAACCATTAACCCAAGCTAACATATCTATATAGAGTAGAAACTGTAGATATATCTTGCCCAGAATTACTTTTGATTTGCATTTAGATTTTTCATTTGCTTGAGGCTTTCATTATAATTTGTGCTATTAAAACAATTGGTACTACACTCTCTAGCCCTTTACACATTTATCCTTATACAATGGAAAATGTTATCTACTATAACCCGTTTTTGTTCTTGGTTAATGTAATCTACCTTGGCACCTATTTATTTTCTTTCTGTATGGTTTTGCTTTCAAAAGATCTGGCATGGTGTCCATTCCCCTCAGTCCTTAGTGTGGTTTAATTAGCAGATTCTGATCTCATCTGTCATCCCATATACATTTTTTGTTCATTTTCATTTAATATTTTTTTACTTTATTAAATGTTAGAAAATAATATGCAAAAGAATTTTAACTTCAAGAATACTTGCATTTTATAACAGAACAACAATTAAGTTTTTAACTGTAGAACATTTTACAAGAGATAATCAAATTATTTCTTTTTAGTTACATATTCACTGATGTTTAAATTTAGTTTTGTAACTATTTATAGGGGTCTGAAATTCCTAGCAAAAACACATTCTATTAATCACCACTTTTGATTGGAGCATGTTAGTTGACTGTCTCTCTTTGATGGATTCACATTTACTGGTAGTGTCTCTGACTTGTAGCTTTCATGTTTGGACATGGATAATAGTTCATTTAAATGGTACAAGAGAGATCTATACAAGTTTTAAATAATATGCTTACGCAAAGTAACAGTGATATTCATTAGATAGTAAACCTGTTATATATATATGTATTTAATAAATCTTGACATATCATGTTTTATCATTTGTATATATACGTGTATTTAACAAAGATATGTGTAATGTTAAAACCAGTACATGTTTATAATAGTGTATGTGTGATTCCCATTCTTAGTATATATGCATATTATATGATGAAATAGTATCTACTTCATTTTGTGTGTGTATTTTTGTTTTGTTCTTTTTAATGATAGTTGATTTAAATAAATGTATTAAGTTTTTTTTTTCTCATTGGGAATAAAATGACAAATATCTTTAACACCTAAATATGAATTAACATAGTTCTGAATGTTGTCCTTAAATGAGAGATATCTATATTGCTCACACAAAAAAATAGATCACCAGCCAGCTGTATTACATATATCAAAGAAGGGATATTTTGGGGATGCAACTAATTTTCTATTGATCTTTATGCTTGCAAATATGTTTAATGCCTTATGCATGTATAAGAATAACTCTTTTTTTATATTTATGTTTTTTTTCACTTACAAATAAATTCATTCAAAAATTTGTACTGGTGTTAACACATACATACAATAACAAGTTATTTTTTATTTTTCCCTATGAATCTGCTTAAGCAACCTATTTTGTAATTTCCTTCTCATTTAGAATTGAATTCATGAGTTTATTTTGCTTTATTCCCTGTATTTTCCTCTTTTATTTACTGTCAGTTTGTATGATCATTCAGAAGATTTTTATTTTGATATTAAAATGTAAATAAAGATTTTTCACATATCTTGAAAATACTTGTGAAAATAGTTGTTGATTTATTGTTCCATGTGTTCATAGCGATGATTTAATGTGTGTCGTTTTTCATAGAGAAAAAAGCATCTTGCACATTTGTTTGCAGCATTAAAAATGTATATAATCTAGACTAAAGTTAAATATCTTGTTGAATGGTCATATATTTTCAATTAATTTCTATCATAATTCTATCAAAACCCCTTACAGTAACATCATTTTGATCACAATTTTAAAGAATATTTAGAAAATCCTATTAAGTTTATTTACAAACATTTCATTTTTAGCGTTGAACAGTCTAAAAGTAAAGATACCCGACAAAATGGTACAAAATCTCCTGGTTATGGAACTGGTGCTTTGTCCTCACTTCAAGGTCTTCCTGCCTTAAATCAAAAGTCACCACGGAAGTCTCGTAAGTGGAAATTATGTTAGAATTGTTTATCTAATTAGTATCATTCATCAGCTTAGAGGTTGTGAGTTCGAACCCTGCTCGTGCGGGTGCACTCGACTCCAATCTTAATTGACTAGGATTGTCAGTTTTCCTATCGAAGGTCGGTGGTTTTCTCCGGGCACTCCGGCTTCCTCCACCAATAAAAACTGGCCGCCACGAAATAGCCCAAAAGCGGTGCTTAAAAGTGGCGTTAAAACACAAAAAAAAAAAAATCAAATCAGCTTAGACAATTTTTTTGTTCCAGTCAAAGTCTATTAATAGAGGAAAAAGTAGATTTCTTTGAACAAAAAAGAAAGATTTCATATTGTTTTCCTATGTTTACTTACAAATGATTAAAATGACAACTGTAATGGATATATGTTATATTTTTAAATAATGTTGTTTTTTTTTCTTCTTGACAGCTCGAGTTCAACAATTAAGTAATGAATTAGTTAGACTTTTGTTTTTGTTTGCTTGCTAAATGTACTATGATTTGCACAGCTTTTAAGTCAAGTGAAAACAATATGTTTAACTATATCACTATGGTTACAGTTAATCAAAATAAGAAATAAGTTCCATGTTGAATTGAGATAGTTGTACACAAGTTCCAGTTAATATTTCACATGTCCATCACATTCACAATACACTGGGTGCTTTAAACATGTTATCTTCAGATTTAATTTTTAAAATTGTATTAAACATGTGTATTATCTTATTTAAAGATAGTAACATTTGAATGTTAGTGTTTTTCAAAATATAAAGATACATGTGTGTATAAACTCTTCCATTGTTCAAATATGTTATATCAAAATTACTAATTTTGTCTCACCTGCTGCAGTGATATTACTATCATATGTTTTTCAACTCCTGATTTTAAGTGTTCTGTTATGGTCCATTTAAGCATGGAAGTAATATTTAAAAGGAATAACAACGTTGTCACTTCAAAGGTTTCATCTGCGTTACTGCCCATCTTTCGATAACTCGTTAATTGGTTTAATATATGGCATGGTAATTGACTCTCGGCATGTGATCGATCAAATCACTGACACTTTCCAGTTAGTAACGTGTTCACGGAAATATACGGACAGACCAGTTTTAGTCGTATATACATACGAAGTAACCCGAATAGTTCACTCGTTTCATTCCGCTGTTGAATAGAGGCATTCGTTCAGTGTTGTAGTCTATCTATTCCTCTTTATGTCTTTTTCAATCTTGATAGTTTAAGCCGCCAGTTATCACATATGATATTGGTGAAACACGGTGGATCATGTTCAATTCTAATATTTAAAAATAGTTAAGAAGCCATTTCTGAAAGTTTAGAAGATGATTGTACAAAAAATTATGTTTCAACCCCCTTTTCTTAAATACGAATTATCAAAGTTTTTCGTGTATACCAGTCAATTAAAATATTCACATTTTTACACGTTTCTATTCCTTAATTTGTACATAAACTTATTCATATGAAATAAATTTGCGGTTAGCAAGATAGCGTCAAGCTCATTTTGCTTGATTGTTTCTCTTTTTGTTGTTACGTGTACTAGTATATTCAATTGTAAACACTTTTTTAAATAGATATAAATTTAACATGTTTTACAAACTTATTATCCTGATTTGAATTGTCCAGTTTCAATAATGTAATCAATGACATTTGCTACAAATGCATACATCTAAAACACTTGAAAGTAAAAATCCTTTTATAAATCTCGATAAACTTTGGACATTTCAACAGTAAAAATCTATGTCTAGATTTGTCTACATTATTTTGTTTAATATCATGGGAAACCTGATCGCTTCATCGGTATTACCTGTTTTACTCAGGATCCGCTTTCAATCGGAAAATACTTTCAGATCAGTTTAAAACAAACAATTCTCGTCCGTTTTTCAAGTGTTTTTCACCATTCGATTTCTTTCTAATGGTAAAATTCTTATATGATACAGCGCCACCTTGATATTAATAAACTAGGGATTTCCCACAGGTGTGCTATAATAACTTGACTCGATAAAACCATGTGACTGATAAGAAAATCCAGATGCCATTTTACAACCGTGGTATCACAGATAGTAACCAAAGGGGTCTTGCCGCTGAGACTATAATTGGATAAAATCATATGACTTTAGTACAGGCTCTGCATGCCATTAATACATGCTAATTAGTTGTTGTTATTCCTTTTAAATATTACTTCCATGATTTAAGAAATGACTGTAATATTTTTTCTGTCTATGAAGAAATAACATCAAAAATGTGGTGCACACTGTATAACCTGTGTAGTGGGTTATTTAAAAGTGTGCACCACATTTTTTAAGGTCATTTCGAATAGACAGAAAAAATATTACAGTCATTCCTTATAATTTAATTCTAAATTCCATTTTTAAGGAGTAAATCATGAAAAAAGGTTGATGACGTCACAGTCACACTACACAATTATGTCTGTGAGCTGATAGACAAAAAACTTTCAGCCAATCAGAAGACATGTTATATCCAAAACTAAATTATTTCAGAATATATAATTTGGAGGGGTCCATTTGCTTAAGCATCCATGCAACTCAATTCCGTGTAGTATTGAAGGCCAAGTTCCCTCAGTGGTATTGAAGTAACCATTTAAATTATGTACAAAGTTTTCTGATTGAATGAGTTTATAATCAGTACTTTATCAATCCTTTGATACTTGGTATTCTGTTGCAATTGTATTCCTGTATTTCAGCTTCAAGCAGCTTAAGTACATTAACTAAACCTTGATACAGTCGGCTACATATCCCTAATGATTGGAATTTATTACATTGATTAAATGTTAGGTTCCAGTATGGTTTGATTTTGAGAATATACTTACAACAAACTATTGATATTTGGTATGTGGTTGCATAAGCATTGTTGCATTATATAAAAAAAAAATACATTAGATATATAAGCAATAACCTTTGAAATGTTAAATTCTTTTCATATTTTCTAATTATGAAGATAATTTCTGATATACCATTGCTGAAATGCTATCAAGTACAATAAGTCCAAGAACAATAAGTTTATGGGAGATTGTGATGCTTAACTGCATGTTGCTCTTGCTACAATGAAGTTATTTCATTGTTATGTGTTTTAATGAAACAAGTTAAGGAGTTAATATGCAGTAATATGGCAGTTATTCATATTTCTGTTTTTGATTTTGCTGCATAGCAGGTGAAACATATCTCTAACAGTTCTATTATTTTACTTGATCAATGTAAAATGCAATATATGGGAAAAAAATGATAGTTTTTGTATTAAATATCATGATATTGTAGAATTTTTATTGATTAAGAAATATTCAATTGAAAAGCATTTAATCAGAAAAATTTTAAACTATATTATAACATTTTGGATTCTAAAAGAAGCATTGGCATACAATTTTAATTCATTAATCTGTGAAAAAATTCATGTAGAGGTTTGCTGAAGACTGACTGTATTAGAAATGGCAGAATGGAGAAACATATTACTTGTACTCATACAGGTATAAGTACATGGCATTGTATGAGTTAAAGTAATAGTTTTGGCATGTGGCTAGTGGTAGCACTGTTTTTATTTATCTCTTTACAGTGGAGAGTGACACAGAGGAAAACCTACGTGCTATGGATCGGGGTATGGCAGATCTGGGATTAGAAGGTGGTGGGTGCACTTAACTTGTCTAGCATCTAATATAGCACAGATAATTCACAAACCTTCACCCAAATTGTTTGGCACACCAGTAATCTATGAAAATGATCACTGATACAAAATATCTTATAACTTCATTGTTGTTTACCTCGATCTTATTAGAAAAGGAACTGAATTGACTTGTGATAACTTGAAATTCAATCAAACAAAAGAACTGATCTTGTTTATTGTCTCTAATTGAAGTTTTTACCGTTCTTAATTTCAACATAAGAGCAAAGAAGAGAGGCCTGGTCCAAAATATACTATATATTCATTTGAAGTTAAATCCTCAGAAAATGTTTAGGATATATACAATATAAGCAAAAATTCATCAGATTTAATCTGAATTTTTAGATAGTTTATTAGATTTTTAACTGATGGGTTATAGGATTTATTTTAATTGCTAGAAATCTATCTTATCAGACCCAATGGCAAACTAGTGTAGAAAAATAGCGCTTATAGAAAAAAGTACTTTGTTGAAATTTTTAGTTTTTTCTTAATGCAAACAATTTTTAGAAAAGTCCCCCGCTTTTAGTGATAATATAAGGATAGTTAATGTTTCAAAAACCTTATTTTAAAATGGACAATTGTTTCCTGTCCATCCCTTGTACCATTTCAGAATGAGTTTTTCATGAAGATCTTTAAAAAAAAATGAAATTGAATTTATATTACAATGGAGTCAGATGATTTTGAACTTCGTTTTTTTATTCTTAATCTTTCTGATTAATCAAGGGATTTCAACTGTTCACTCATTCACCTTCTTGATGAGTTTAACCATCAGACATACCAATTTGTTTATTCAAAATTGTTTGTCCTGGTTTCTAAGTCTTCTATGAGATATTTAGAATGAATTGTCAATCCATAATTATTTCAAAGGTCATTAATATAATTGTTTGTTTCTCTAGCTTTAGTTTAAATTTTAACTATGCTGTGTGCATTATTTCTAAATGTTTGAATACCACAAAAGTCATTTTTAAAGGTATCCTTTCTCCACCTTTTTAATTGACCAAATTGTGTGAAGACTTTCAACAAAATGGGCTTTTCACACTCAATATAACTTTTACTGAACTTTTTTCTTTTCATTCAATGGAAATAACTTTAATCTGGCACTAAAACTTAATCAAAATAATTACACAATTTCAAACCAAAAAAAAAAAGAATATGTTTCAAAAGATTATTGTCTGTCATTTTTTCCAACAAATATTTTAGTCATACTTTTCTCAGGGTCTACCAATCAAAATGATTTTATATTTTGTCAGCAGCTTGATTATGATGACTTGTAATGTGTTAGCCCTTTTCTGATCTGTCAGACACCAACTTTCTGTTTGCTGATTCTTTAAATTTTTCAAAATATTAACTGAATTTAATACTTAGGTCTCACATTTCTCCAGTACTATAGAACAGAATTACTTCATATCTGGTCTTCAGAGAGCATGTCTAGACAGGGATGACTTTAAGGATCTGTCAGACACCTACTTTCGGTTTTCTAATACTGAATTATGAGAGGTGTATGCTTAGAAGGAAAATTTTGTGCAAATTCTTACTTTTTTTTTAAAGAAGGGTACATTAATACAGTAATAGAATTGACAAGGTACATTTAAAAAATAAAAACTACCTTACTAAAACTGTTTTAAAGTAATAAAAGACAAAGTTTATTTGGTCTAAGTAATGAACAATAACATCTATGTTGTTTTTTGAGATGATTTAATATTTTAACTACCTGCATATATTTTTCAGATTTTGATTATGATGATGACTTCCAAAGCTCAGGGTAGGTACTTACCAGTGGAGCACATTTATTTTTGTAAGGCACTGGGATGTCATTAGAAGCCGGCAACCGGCGAATTCTGCCGGTTACTTCTGCTTTGGCGCCGGCTACTTCAAAATTGTCAAAAATAATATTTTCACAAAGTTTTCATTTTTTACCAAGTCGATGAAACATTGATAATTAAAGAAATTCAGACATAAATGATTCATTTTCTGAAGAACAGAGATTTAAGCATTGACTTTACAGTGTGAAGCACCTCTGGTACTTGTTACACGAGATCGTACATCAATCTATCTTTCGGCGACAAAATAAGTTTGTTACTTCATTTGAACGTGATAAAAATTGCCTCCAGTAAATATTTAATCCATTTATTGCATTAAAAACGTTATATTCCTTTCAAAATAGCTTGTCAAACATCGTTATTTTTGTAACTTTTGTTCGTCCGCCATTAACTGTTTACTAACTACGAATCGGAAACGGACCAGCTATGACCGATATCCGTATTTTTACAATAATAACTACAGACGCATGAATGGAACAGCTGACAAGGAAATTGGTCCCAAACGGAAAAATTATGCATTCCACACGCATTAACAGACTTTTTGTTAGATTTACTTGCTTAATGTATATAATTCCATATATATATGGATTGTTTAAAATATTGATTAAACTTGCTTAATTAACTCTGGGACTATAATTCAATTCAATTCAATTCAAAGTTTTATTGCCATATAAACTTTACAGTTTGTGACATATAACAACAACAAAAACAAATGAAGACAATAACTAAGTAACTCAGTATATATATACAAATTCAGGTAAATATTAAAGGGTCCCCTGTCCTCAGTTCCATTGACTTTTTTATAAAGGATCCTAGTTTATTCACTTGTGTTGTTGTTGATGGGTTAAGTATATATATAACTTTGTCATTGTCAGTGAGATTAGCAAATGAATTATTTTCTATGTTAATGCAATTAAAATATGCTAATCTAATATTTGAATTGTGAGAACAATTTATTAAGAAATGTTTCTCATCATCTAGTACTTTGCATTTTTGCAAAGTCTCTTCGTGAGGAATTTTAAAATGCCTTCCTTTTCAATTAATAATGAATGATCACTGATTCTAAGTTTTGTAATTAATTTTCTAAATTCAAAGTTTGAGTTAGAGATGTAAGGTATTATCAATAGATTTGGATCAAGTCCTTTATAAAATTTAATTTACTTTTATCGTCAATAGATCTCAACTTATCCATCAACAGGTTGTTGTAGTATGAGTTTATTTGGGGTTTAATATAGTTTTTAATATTTTTAATTGTTTTAAATTATCACAGGTTTTAGTCTCTATATCAATGTTAGATTCAGAAAGAATATCTTTGCAAAAGTGAACCATGAATAGGACCCACTAGAATCCAAAGTTTTAGTTAATTGAAAAGATTCATGTAATAAGGGATTCAAATTTGAGGTGAAAACCTTGCTAAATACATAATAGTTTGGGTTTTATATGACATTCAATAGGCAGTACTAATATCAATATATATTGTATATGGCCCAGCTTAACTTTGTATATCTTTTGATGAGAAACACTGAATTTCATAAACATGATAAACAAGATAGTTTTAATTGAATTGTAATTTATATATTATAATTTCTTTATCTTCTGACTTATACATGTAGTATCAATTTTAAATTCCACATTTTTCTAATTTCACCAAAGTACATCCTTAAAGACTCACCTTTTTGCCTGCAACAGTTCAATTCATCATTTGATTTATTGTAATAAGTATGTGAAATTATTAATACTGAGAAATACAAAAAAATGTTGTCTATGGGTTAGAATTATTTGAATAATTGCATGTCTACAGTTAAATTGAAAATATTTTCAACTAATAAGATCAAATTTGAATCTTTTCTGAATGATCACCATGTCTTACAGAGTCATGCCTTCATCATTTTCCTCAAACAACTTCAACTACTTGTTAGCTGAAAGTCTTGATAAAGTGATAATAATATTTATGTGATCAACTTTATAGAAAATATGACCATATTGCTGCTCATTTACCTTATCATCATTAAAAAAATGGTGTTTGATTAGGACTAAATAAGAGTTCAGGAGCCCCCCAGAATGCAGGATTTTGCACCATTTTAGAAAAAAATTCTGGGGGCCTTAAGCGGCCCCCAAACCCCTCGCCGTGATGGGCGACGACCAAGCTCGTCGCACCGGACGTCTATGCCGTCCGCAATCGTTGCCTGCTACTTTAATTTTTAATCCTGCTACTTCAAAACCTAGTGACATCCCTGAAGGCATAAGATAAACCTTTAGGAGCAGAAGAGATAAGATATGAAATGACAAATTGAAGAGCAATAGAAGGATAAACTCTTGCTTTGCAATATTCATAATGAGGAAAAAAGGAGATTCCTGGTCATATGTTAAAGAATGATAAAGTGCATGAAAATTTTATGAACTAACATCTGTTTTAAGAGAAATTTTCAATGCAAAGTGGCATTCAACATGTAATACAAAAAATAAAAATTAAATGAACATGAGTTTGTGTCACCAATTCAATTGGACTGAAACAAAAGAAGTGACTAAAGTATTTTCTATTTCATACATTAGTATGATAACAGCAAGGTGATAATAGAATGGACTCGTACAGAAAACATATTTTTAATCCAACTCAATTATGGGGTAAAAAATGAAACAAAAATTGGCGATTAACTATGTTTAGAATGGAAGAAGTATTGAATATGTAATGTGTATATTGGATATAGAACAATCTTTTGAACAATTAAGTCTTAAAGTGTATTAATAATAATGTATTTTTCATTTTAGGCATAGTATGAGTAAAAATAGTCCCCGAACAGCACGGTCCGAACAGAATGGTAGTATTGTAGAGGAAATAGAAGAGGAGATCGATGATGATGATGTCTCCATTGAAGCTGATGATTTATTAAGAAGTGAAAGAAGTGGGGTAAGGGAATAAGTTGTAGCAATCAGAAATATAATCAATTTATAGATTATTTCTAATCTGTCCTAAATAACTTGGTGATTATTTATAATCTGTGGTATAAGAATGGGAAGTGAGTTACTGTGTATTCATCATTATTCATGGGATACCAAGTTTTGTGGATTTTTTTTAAGGAGAATGCCATGAATTTTAGTTTTCATTGAAATACTAATTTAGGTTATGCTGGTAGTAGCAAATGATAAAACTGCTGAATAAAGTACCCTCGCAACAACCCTCCAACCACGAAAAATGATACAAACCAAAATAAATTGATTCACAGTGACTGTTTAATTCTTTTGATGAAACAGCTTATAAATGTTAGATAATGATGTCTTATATTAAAGTTAGAGAAAACTAGGTCCATGCATTTATCCAAAAACAGTAGATCAAAATTTTCCTTTAAAACAATTTTATGTTCAATCTGTCATAAATATCATTATTGGATCATTTCTGCCAAAGATATCCTCGATCTTGATTATGAACTTGTGTATTAGTATTAATCATTAATATCCATATAAAATTAAGGAGATGGTTACCAAAACCAATGTACAATGATGTTCATAACTACATGTCATTGTATGGCCTTCAACATTAGGCATAACTCATACCGTATAGCATGCTATAAAAGGCACTGAAATGACACAAAATGTGAACCAATTCAAAGAGATACAAACATACTGTTTTACACTTAAATAATAAACGAAAATAATTAAGACAGACATCAACCAAGACAACAACTAGATCATGTGACAGATGCATAAGGAATCGGTGCTAATCATGCTTGAGAGAGTTCAACTGTCCCCCTAACTTGGGACAGTAGTATAACAGCACAGCATAAGAATAAACTTAAAAAGAGTAGTTGGAAAGGGTTTGACTCATCTGAACAGTCGTAGGTCTTTCATAGCAAAACAAAATCAGAATCTAAACAGTGTCAGTACTATCACTTGAACAAAGCCAGGATGAACTCAAATATAATGTATTTCATGTTTGTTTTCAGTGTGATGATTTAACAACAGACAGAACAATTTCTCAACATGATGGATTTGATTATATGGAGGATGTCCAATCACCTTGAAGAACTAGTCTTAGGATCTGTGATATTATTATAAAGTCTCAAACAACACATGGGCCAAAATATAACTTATTGTTTAATGTATAAGAAAATGTATCTTAGCCACTCTGCCTACTATGACATCATACTACATTTTACATGTATGATAATTATCATCATATGAATCCATTTGGTGATGGTTAAAGCATTGACAGTTTCTATTGATTTCAAACACTTTAGTTATTAGCAACATATAATTCATAGATAAAATACAATGCAGTCTGTTTAGAAATTAAAAATTTATAAAATAAGAAAAATCAGTGATAAATTAAACAATTTTAGAAGGAGAAATAGTAAGAAATATATTGCTTTTATTTTGTGTATTACTAATAACTTTTTAAGTGGTATGAATTTACCCGACATAACTAGAAAATGATATAATAAGGTAGAAAAATAATCCTATATTGGTATTAGAATAGACCTCTTCATTAATTATAATTTGTTATCTAATTATTTCGTTTGGGAAGGCCAGTACATTCACATAATATCAATAGCCAAAGATATATATCTTGGATCCATTAATGTCATCAATAGAAAATGATACAATTATAAGGTATAATTCTTTTTATTGATTTGTAGAATTTTGGTGAATGTAAACACACCTTTTAATCAATTATTATTATTATTTTCTGCATTGAATTTACTCTTGTAGATTATGTTTTCTCGATGATCATAATGATTAAAAAAATGCCTAGGAACAAATAAAAAATAAATCCTCTTAAAAAAATGTATGCAATGTAGTAAAATGTACTGTGATGTAGTGTTCATAAAAATGTCAGCTTTGTTCAGATAAAATTATGTTTACATAAAAAAAAAAATGTGAACACTGATTGTCTGGGAAAAAAAATTTTAAGTGGAGAAATTCATTTATAGTTGTGTCATTTAAAAACTAGTTCAATTGCCAGAGCAAGAGACAGTCTCAATTTATTATTTCTGCTGAAATATTTCTCATGTACAATTGTTGTTTTTTTCTTTCTCTTGAATCATTTCTGTTATTTATATTTAAATACAAAAAAAAACTCATCTGTGAAACTCAAAAGAATACTCAGGAAATATTCATTTAACGTAGCATCTTATAATAATAACATACTCAATGTCCTGCAATCAGTCAAAATTGAACTCATTTTTCTAAAACGAAGATTGGTTGATAATGTGAAAACTTGCAAACCTGTTGTAAATCAATTATTCTTACCTCATTTAATCATTTCAATAAACAATACATTTTTAAATTTTAACTTTAGTTTAGTTTAGAAATTGTATGATTTATAACTAATAATCGGCTTTCTTACAAATAACTTCACATAGTTTTATCAAAGTGCTAACATTCTATATGATGCCATCTTTATGGGAATATTGTGCAGCTGAGAAATAAATGCCATAATTACATTATTTATTTGTGAATGTTCATGCATGCATTTCATCCGTCCACACATATTGAACACATGAATATATGATATACATTTCAATAATTTTGCATTCTCATGTTTTATTAAATATATAAGGAGAATTATGTGCTGAGACCGAAAGATTTTATTTTGTAGATTTTATGAGAGAAGCAATTTTCTCCATCAGTTTAAAGTATTGAAAGTTTTCAAATTTATTTCATTCGCTCATACATGAAGTTTCCTTTTTTTTCTAATAATGATAAATAGTAACTTTTTATGTCTGACAAAGAACAACAGTCACTCATATAAATCAATCTTAGATATTTCAATGTGCATGTTGTCCTAGATGTCAGAGCGCAAAGCCAGACTTTTTGTTTGATAATTTGTAAGAAGGTAAAATTTGAATTGATATGCAATGTTTTTACTTTCAAAGATACTTGTACTCTGATATTTTTTGTAGAACTGTGTTCTAAAATTGATTTGTTATTCTGTTAAGCATAAACACTTCAGAAACCTTTTTACTAACATTCAGCACAATCATGAATAGATGTGTGAGAGTGTGTGAGATGATTTTAAACATTTTGTACATCAGTCAGGGTCATTACTTAAACAAGTAACTTTTAAAATTACCTATACAAGTAATGTTGAAAACGAGGCTATTTTAAAAATTACTTATATAAGTAACTTTTCTAAATATTATTTTTATAGGTGTCCAATTATACAGATTTTACTAGTTTTAACAAATTTTTACAGTCATCTGGTTATTTTTCCCATGAAATATAAGATCTAATC
The DNA here is from genome assembly GCA_017311375.1 of Mytilus coruscus. NCBI lineage: Eukaryota > Metazoa > Mollusca > Bivalvia > Mytilida > Mytilidae > Mytilus > Mytilus coruscus. Next base: position 22,089,115 of record CM029603.1, on the reverse strand, counting down.
CTTCTGAAACACTAATTGCCTTTCTGACCCACTTATCTTTCATATCAAAGCTTCTGGGTCAAAGATTGGTCTCTTGGGACTATTAAAATATCGTTTTCCTTGAAAATCTTGATGGTAGACAGATATAAATAGATAGAAACTTGTGAATTAATTAATTAAGACTTGAAGTTGTTTATAATTTGTAACCCAAAACAATTACATATGTTCCTTTAATAAGTGTTATTACTTATTCTTTCAAAGATGTATAAAATAACTTATTCAAGTAACATTTTGTCATTATTTTAAAGTAACCCTTTATGTCTATACTCCTCTCAAATCTAATAAATTCTTAATTTTATGATAAAAAAGTTACTTGTTTAAGTAACGCCCTGATTGTACATATGTCTTAATTTTAATTTGTTAACTATTTTATGATGAGAATATATTTATAATAAAATATATACACATTAGTTTTTAATCCTTTGTTTGAATAAGCCATCACTATCCATTTTAGGAACGTGCTCACCTAGAGTTTGGGGGGTTGTTAGTTCTATGCAAGTCCAAATCAAACACAAGACTTGAAGAATTGGAATTTGCTGCTTCTGCTTTAAGCAGGCATCAATTAGGAGTAAAGAGTAAAGTCTGGTTGGCCCACAGTCAAAATAATGTGTCCGGTTAAGGCGACCTTTCTACCTGCAGAGTGCTGCCCTGTGTAACTTGCATGTTAAAAATCCTACTCAGCATGTTGGTCAGGGTTCATGTTCATCATGCATGTTCTTGTCCTGATGTGCATGTTATATTTGTCACTGGATGACATCATGTTAAATACCTAGCCATTTTTTGAAAAAGAGGGAAAACATTTTATTTGGAAATTTTAATTTTAAATTTATTACACAATTTGCTGATCAGTGATGTCCACTTAAGACTCTGCTCACTTTGGTTTTTCCCTTTTACCATTCTTGCTAATACTTGTGAAAGTTTTAAAGATAATTACATAAAACTGCTGTTTTGTTGATACATATTCATAAGTGTTGTTTGAAGGGCCCTCTGTTTTTGTAGAGCCTTCGACTTTAGTCGAAAAAGCGAGACATAGCGATCCTACATTCCGTCGTCTTCATCGGCGGCGTCCACAAATATTCACTCTGTGGTTAAAGTTTTTAAAATTTTAATAACTTTCTTAAACTATCCTGGATTTGTACCAAACTTGGAAAGAAGCTTGTTTATGATCATAAGATAGTATCCAGAAGTAAATTTGTTAAAAAAAAATTTCATTTTTTCCGTATTTTACTTTTAAATGGACTTAGTTTTTCAGCCAGAAACAATGCATTCACTCTGTGGTTAAAGTTTTTAAAATTTTAATAACTTTCTTAAACTATCCTGGATTTGTACCAAACTTGGACAGAAGCTTGTTTATGATCAAAAGCTAGTATCTAGAAGGAAATTTTGTTAAAATTTTGTACCTGTTTATCCGTATTTTACTTATAAATGGACTTAGTTTTTCTTCCAGTTAACATTAAATACAGTCTGCAGTTAAAGTTTTTAAAACATTTATTAGATTCATAAACTATCCTGGATTTATACCAAATTTTGACAGAAGCTTCTTACAATCAAAAGATAGTATCTAAAGGAATACTTTTATTGATTTTTTTCTTCATTTTTGTTGAGCCTGCGATTAACATCAAAAGAAGGCGAGACACTGGGTTCTGCGGAACCCTTACGAATTTTTTGTAGTGTTGACTGTTCCTAGGTGTTAATATATAATAATAGTAATGCTCTATCTTTAAGCACCTTGGGCCTAGTCTACAACAGCTGAAACAAATATACAGTAAAAGACTAAAAATAGTACAGTTTTATAAAAGTCCAATTCTTTTGGTGTTGTGCAACATACTAGCCACCCAAGTCAAATGAACCACATTTTGACAAAGTATCCTTGTAATATTTAAAACTGGTGTTTACCCTGGTGCCAAGCTATCAACTAATATACCCACTTATAGGAAACTTGTAATTAGTTTCATAGGGAATTTTGGAAAATATACAGTAAAATAGTTTAAAACAACTGAGCCAATTTAAGCTCGGTATAATCAAAATTCTAATATGATGTTCTTCAAACGCTTTGAGTAAACACCTGTGGTAAAATTTGAATATATTCATATGTCAGCTGATAGGCAACCTCATGATGTGTTTGGGCTGTTCCAATCCTACTCCCACATCGTATCCTTTTTATGAATGATTTACCTCACGTCAGATGGTGTAAATGACATCATTGAATGATGACGTAAGAATGTAAGGATTTTACGAGGAAATGTATGAATGGGAAGCTGAAAGTCGTCAAAACATGAAAACATAAACAAACGATGGTAAGAATTTGTATAATGTCCATCTTCTTAAATAAGAGTAAGAGTCAATTAAATTCATCCAAATCTGTCTTAGTATGTTATTGTTTATCTTTTAAGAAGATAACTTATTCAATTTTCTTCGTCGTATATGTCAATATTAATAGTGTGTTCAATTACGGAACACCAAACATTTCCTTCACATAGATCCCTTTGATCCAAAAAAAAATGCTGTCTTTGTCCTATTAGAATAGAAATAACTCATGAGGGCTTGAATTTATATTGATTTTACCACGGTTGGCCCTTAATGCTAATATTTTACCCTCGCTGACGTGGTAAAATATTTAGCAAAATAACACCAGATATAGTTGATATATTGCTTATAGTATCTGAGAAATGGACATAAGCACAAACACATAACTATATTTGGCGCATTGTAAGTGTACATATATGTCTGGCAGGGTTCATCTGACCTTGATCTCATTTTCATGCTTCATTAATCAATGTTATGTTTTTTCGTAGTTATGTTCGTTCTCAGATACTATAAGCAATATGTCAACTATGTTTGAAGTTTGGAATAATTGTAAGGTGTACATGTCTGTCTGGCAGGGTTCTTCTGACCTTAACCTCATTTTCATGAATCATGGATTATGTTTATTTATGTGATAGCTACAGCTAGAAAACCTGTCATCTACTTTTTGAACATAAATATTAAACATGGTCAGCAAAGCTAGACATTTCAGTGTGTGCACTCTTGTTCATTTAAATTAAGAAAAACCTAGAGAACTGCTCATCCAATTTAACTAAATGTTTTTGTTGATACTTTGTGGGCATAAAAGCAACCAACAAAACCAGCAGTTGGCAAAAAAGTATCAGACTTTATAAATTTCGTGCGCCCAAAGCGCTTTTCTAAGGTTACCTCCATTAAATACTAAAGGAAATACAGTTTTTTGTATATGTAAATGTGCTTTAACTCTTTGTCAGTAAATATTCTGTGTAACATTTTAACTTATTTTTACTTATTTAATGTGGACTTATATAACAGTACTTCATAAATTTTGACCCGCTATTATAATGATAAAGAGGTCAAAATTTACAGAACTACTGTTATTGTAATATCGTATTGAAAAGAGCCAGAACACATTAAAAAGTTAAAATAAGATAAAATATTACAGAATATTTACTAGAAAATTAAAACACATCAACAAATAATTAGAAAAGGGGTCTATACCCAAAGCGGTCACATAAAAATGTAACGGGGTTAAGCATGTTTGTGGGCGTTCTACCTCTCCTAACCTGGGACAGTGGTATAATAGCACAGCATAAAACAAACTATATACAACACCATCTAGCACAAAAAAGACGCGAAGTAGATTTTTTTCCTAAATTCTAGATGAACAACCTAGAGGGACAACTGTTCTACAGAATACCTTTTAGCAACTACAATTTATTGAGTAACACGCTAGTGAAGTTGGTGTTTGTGTTGTGCTGATTTTAGTAAATTTTGTTGTTTATAAAGACAAACACCTCAATAGTAAACCAGACCACAAGTCGTCACTTCATCACATTTACCCGCGTACGATGACAGATATAGTACTATTTATCACATGTTATGATGACTGGTGTGATCACTTATCATATTTTTGACAGATTCGGTCACTTATCACATTTTATATTGACAGATACAGACATATATAACATGATTGTTGACAAATGCAGTTATTTATCACATGTTTTGTTTTATTCATAATAAGTGTTGGCTGTGTTGCTCGGTGTTGTTTTGTACATAAAGAGTGTGGCTGTGTTGTTCGTTGTTGTTTTGTACATAATGTGTAAGGCTGTGTTATTCGTTGTTGTTTTGTACATTATGAGTAAGGCTGTGTTGTTTGTTGTTGTTTTGAACATAATGAGTAAGGCTGCGTTGTTAGTTGTTGTTTTGTTTGTGGATTTTTTAAGGAGAATGCCATGAATTTTAGTTTTCATTGAAATACTAATTTAGGTTATGCTGGTAGTAGCAAATGATAAAACTGCTGAATAAAGTACCCTCGCAACAACCCTCCAACCACGAAAAATGATACAAACCAAAATAAATTGATTCACAGTGACTGTTTAATTCTTTTGATAAAACAGCTTATAAATGTTAGATAATGATGTCTTATATTAAAGTTAGAGAAAACTAGGTCCATGCATTTATCCAAAAACAGTAGATCAAAATTTTCCTTTGAAACAATTTTATGTTCAATCTGTCATAAATATCATTATTGGATCATTTCTGCCAAAGATATCCTCGATCTTGATTATGAACTTGTGTATTAGTATTAATCATTAATATCCATATAAAATTAAGGAGATGGTTACCAAAACCAATGTACAATGATGTTCATAACTACATTTCATTGTATGGCCTTCAACATTAGGCATAACTCATACCGTATAGCATGCTATAAAAGGCACTGAAATGACACAAAATGTGAACCAATTCAAAGAGATACAAACATACTGTTTTACACTTAAAATAATAAACGAAAATAATTAAGACAGACATCAACCAAGACAACAACTAGATCATGTGACAGATGCATAAGGAATCGGTGCTAATCATGCTTGAGAGAGTTCAACTGTCCCCCTAACTTGGGACAGTAGTATAACAGCACAGCATAAGAATAAACTAAAAAGAGTAGTTGGAAAGGGTTTGACTCATCTGAACAGTCGTAGGTCTTTCATAGCAAAACAAAATCAGAATCTAAACAGTGTCAGTACTATCACTTGAACAAAGCCAGGGATGAACTCAAATATAATGTATTTCATGTTTGTTTTCAGTGTGATGATTTAACAACAGACAGAACAATTTCTCAACATGATGGATTTGATTATATGGAGGATGTCCAATCACCTTGAAGAACTAGTCTTAGGATCTGTGATATTATTATAAAGTCTCAAACAACACATGGGCCAAAATATAACTTATTGTTTAATGTATAAGAAAATGTATCTTAGCCACTCTGCCTACTATGACATCATACTACATTTTACATGTATGATAATTATCATCATATGAATCCATTTGGTGATGGTTAAAGCATTGACAGTTTCTATTGATTTCAAACACTTTAGTTATTAGCAACATATAATTCATAGATAAAATACAATGCAGTCTGTTTAGAAATTAAAAATTTATAAAATAAGAAAATCAGTGATAAATTAAACAATTTTAGAAGGAGAAATAGTAAGAAATATATTGCTTTTATTTTGTGTATTACTAATAACTTTTAAGTGGTATGAATTTACCCGACATAACTAGAAAATGATATAATAAGGTAGAAAAATAATCCTATATTGGTATTAGAATAGACCTCTTCATTAATTATAATTTGTTATCTAATTATTTCGTTTGGGAAGGCCAGTACATTCACATAATATCAATAGCCAAAGATATATATCTTGGATCCATTAATGTCATCAATAGAAAATGATACAATTATAAGGTATAATTCTTTTTATTGATTTGTAGAATTTTGGTGAATGTAAACACACCTTTTAATCAATTATTATTATTATTTTCTGCATTGAATTTACTCTTGTAGATTATGTTTTCTCGATGATCATAATGATTAAAAAATGCCTAGGAACAAATAAAAATAAATCCTCTTAAAAAATGTATGCAATGTAGTAAAATGTACTGTGATGTAGTGTTCATAAAAATGTCAGCTTTGTTCAGATAAAATTATGTTTACATAAAAAAAAATGTGAACACTGATTGTCTGGGAAAAAAATTTTAAGTGGAGAAATTCATTTATAGTTGTGTCATTTAAAAACTAGTTCAATTGCCAGAGCAAGAGACAGTCTCAATTTATTATTTCTGCTGAAATATTTCTCATGTACAATTGTTGTTTTTTCTTTCTCTTGAATCATTTCTGTTATTTATATTTAAATACAAAAAACTCATCTGTGAAACTCAAAAGAATACTCAGGAAATATTCATTTAACGTAGCATCTTATAATAATAACATACTCAATGTCCTGCAATCAGTCAAAATTGAACTCATTTTTCTAAAACGAAGATTGGTTGATAATGTGAAAACTTGCAAACCTGTTGTAAATCAATTATTCTTACCTCATTTAATCATTTCAATAAACAATACATTTTAAATTTTAACTTTAGTTTAGTTTAGAAATTGTATGATTTATAACTAATAATCGGCTTTCTTACAAATAACTTCACATAGTTTTATCAAAGTGCTAACATTCTATATGATGCCATCTTTATGGGAATATTGTGCAGCTGAGAAATAAATGCCATAATTACATTATTTATTTGTGAATGTTCATGCATGCATTTCATCCGTCCACACATATTGAACACATGAATATATGATATACATTTCAATAATTTTGCATTCTCATGTTTTATTAAATATATAAGGAGAATTATGTGCTGAGACCGAAAGATTTTATTTTGTAGATTTTATGAGAGAAGCAATTTTCTCCATCAGTTTAAAGTATTGAAAGTTTTCAAATTTATTTCATTCTCTCATACATGAAGTTTCCTTTTTTTTCTAATAATGATAAATAGTAACTTTTTATGTCTGACAAAGAACAACAGTCACTCATATAAATCAATCTTAGATATTTCAATGTGCATGTTGTCCTAGATGTCAGAGAGCAAAGCCAGACTTTTTGTTTGATAATTTGTAAGAAGGTAAAATTTGAAGTGATATGCAATGTTTTTACTTTCAAAGATACTTGTACTCTGATATTTTTTGTAGAACTGTGTTCTAAAGTTGATTTGTTATTCTGTTAAGCATAAACACTTCAGAAACCTTTTTACTAACATTCAGCACAATCATGAATAGATGTGTGAGAGTGTGTGAGATGATTTTAAACATTTTGTACATCAGTCAGGGGCATTACTTAAACAAGTAACTTTTAAAATTACCTATACAAGTAATGTTGAAAACGAGGCTATTTTAAAAATTACTTATATAAGTAACTTTTCTAAATATTATTTTTATAGGTGTCCAATTATACAGATTTTACTAGTTTTAACAAATTTTTACAGTCATCTGGTTATTTTTCCCATGAAATATAAAATCTAATCCTTCTGAAACACTAATTGCCTTTCTGACGCACTTATCTTTCATATCAAAGCTTCTGGGTCAAAGATTGGTCTCTTGGGACTATTAAAATATCGTTTTCCTTGAAAATCTTGAAGGTAGACAGATATAAATAGATAGAAACTTGTGAATTAATTAATTAAGACTTGAAGTTGTTTATAATTTGTAACCCAAAACAATTACATATGTTCCTTTAATAAGTGTTATTACTTATTCTTTCAAAGATGTATAAAATAACTTATTCAAGTAACATTTTGTCATTATTTTAAAGTAACCCTTTATGTCTATACTCCTCTCAAATCTAATAAATTCTTAATTTTATGATAAAAAAAGTTACTTGTTTAAGTAACGCCCTGATTGTACATATGTCTTAATTTTAATTTGTTAACTATTTTATGATGAGAATATATTTATAATAAAATATATACACATTAGTTTTAATCCTTTGTTTGAATAAGCCATCACTATCCATTTTAGGAACGTGCTCACCTAGAGTTTGGGGGTTGTTAGTTCTATGCAAGTCCAAATCAAACACAAGACTTGAAGAATTGAATTTGCTGCTTCTGCTTTAAGCAGGCATCAATTAGGAGTAAAGAGTAAAGTCTGGTTGGCCCACAGTCAAAATAATGTGTCCGGTTAAGGCGACCTTTCTACCTGCAGAGTGCTGCCCTGTGTAACTTGCATGTTAAAAATCCTACTCAGCATGTTGGTCAGGGTTCATGTTCATCATGCATGTTCTTGTCCTGATGTGCATGTTATATTTGTCACTGGATGACATCATGTTAAATACCTAGCCATTTTTGAAAAGAGGAAAACATTTTATTTGGAAATTTTAATTTTAAATTTATTACACAATTTGCTGATCAGTGATGTCCACTTAAGACTCTGCTCACTTTGGTTTTTCCCTTTTACCATTCTTGCTAATACTTGTGAAAGTTTTAAAGATAATTACATAAAACTGCTGTTTTGTTGATACATATTCATAAGTGTTGTTTGAAGGGCCCTCTGTTTTGTAGAGCCTTCGACTTTAGTCGAAAAAGAGAGACATAGCGATCCTACATTCCGTGGTCTTCATCGGCAGGCGTCCACAAATATTCACTCTGTGGTTAAAGTTTTTAAAATTTTAATAACTTTCTTAAACTATCCTGGATTTGTACCAAACTTGGAAAGAAGCTTGTTTATGATCATAAGATAGTATCCAGAAGTAAATTTGTTAAAAAAATTTCATTTTTCCGTATTTTACTTTTAAATGGACTTAGTTTTTCAGCCAGAAACAATGCATTCACTCTGTGGTTAAAGTTTTAAAATTTTAATAACTTTCTTAAACTATCCTGGATTTGTACCAAACTTGGACAGAAGCTTGTTTATGATCAAAAGCTAGTATCTAGAAGGAAATTTTGTTAAAATTTTGTACCTGTTTATCCGTATTTTACTTATAAATGGACTTAGTTTTTCTTCCAGTTAACATTAAATACAGTCTGCAGTTAAAGTTTTTAAAACATTTATTAGATTCATAAACTATCCTGGATTTATACCAAATTTTGACAGAAGCTTCTTACAATCAAAAGATAGTATCTAAAGGAATATTTTTATTGATTTTTTCTTCATTTTGTTGAGCCTCGATTAACATCAAAAGAAGGCGAGACACTGGGTTCTCATGGAACCCTTACGAATTTTTGTAGTGTTGACTGTTCCTAGGTGTTAATATATAATAATAGTAATGCTCTATCTTTAAGCACCTTGGGCCTAGTCTACAACAGCTGAAACAAATATACAGTAAAAGACTAAAAATAGTACAGTTTTATAAAAGTCCAATTCTTTTGGTGTTGTGCAACATACTAGCCACCCAAGTCAAATGAACCACATTTTGACAAAGTATCCTTGTAATATTTAAAACTGGTGTTTACCCTGGTGCCAAGCTATCAACTAATATACCCACTTATAGGAAACTTGTAATTAGTTTCATAGGGAATTTTGGAAAATATACAGTAAAATAGTTTAAAACAACTGAGCCAATTTAAGCTCGGTATAATCAAAATTCTAATATGATGTTCTTCAAACGCTTTGAGTAAACACCTGTGGTAAAATTTGAATATATTCATATGTCAGCTGATAGGCAACCTCATGATGTGTTTGGGCTGTTCCAATCCTACTCCCACATCGTATCCTTTTATGAATGATTTACCTCATGTCAGATGGTGTAAATGACATCATTGAATGATGACGTAAGAATGTAAGGATTTTACGAGGAAATGTATGAATGGGAAGCTGAAAGTCATCAAAACATGAAAACATAAACAAACGATGGTAAGAATTTGTATAATGTCCATCTTCTTAAATAAGAGTAAGAGTCAATTAAATTCATCCAAATCTGTCTTAGTATGTTATTGTTTATCTTTTAAGAAGATAACTTATTCAATTTTCTTCGTCGTATATGTCAATATTAATAGTGTGTTCAATTACGGGAACACCAAACATTTCCCTTCACATAGATCCCTTTGATCCAAAAAAAAATGCTGTCTTTGTCCTATTAGAATAGAAATAACTCATGAGGGCTTGAATTTATATTGATTTTACCACGGGTTGGCCCTTAATGCTAATATTTTACCCTCGCTGACGTGGTAAAATATTTAGCAAAATAACACCAGATATAGTTGATATATTGCTTATAGTATCTGAGAAATGGACATAAGCACAAACACATAACTATATTTGGCGTATACAACCTAGAGGGACAACTGATCTACAGAATACCTTTTAGCAACTACACAAATTATTGAGTAACATGCTAGTGAAGTTGGTGTTTGTATTGTGCTGATTTTAGTAAATTTTGTTGTTTATAAAGACAAAACACCTCAATAGTAAACCAGACCACACAAGTCGTCACTTTATCACATTTACCTGCATACGATGACAGATACAGTTCTATTTATCACATGTTATGATGACTGGTGTGATCACTTATCACATTTTATGACAGATACAGACATATATAACATGATTGATGACAGATGCAGTTATTTATCACATGTTTTGTTTTAATCATAATAAGTAATGCTGCGTTGCTTGGTGTTGTTTTGTACATAAAGAGTGTGGCTGTGTTGTTTGTTGTTGTTTTGTACATTATGAGTAAGGCTGTGTTGTTCGTTGTTGTTTTGTACATAATGAGTAAGGCTGTGTTGTTACTTGTTGTTTTGTACATAATGAGTAAGGTTGTGCTGTTCGTTGCTGTTTTGTAGATAATAAGTAAGGCTGTGTGGTTTTGTACATAATGAGTAAGGCTGTGTTGTTCGGTTTTCTTTTGTACATAATGAGTAAGGCTGTGTTGTTAGTTGTTTTGTAGACAAAAAGTAAAGCTGTGTTGTTTTGTTCATAATGAGTAAGGCTGTGTTTTAGTTGTTGTTTTGTAGACAAAAAGTAAAGCTGTGTTGTTTTGTTCATAATGAGTAAGGCTGTGTTGTTAGTTGTTGTTTTGTAGATAATAAGTAAGGCTGTGTGGTTTTGTACATAATGAGTAAGGCTGTGTTGTTCGGTTTTCTTTTGTACATAATGAGTAAGGCTGTGTTGTTAGTTGTTTTGTAGACAAAAAGTAAAGCTGTGTTGTTTTGTTCATAATGAGAAAGGCTGTGTTTTAGTTGTTGTTTTGTAGACAAAAAGTAAAGCTGTGTTGTTTTGTTCATAATGAGTAAGGCTGTGTTTTAGTTGTTGTTTTGTAGACAAAAAGTAAAGCTGTGTTGTTTTGTTCATAATGAGTTAGGCTGTGTTGTTAGTTGTTGTTTTGTAGATAATAAGTAAGGCTGTGTGGTTTTGTACATAATGAGTAAGGCTGTGTTGTTAGTTGTTGTTTTGTTCATAATGTGTAAGGTTGTGCTGTTCGTTGTTGTTTTGTACATAATGAGTAAGGCTGTGCTGTCTTGTTCGTAGTGAGTAAGGATGTGTTGTTCGTTGTTGTTTTGTACATAATGAATAAGGCTGTGCTGTCTTGTTCGTAGTGAGTAAGGATGTGTTGTTCGTTGTTGTTTTGTACATAATGAGTAAGGCTGTGTTGTCTTGTTCATAGTAAGTAAGGATGTGTTGTTCGTTGTTGTTTTGTAGATAATAAGTAAGGCTGTGTAGTTTTGTACATAATGAGTAGGGCTGTGTTGTTCGTTGTTGTTTTGTACATAATGAGTAAGGTTGTGTTGTTAGTTGTTGTTTTGTACATAATGTGTAAGGTTGTGCTGTTCGTTGTTGTTTTGTAGATTTTAAGTAAGGCTGTGAGGTTTTTTATATAATGAGTAAGGCTGTGTTGTTCGTTGTTGTTTTGTACATAATGAGTAAGGCTGTGTTATTCGTTGTTGTTTTGTACATAATGAGTAAGGCTGTGTTGTTAGTTGTTGTTTTGTACATTATGTGTAAGGTTGTGTTGTTCGTTGTTGTTTTGTAATTAAAAAGTAAAGCTGTATTGTTTTATTCATAATGAGTAAGGCTGTGTTGTTCATTGTTGTTTTGTACAAAATAAGTAAGGCTGTGTTGTTCGTTGTTGTTTTGTAGATAATAAGTACGACTGTGTTGTTTTGTTCATAATGAGTAAGGCTGTGTTGTTTGTTGTTGTTTTGTACATAATGAGTAATAAAATTGAGAATGGAAATGGGGAATGTGTCAAAGAGACAACAACCCGACCACAGAACAGACAACAACAGAAGCTCACCAATAGGTCTTCAATGCAGCGAGAAATTCCCGCACCCGGAGGCGTCCTTAAGCTGGCCCCTAAACAATTATATATACTAGTTCAGTGATAATGGACGTCATACTAAACTCCAAATTATACACAAGAAACTAAAAGTAAAATAATACAAGACTAACAAAGGCCAGAGGCTCCTGACTTGGGACAGGCGCAAAATGCGGCGGGGTTAAACATGTTTATGAGATCTCAACCTCCCCTATACCTCTAGCCAATGTAGAAAAGTAAACGCATCACAATACGCACATTAAAAGTCAGTTAAAGAGAAGTCCGAGTCCGATGTCAGAAGATGTAACAAAAGAAAATAAACAAAATGACAATAATACATAAATAACAACAGACTACTAGCAGTTAACTGACATGCCAGCTCCAGACCTCAATTAAACTGATTGAAAGATTATGTCTTCATCATATGAATATCAGGCACAATCCCTCCCGTTAGGGTTTAGTATCATACCATCATAAAATATATGAGAAGAGCATAACCCGTGTCATGCCAACAACTGGTTTTAAATAAATGTGTTTAGTTCCGATGCAAAGACCCTATAAGTGAATCAATATTAAAGCCAAAATATGCAATCTTTAATGACCTGACAACAGTATCGTAACTATATCCCTTCTTAATAAGTCTATTTAAAGGTTTTGTTAGCTTCTGAGGTGAATACTGACATTTTAGTAAGGCTGTTGGATGTTACCTGTTGTTGTTTTGAGCTACATTATGAATAAGGCTGTGTTGTTGATAAAATTGTTGTTTTGACTATTTGTGATATAAGGCTGGTGTTAATTTTGTACATAATGAAAATCTGAAACGTTGTTACATACACGAGCGATTCGCACGTTGTTCGTTGTCGTTTTGTAGATGATAAGTAAGGTTGTGTGTTTTTTATTATTGTTTTGTTCATAATGAGTAAGGTTGTGCTGTTCGTTGTTGTTTTGTACATAATTATTAAGTAAAGCTGGGTTGTTTGTTCTTATTTGACACTGGACGTTAAGCAACGAACAATCAATCTATGTTGTTTGGTTGTACATAATGAGTAAGGTTGTGTTGTTTGTTGATGTTTTGTACATACTGATCAAGGTTGTGTTGTTCGTTCGTTGTTGTTTTGTACATTATGAGTTAGGTTGTGTTGTTCGTTCACGTTGTTGTTTTGCACATTATGAGAAAGGTTGTGTTGTTCGTTCAGGTTGGTTTTTTTTGTACATAATGAGTAAGGTTGTGTTGTTCGTTCACGTTGTTGTTTTGCACATAATGAGAAAGGTTGTGTTGTTCGTTCACGTTGTTGTTTTGTAAATAATGAGTAAGTCTGTGTTGTTTGTTCACGTTGATGTGTTGTACATAATGGGTAAGGTTGTGTTGTTCGTTCAGGTTGTTTTTTGTACATAATGAGTAAAGTTGTGTTGTTTGTTCACGTTGTTGTTTTGTTCATAATGAGTATATATAAGGCATTGTTTTTCGTTCACGTTGTTGTTTTGTACATAATGAGTAATGTTGTCTTGTTCGTTCACGTTGTTGTTTTGTACATAATGAGTAAGGCATTGTTGTTCGTTCAGGTTGTTGTTTTGAACATAATGAGTAAGGCATTGTTGTTCGTTCAGGTTGTTGTTTTGTACATAATGAGTAAGGCATTGTTGTTCGTTCAGGTTGTTGTTTTGTACATAATGAGTAAGGCATTGTTGTTCGTTCAGGTTGTTGTTTTGAACATAATGAGTAAGGTTGTGTTGTTCGTTGTTGTTTGTCTTTGATGTACCTCTTTTTTCTCGAAGAGTCGGTTATTTGGGCTTTGTGTTGTCTGCTGTAATGTCTGATATTTTAATTCATTAAAAAAGTCTCACATTGTGTCGAGCGCTGATTTTTACGAAATCTATTCGCAGAAACACAATAATCCTTTTGTCGGCTGATTTTTATAGTCGTGTTTTTTTTTTTCTCTCCCTTAGACAATTAGTTTTACGTTTGAACAAAGTAAGCTTGATAATGTCTACTCTCATATTGTGACTTCGCTGATAACTTCTCCTCACAAATTAAATTTTGATTTATTAATAACAAAATCAATGTTAGAACCGATGAAGACAATATTCAAAGTTCTTACTTCACTTGTTGAATTGATAAACCTTCCGAATAATTTTATTCAGAGGATCAATAGGTTTACATGCATGGATCATATATCTTAATTTATAAGTTCTATAAACAACAGCGCCATAAAAATTAGGATATGATACCCCGTTTGTAACAAAATGTCTATGTGTACAGCCAAACTTTCAAAGCAAATCCTTGTAATTATGAAAGAATTTAGTAAAGGTTTTATATATGTAGGACTCAAATCTACGGTGGGTTCCAGATCTATGGCAGATTCCTAATCTATGGTAAACATGACGTCATGTCATCCCCAATCTATGACAGATTTTTTAGGGTCCTAATCTATGGCAATTTTTTTTTTCTCTAATGTATGGTAATTTTTTAGTTTCCTAATGTATGGTAACTTTTTAGTGTCCTAATCTAGTTTTCAAATTCGACAGATTTTCTGCAAATGGCGGACCCGTCCGTACATATCTGACCAATGATTTTGATACCGAAATGTCCATAGGTAGCGAAAAAGCTGCCTTTAAGTAAAAGCCAGTATACGAAAAACGAATTAGGAGTACTACTAGGAAGCATATATCCATAACCATTTGTGAAATGAACACAGACTTTAGGGTTGAAATCTTGTGCCCCGGAAGATTAAGCATTTCCTACTATGTGCATGGTACATGTTTGACCCTTCATTTAACTAAGTCCATTAAAGACACAAAAAGCATTTTTAATTTTTACCTTATATTTATTTGAGCGTTAAATAATATACAACTTTTTGACTGATGACGATTTAAGTCCTGTAATTAACAATGACTTGCCTCAAACACGTGGCTTTCTTTTAAAAAAATCCTTATTTCTCCAACAGCACAGTTATTCGACATAAATATAGCGGGAAATAATGTAAAAATTTATTAGAAATCTATGACATATTTTTTTCTTCAAAATCTCAAAAAAAGATTATTTGCTACAATAGTACAGGTAGTCACTACTATATAGCTGACAAAATGCTGTTCGTTATGTTACATCTAAAAGAAAATTAAAGAGACCATAGGGATAAAAAGAATAACATGAAAACAGCAAAAAGCAAACCAAAATGCACAGTCAAAACTCGTACAATTAAAGGTGAGGGCAACACCAGGGACAAGAAGAAAACAAGGAGCGGAAACAAACACAATTCTGAAATATAATTTATTTATGGATTAGGGTCCTTGAAAAACTGGCTTTTTCGTTCTTTTTCTTTTCCTTCTATATAACAAAACCGTCACTGTTAGCGGCGGCTTCGACGTTACATGACGTTATTTAATTGTGACGGAAAATTACGTAATATCCAAATCTGCCATAGATTTGGAGAAAACAAAAAACTGCCATAGATTTGGAGAAAACAAAAAACTGCCATAGATTTGTGATTTGTTTGGCGTTTGTGACGCCAATATTTACCATAGATTAGGAATTTGCCATAGATTTGGAACCCACCATAGATTTGAGTCCTACATATATAAGTAATTTGTGGTTACGAAATCCCTGACTTAATAACTTACCAGTTATACATAGATTACGTCCATTGAAATCTTTTCAAAGCGTCACTACAGACATGGGTATAGCGAACGATAAGCTTGAAATATACACACCGTAAAAGGGTCCAAAAGAACATCACCTTCCAAAAAAAACCGTCTCCTTTGTCGTAAATTTTGTATAATGTTTTCCACATTCATATATTAGATGCCCTTATCAGTAAGAATATCTAATTATGATTAAAAAAGGTCGTTCAGATTTGTGGCAGCTACCCTGTAGAACAATTTTCGGATCATTTCAGGATGGGAAATAGTTTGTTCGCATTTCAAAATCTTGATTCTGTCCTGGAATGGTCAGTCCGCCGAAGTGTATTTGGTTAATTCTTGTTGTCAGTTTGTAATAATTTTGTCATCTCTGCAACTCTTATTTATTTATTAATAAATTATAAACTGCTTCCGTAATGATTTTATTGATTTATTTTTAGCTAGTATGACATGCTTTAGCTATCTAGAGCTTATTTTAAACTTTTGATTTTTTACTCGCGCTCGGGTGTTCCAGACCGTGAGCTGTTAGATAAGATAAGATTAGAAAAATTTATTTTAGTTCGGCATAAGTCAAATATACAACACAAGCTCTAAGGAGCTTTTGACCGAATATAAAAACATATACATAACGTAAAAACAGTCCAAGATATAGCAACCTGCAATACAGAATTAGAATCTCACATATAGCATGCAATAATTATTTAGCAGCCAATTTAAAATGAATTAAAGTATTTATCTATTTGATTTACCTCTTTGAACGTTTAAAAATTTAAGATTAAAATATGGTAACTATTTAAATATTAAATAGATTACTTTTATAAAAATCTAATAAAAAGGTTTTGAACTATAATATATGCTTCGAGATATAGAAATTACAAAGAACAAAATATTTTCAACATGCACTGATTACCCAATTTCTGGAAAAATGTGTCAAAAACTAAAATTTAAAATATACATAAAAAGATCATGCAGAAATACATCAATACTAGTCCAAAGCAACAAAAAGCAACATAAATAATATGCAGCTCAGCAAAAGAGTTATCTGTAAGACATTCCAAATCGTTCCAGGACTCAATATGACTTTTAAAATGTGAGAAACAAATTTCAAACCTGAAATGGTTTGGAAGGCCGTTCCATAATGATGCAGCAGCACATTTGAAAGTTTTTTTTTTTACCGTAACGGGTCGACTTTACCTGTGGCACATTTATATAGAACGTTTACATACCTGAAAGAATATTTAGATTTTTTAACACTGACCAAATTTTGTAAGCACACAGGAGCTATATTGTTTATAATCTTGAAAGTTTCTAGAGCCATTGTTCTTATCCGTCTCATCTGCAAGGAAGGCACCTTAGCTTCATGTAAGAGGTCCTCGTAGGAGCTGCTATAATCCTCGTATACAAAACGGAGTGCTCTTTCTTGCATCTTTTTCTAGTTTGTTTTTTTTTATAATTTTCTCAGAGCAAAAATGCCATGCCAAAGGGCAAAAATTAAAATTGATAAGAATAAAAGTATGAAAAATAGTTAAGTAAGTTTACCAAGTCTATCCTAAATAGAGCCTAAACGTTTTAAAACATTTAGTTGCTGTCAGGCCTTCCTGCAGATCGAGCTGATATGAGCATCCAAATTTAACTGATAATTAATTTCATTGCCTAATAATTTAACTGTTTTTTTACATGTAAGATTCGAATTCTGAATAAATATAGAAGGATTTTTCAAAGGTTTATGCCAACAGCCAAAACTTGAAACTTGTCCGGATTTGCTTGCATTTTATTCACCCTGAACCACTCAATAGTATTTTTGACTCAAATTCCAAAGTTGAAATTAATAAACCAAAGTCTGGAGTGCAGAAAGACAGAGTATTGTCATCTGCATAGTTATATAAACTACCATTTTTAACAAAAGAAAAATATCATTTATAAATACGATGAACAATAATGGACCCAGTACAAAACCCTGTGGTACGACTTTATGGATGTCAGCTCAACCACTCAGAACATTGTTGACTTTTATTTGTTGTTTACGATTTGATAAATAGGACTTTAAAAGGGCAACTGGATGGGGGTTTATAGATATAAGAAGATGTGGTATGAGTGCCAATGAGACAACTCTCCATCCAAGTCACAATTTGTAAAAGTAAACCATTATAGGTAAATGTACGGCCTTCAACACGGAGCTATGGCTCACACCGAACAGCAAGCTATAAAGGGCCCCAAAAATGACTAGTGTAAAACCATTCAAACAGGAAAACCAACGGTCTAATCTATATAAAAAACGAGAAACGAGAAATACTTATGAACCACATCAACAAACGACAACCACTGAACATCAGGTTTACACCATATGTTGATAATCTATCTAGCAAGGTATTGTGGGGCAGGCAGTCAAAAGCCTTAGAAAGATCCATTAATACCGCTACAATGTACTATTTTTTTGTCAAGAGCTTCACGTCAATCTTCTTACACTCTGAGTAGTGTGGTTTGACATCCATGTCCACGTCTGAAATCACATAACACACGGTTAAATATTTTATCAAGGTATTCAGTTAGTTAAATTTCATATATTTTTTCAAAGAATTTAGAAAAGATGGGTAAGCCACTACCCAACTGGTCTATAGTTTGTTTTCAATAATGTGTCACTCTTTTTATAAAGGGGGTCACTTGGGCATCTTTTAGTTTATTAGGGAAACAGTTATTTTCAATTGACAAATTGACAAGAGTAGTTAGCTGCATGAGGTGCAATATAAGATTTACAATTTTTTTTACAATTTTTGCTGGAATACCATCAGCTCCTGTAGCTTTCTTGATGTTTATTTTATTCAAGATTCTATCGACATTTTCGTTAGTTACTTTATTGAATTCAAAATCAGAAACATGCTCTCTATTACTCAAAATCTCTTTTATACTTGGATGATTTGATCTGCTCCAATTTTGTCTGCTACAGTGAAGAAAAAAATATCAAAATGGTTTGAAAATTGATTTGGACTATTTACAATTTTGTCAATTTCAAACAATACAATTTTTTGTTCACCACAGTTTCCCTTTTTTTGAGAAAATGGTTTGACTATTTTTCCAAAACTCGCATGATTTTGACCCACCAGAGCAACTTTCTAAAAAATATACTTTTATTGATTTTCTCTTTATCTTAGTTACCAAATTTCTTTGTTTTTCTAAATTCCTCCCAATTTTTACCACTTCGGTTTTTAGTATATTATGAATAAAGCATTTGTTTTCGATATATGGCCCCTCTCAGTTCTTTATTCATACATGAGAGCGGTTTTCTTCTTTGACACCTTTTACAGTTGCATGTTTATCTAATATATTTTGAAATCTTTTCCATATTCATCAAAATTTATACTTGGTGTACACAAAAGGAGTGTAAATTTTGCTGTATTATCAGAACTGGGGCGTTTCCCCCTACATTATGATATTGTTAAATACTGGTATAAATTTGGAAATCTTCAGACTGAATTCAGTCTGTTGAAAGACGCTTATAAATGCAGCCAAGAGCTCCACAAATCTAATATAACTTCAAGTCTTGGTTCTCATTTGTTAAAAAAATATTAGAAGTTTTTGAAATTAACCAGGAAGTAAAACATTTTGGACAATATAAATTTTTGAATATATCTAACAAATTAATTCACACTAAATATATTAACAATTGGTATGTTAGCCAAAAAAATGCTTCTGATGGAAAATTGTTCAATTATTTGAAATTAAAACAAAATTTTGGCTATGGAAATTATCTCTCTTTGGTTAAGAATTTTGATTTAAGAGGAGCTATTTGTAAATTGCGTATATCTGCTCATAAGCTTCAAATTGAATTTGGCCGTTTTGCAAATATTCCACGAAATGAAAGAATTTGCAAAAAATGCTCCTCTGGCTGTGTTGAAGATGAAATCCATTTCTTAACTTCATGTGAAAAATTTAACTCTGATAGAGATGCTCTCTTTGACTTTGTTTGCCATAAAATTCCAAACTTTTCTTTACTGGACAATCAGCAAAAATTCATATAATTATTAAGCTGTGAAGACAATCATGTCCTTAATGCTGTTGGAAAACTTATTCAAGTCAATATGAGTTAGATGTACTTATTTCTCATATAAATATATTATATACTATAAAGCAAGTGCCTTTTTTACAGTCTTATTGTATTGTAATTGTGTATTTGAATTCTCTGTATCTATGCTATGAATGTTCTTTTTCCTGATACTTGTATTCTCTATATGCCCCTTGTGGGCCCTTAATTGGTAATAAAATATATCTTATCTTATCTTATCTTATCATCATATATACTATTTAAATTTTTTCAGTACAACTTTCTGAAATCTGTATTTTCTTTAAATCACTTGTAAATTGATCAATATCAAAGGTTTTGTAACTTCTGTATGTTACGTCTCTGCGTTTTTGTGCAGGTGAATTCCCTCTGTCCGCATTAGAGGTCATTGCCACATGTATACATTTTTAGAAAGTTTGCTATAAATCTTTTCTGATAGTGCATGGCTGTATTCAGCTGTTTGTTTTATATGAGCATGATGCTTTGTCACGTTTAATTGTGTTTGTTTACGTTTTTATCATGATTTGGTACTGTCGAAAAAGCTCACCAAAGCATATGTACTATGTTGAATTCGAATAAGGTTTTATGTGTCTATGTCTGTTGGCATCGAAGGAGAAAGAATTGAACTAAATGCATACAATTAAAATCTGTGATGTTTTCAGAGCTCAGATTCAGAGACTGAGACATCTAAAAAATCTATCATTGTTTAATAATGGCAAGCCGTTTTTATTTTCCAATTTTCAAGATATTTTATATCTCTTTTTAATTACATAAGATATCCTATAAACTATACAAGATATCTCATGAATTAATTAATTAAAATATATCTATAAAAGATAAAATATATCTTTAAAAGATATAAGATATCTTATAAAGTATATACTGAGATATCTCTGGCTTATCAACTTCAAATTAAATAAGATCTCATAAATAATACAAGATATTTTATAAACTTCATAAGATATCTTGAAATAAAATAAAGATAAAACCGACTAGTCATAGTAATGACCTTTGTAGTAGTCTCAGAGTGTACGTACATCACTTATATTTACAGATTAGAGAATAATGGTAAAAAAGTGCAGAATAAAGAGCAAAACAAAACAACTTTAGACTCGGACTTCTTTTAAACTGAGTTTTACTGTGCGTATTGCTATGTGTTTCTTTATTCTACATTGGCTAGAGGTATAGAGGAGGTTGAGATCTCACAAAACATGTTTAAACCCCGCCGCATTTTTGCGCCTGTCCCGAGTCAGGAGCCTCTGGCCTTTGTTAGTCTTGTATGTTTTTTTAATTTTAGTTCATTTATATGTTTTGGAGTTTAGTGTGACGTCCATTTTCACTGAACTAGTACACAATTTTATTTAGGGGCCAGCTGAGGACCACCTCCGGGTGCGGGATTTTCTCGCTGCGTTGGAGACCCATTGGTGGCCTTCGGCTGTTGTCTGCTCTTTGGTCGGGTTGTTGTCTCTTTGACATATTCCCCATTTCCATTCTCAATTTTATTAGAATAGAGAAAAATTGGCAAAAATGATAAAAAATAGAGAATAATGGGTTTCAAAAATGTAAAGAATAGAGACTATGATAATGGTAAAAAAATAATGACTAGAGAAAAATGGTCTAAAAATTAAAGAATATAGAAATAATGGACCCAACCAGACCCTCATATTTTAAGATTTTATTCACTTTTAAAGTTTTGGTAATCCTTTCAAAACTAAAGAGTAAGATGGAAACTGTAAATAGTATTAATTCCCTTCTTAGTGAATAAATTGGGAATTATGTTCACTTTCCGCTTGTTTGTTGGATTATGATATCTTGATATATATATATATATATATATATATATATATATATATATATATATATATATATATATATATATATATATATATATACGAGGGTGTGGATGGGGTCCTTCATTTCTGTATTCTTTAATTTCTTAGCCCATTTTTCTTTTTTCTTTATTTTTTGGTCCATTAATCTCAATTATGTGTTGTTTTTTTTTGCTCTTAATTCTGCACGTTGTGTCATTTTTCTCTATTCTGTAAACCCCATCCAGACCCTCATATACGCTAAAAAAAATCTCACGCTTGCCTGCGATCTTTTCGGATTTTTGTCCCCTACTTTGACTCAAAGTTTATTATGTGACATTTTTACTGGTTCCTTGTCAGAAACAAGCATGATAACCGTTAGTAGTATTAGAGGTTAGAACCAGTACAACTGCAAAGCATGGACGAGAGAAAAAGCAAAACATTATTTATTAGAAATTTACCATTTAGTACGAACAATGAAAGCTTAGAGAAAACGTTTAGTGATATTGGACCGCTCAAGCAATGTTTTGTTGTGAAAAACAAAGGTGATTATTATAAAGAATGCATATACAAAAGCCACAAGTGTTTTAGCTACAGGTTTTGAAGAGGGTGCTAAATTATTTATCAATATAGACATATGGTCTGCTTAAGATAGTTTTGGCTGATGATTTTGTCAAATATTATCAATCTTCTAGTCTCATTAATTCGAATTGTCCTCTTTATATCTTATAAAATTACATTTAAGTCGTGTAAGTCTATTTAATTTAATTATTACAATCTACATGTAGTCAAATATCAAAATATCATGACAATTTTCATAATTTTATTTTTCAATTATAATTTTTAGTGATCATAATTGTAAATCTTTTAGTGTCTGTAATTCTGAAATCCGATTCATGTCTAGTGCTATATCTGTATGTCATTTTAATTTATTGTGTCTGTCAAATTCATGCCTTTTATCTTGAATAAATATAATTATATATAAATTTATAATGCATCAATAGTCCTGATAATGATCAAATTATAGTATATTAATCATGTTAATTTTGCAGATAGAGATAAATTTAAACTGGTCTAATGAGGGACCGCTCTGGGCTTTGCCAGTGTGGCAGATTGCGATTTTTGGGAAGTTTGCTATAGCAATACTTTCCTAAGGCGTCGACCTCTAACTTCTGGTGACAGACTATCGCAAATATTCTGCTCCAAGATAATTTAGTACTTGTGTTTGAATACTAATTCTTGGGAAGATGCTTTTGAAATTTTGAGTCCTTTTAAAAGATTACAGCTTGAATAAAAAGAAATGAATGTTCACCGACAATTCAGGTGAATTTAACTTCATTTTGAAAATGATTATTACAAACACTACTTGCGGATTTTCCGTGCGCTGAAGAGAAAATTAAAGAAATCTCGCGAGACATCGTTTCATTCATGAATATTTCATGAATGAACATTTTCCGCGTAATTTTTACTATGTACGATATTTACAAATGTTTAGTATTAAATATAAAGTAAAAGCCCGAGTGTATCGAAGAATCCTGTATGACTGACATTACTGAATGCAACGTACTTTTTAACATGTTTATATTTTGACCAAGCCGTCGGATAATTGACAAGTGATAAAAGTTTGATTGAACAATTATATCCAGGTGACAGAAATACTCGGATAATCATAAGGCTTATGTCACACGCCAAGGATGAGT
Organism: Mytilus coruscus; assembly: GCA_017311375.1. Classification (NCBI taxonomy): domain Eukaryota; kingdom Metazoa; phylum Mollusca; class Bivalvia; order Mytilida; family Mytilidae; genus Mytilus; species Mytilus coruscus. The sequence continues at coordinate 22,065,777 of CM029603.1, read as the reverse complement.
AAAGGTAAATACCGGCTATGAAAGAAAAGTGCATGTTTTGTCAAAACATCGATGGGAAGGTTTTGATGCCAAAAACATTTGAAAACTTTGAATTCGCTATTTAAGTACTAGCTATTTCACATTCCAATGTGAATTTAAGGACCTTCACTCGTCCAGCATGCTCAGTCACGTGGATCAAACTGACAACTGAAAAAACATTGACTCAACGACAGTTCGTACATATCACAGCCCATGTCCTCAGTGTTACGATTAACAATAACATTTGTACACAAATCGTTACAAGGATAAGGCAGACAAGTCAGCTTCTACTTAGAATAACTCAGTGTATCAAGACAAGTGCTGTAGCAACATGATTAAATAAAATCTGTCCATGTAATAGCAAAATGACTTTCTTACTCTTAGTGCTAGTCCAAATAATTATGATGAACCAAAATCTCAAATGTTATTGCCTCAATGCTAAATTTCACAGTATCAACTTTAAAATGTGTTACAGGGTTATAAGCACCTCTATGAATCTAGTGTTTATAAACTTTTTACTCCTTTCGTCATACTGCTATTGTTATGTCCCCACCGTATTAAGTTTTACCCTTTTTCTTCTGTTAGTATGTACGTCCCTTTCTGGTACATAAGTCCGTACATCCCAAAATTAGTTTCTGTTCTCTAACTTTAGTTTTCCTAAACCAAATTGTATGAAACTTATACGCAATACTTATTTCCACAAAACACAGGTCAAGTTGAATATTGATGGCGTCGATTTTACAATTCTAGAGTTATGCTCCTTAACAAATGGAAAAGTTGCTTGAATTTTTTGTTTACGATCTCTTACTTTAGTTTGTCTCAACCAAACGTTACGTAACTTATACACAAAGCTCATTATCACAAAACACGGTTTAGATTTGAGTTTTGGTGGCGTCAGTTTTACTGTTCTAGAGTTATGCCCTTTACAAATTTAAAATTGTGATAGTTGTCTAGCCTTCGACTTTTGTCGAAAAATCGAGACATAGATTTCCTACATATTGTCGGCGGCGCCCACAAATATTCACTCTGTGGTTAAAGTTTTGAAATTTTAATAACTTTCTTAAACTATCCTGGATTTCTACCAAACTTGGACAGAAGCTTGTTTATGATCATACGATAGTATCCAGAAGTAAATTTTGTAAAAAAAAATCCATTTTTCAGTATTTTACTTATAAATGGACTTATTTTTCTGTCAGGAAACATTACATTCACTCTGTGGCTAAAGTTTTTAAAATTTAATAACTTTCTTAAACTATCCCGGATTTGTACGAAACTTGGACAGAACTTGTTTATGATGAAAAGCTAGTATCTAGAAGGAAATTTAGTTATAATTTTGTTCTTGTTTTTCCGTATTTTACTTATTAATGGACTTAGCTTTTCTTCCAGTTAACATTACATACAGTCTGCAGTTAAATTTTTTAAAACATTTATTAGATTCATAAACTATCCTGGATTTTTACCAAACTTGGACAGAAGCTTCTAACAATCAAAAGATAGTATAGAGAGGAATATTTTTATTAACTTTTTCCTTATTTTTGTTGAGCCTCGATTAACAGTAAAAGTAGGCGAGACACGGGTTCCACGGAAGACTTACAAATATTTTTCAATTCCGTGCTCTAACTTTAGTGTGTCTCAACCAAATGTTACAAAACTTATACACAATACTTTTAACCACAAAACCAAGATCAAGTTTGAATTTTGTGCCCTCATTTTACTGTTATGGTTAGGGTTATGCCCAGTTACAAATGGAAAAAAAAATACTATAAAATCACAGGCCTTAGATATGGCATGGGCACATAAAGAAATTTAACAGAGCTTATTGTATATTTGATTATTTTAGAACAACAGTTTAAGGTTTCAATAGAAAATATCAAAATTTAAATGACAAACAATGAACAAAAATTTTTTGATAATTGCTGAAAAGAAGATGGTCTAGTTAAAAACATCAAAGCTGTGACTAAATACATATTTGAAATAATACACATCTATAACCTATTTGAAATGATACACATCTACAGTTGCAAACTTCCCAGAGGTGCTATCCAGCACTTTGATTATTTCATCTGGCGATATTTCTGGCGCCAACATTTTCCCATGTAAAAATTTTCATTTCTTGTCTGTAACGGTAATAATATCGATCTTCTTCAAAATTGGTAAAAGTAAAAGAATAAATTTTTCCGATATTTAACCTGGCGACAAGTTTATGACAACACAGGTGTCATAATCTGTTGTTACATGTAATCCGATGAGTCATTAATGATCATCAACATTAACTCATTCAAATAAAATCGGTCAGTTGGCATTTGTCATTTCATATGGAAGAAATTTTTTATAAAGCAACACAATTTGTAAGGTTTACCGTAGTTTCATGATGAAACGTTATTGACAGACAGATGAAACCGTAATAAACTTATCAAAAAACATCGTTTTACTTGTATTCCGTTAAAAAGTGTTAAATTCACACGTATTTTGTCTTTGATTGCCCTCATTTTTGATACAAAATTAAATAAACCGGCCGCCATTGATAAACTGGTCACCTGCTGGTTGACGCTCCGCGACTTTTGCCTAGATAAGAGCGAAACAACAGCAGGGATCCAGTTTATCGCCATTGATCGCATTCACTTCTACCGTGTATAATCCTCCTCTGAAATTATCTATGTTTATAGCTTATATGTTAGTAAGCTTGAATTTGTATCATATAGTTAATAATTTGACACAGAATAATGGTTGCGTATGTAAAAATTTTAAAGTTGCTTTCTCATTTACCAACTATTAAAAATCAAATATTTTGTTATAATATACAATTGCAGTAAATTTTTCTGAAAAAATAGCTACTTTTGCACATAATTTAAGATAACTGACAATTCAGTGTCTTGGTTTGATTCAGTAGTGTCAGAGTTCTTGAAATCTTTTTTTTCCTGGTGGTCATTGGGACAACCAAGACTAAAAATCTGGTGGTCCTGTAATTTTACTTGAATTTGTCAAACACCTATTAGTTACATGAAAGTCATTGCTCAATACTATATTAACTCCATCCTAAGTTTCTATGTTATATGTTTGTTTTTTTTAATGAAAGTTTGAACTTTGCATTGTTCACTAACTTTTATACTTTGTCAGTTTGATAACATGCTAGATTTCATTTTTGTTTTATGTCTCATGCATTATACTACCTGTACAATACCTGTAGAGTCATTTAAGGGCTCAAGTGTAAGGAAATTCAATCCTTTTTAGCCCACCCAAATTCGTACTTGTTTTAAAAGCTAAACTCATAACAATCCTGCATTTTATGGGTCACTTTTGGTTGACGAATAATTCAAATTTTAAATAGTTAATATTTAAAGAAGTCCAAATTCATCATAAGAGCTGGTATTTAATTTCTTCCTAATGGCAATGCCAATCCACTCATATTAAGAAACAATAAAAAATTGTAATAAAAATAATTTATCACTAGAACTGGTCCATAACATCTTCCCAATGATGATCAAGTTGTATTTTAAAGTTATCAACGGTATTTGCAGACACAAAATTTTGGGTAAAAATGTTCAGTCTCTGTAAAAGTCTTTGTTCAAATACAGAGTCCTCTGGTTTAGCACCCTCTCTGATAGTCCGAGATTATTCTGACATCAAACGGCTGTTTTTCCAGACAAGCTGGGGCCGTGGGATAGCCTCAGCTTGTCTGGCAAAACAGCCGTTGCACGTCAGAGTAATCTTGGGACTACCTCTCTGAACGAAATGGGCCATGCCGAAACCATGATGACTTTTATGACTGGTTATTTGTCAAAAGTATTACCGTAATTTTGAGCTATGCTACAAAAGTTAAATTACAGTAGTAACAAGTACAAAACTATCTGAATACCAAAGAAACCGACAACTGGTTCTTTTTCAAAAGTATTACCGTAATTTTGAGCTATGTAGTTAAAGTTTGTTTACATCAGCAACCAGTTCAAAAGCTATCTGAATACCGAAAAGATACTAAAACAAAAGTGAACAACCACCAAAATGTTGTCGGTCATCAGGACTGCCACTACACATGCAATTGTTGGTCCTAGCCGATTTTTGGCGGTCAGGACCGACAGGACCGAAGGTTTTCGAGAACACTGTAGTGTCATGGTTTAGTTCATGTTTGACATGGTTCAGTTCTGTGATTCTCATCCTGTATGAAGGAAAAGCAACAATGAAAGTAAACATACACTACACAACTATTTAAATACTGTAAACAAAAATATTTTCGCAGCTACTTTTTTTTCGTGTTTAACCTATTCTATCCTGTTTTGTGGCACTATATTGTCGCCATTTAAAATGATTTTCTAATGTTGTTGTTTTGTTCATATGGGAATAAATCTTAAGTCTCACATATTTACATTAATTTCCTACTAGCAATAAACAATAAATTGTTCTACAAAATAAGTCATTAACAGTAAATTTAAGTTATACATGTAAGCATTATAGAATTAATATACATGTATAAAGAAATCTCGAGGATAATTTATTAATGCGTTTCAATTGTAGTTTTCTTTAAAAAAAATTCATTTGCCATGATTTGGAATAAGAAAAAGGACCTAAGAAATTTATATACATAGTTATATATAACTATCTACCTGAGAACAAATGACATAGATGTTAGCAGCTATCGGTCGCCGTACGGCCCTCAACAAAGAGCAAAACCAATACCACATAGCAAGCTATAAAAGGCCCCAACAAAAGTAAATGTAAAACAATGATAAAACCAAATGCCTGATTTATGTACAAAACAACAAATGAAAAGAAACATGATATACAGTACCAAATGACAACCACTGCATTACAGACTTTCTTTACATAATGTGTATCTTTGAATTTGAATTACTATACAACCACAAAAAAATTTTATGGTCGTATATTGATATGGCGATGTCGTTGTTGTCGTCCATAAAGTTCATAAAGTTCCATACCACAAAATGAAGGTTGGGATTGATTTTGGGGGTAATTGTCCTAACTGTTTAGGAATTAGGGGCCAAAAAGGGCTAAAAAACAAGCATTTTTCTTGTTTCAGGACAATAACTTGTGTATAGGTTTATGGATCTCTATGAAATTGTACCACAAGGTTCAATACCTCAAAAGGAAGGTTGGGATTGATTTTGGGTGAAATGGCCCAAACCGTCTAGGAATTAGGGGCCAAAAAACTAGGATTTTCTGGTTTCCAGACAATAACTTGAGTATAAGAATATGGATCTCTATGAAATTGTACCACAAGGTTCCATACCAAAAAAGGAAGTTTGGGATTGATTTAAGGGGTTATGGCCCTAACAGTTTAGGAAAAAGGGGCCAAAAACAATACTTTTCTAATACTTTTTATTGATTGCTTATTTCTTGAACAATTTCAATGGGGTTTAATTCAAAGTCTTGAGTTCTTGGTGTTTTAATATGCTGAACCTAACCATGTATTTAGATTTTGGATTTTGGGCCCCGTATTTAAATTGGTCCACAATGAGGTCCAATGGTTCAAAATGAAACTTTGTTTGATTTCATCAAAAATTGAATTATTGGGGTTCTTTGATATATGCAGAATCTAACCCATGTATTTAGATTTTGGATTTTGAACCAGGTTTTCAAATTGGTCCACATTAAGGTCTAAAGGGTCCAAAATTAAACTTAGTTTGATTTTAACAAAAGTTGAATTCAAGGGGTTCTTTGAAATTCCAAATCTATACATGTATTTAGATTTTTGATTTTGGGCCCAGTTTTCAAGTTGGTCCAAATCTGGGTCCAAAATTAAACTTTGTTTGATTTCAACAAAAATTGAATATATGAGGTTCTTTGATATGCTGAATCTAACCCTTATTTAGATTTTGGATTTTGGGCCCCATTATCAAATTGGTCCACATTGAGGTCCAAAGGGTCCAAAATTAAACTTTGTTTGATTTCATCAAAAATTGAATTCTTGGGTTCTTTGAAATGCTGAATCTAACCATGTATTTAGATTTGGGATATTGGAACATAATAGGTAAATGTTCAATTTCAAATTTTTAAGTTCTTAGATCACATTCATTCTGTGTCAGAAACCTATGTGATGTCAGCTATTTAATCACAATCCAAATTCAGAGCTGTATTGCACAATTAATAGAAATTGTAAGTAGATTCATAGTTAGAAATAGATACAGCTTAAATTCTATTTTTAAAGAAGTTTTGTAAAATATAGTTTGAAATTTACTGTTCATTATTAGATATTTTGAAAAATAAATAATGGTAAGTTTTATAGATTTTTAAAGATATTGTATTAATGATGAATGATATTATGAAAATTGTTTTTTCATTTTTTGAAATTGTTTGAAGAACTTCCTGGTAGGTTTGTTTGTTATTCTGTATAAATTAATTTTCAGAATGCTAGATATAAATATATATATATTATATTTTTATTTTGAAGCAAACCCGCTTTGAAAAATTAAGCTAATATTGTCCATTAATGAATAAATAAATTCTTGGTGTAAATGGATATTTAGATGTATGTACATTGTATGTATTTAGATTTTGAATATTGGACCATAGTCATGTTGATAGTAGGTAAAAGTCCAATTTCAAATTTTTCAGTTCTTTGACCACATTCATTCTGTGTCAGAAACCTGTGATGTGTCAAATATTTAATTACAATCCAAATTCAGAGCTGTATCAAGCTTGAATGTAGCGTCCATACTTGCCCGAAATGAAATTGTTAGTTAACTCTTAATACTGTTATTCCCCTTTAATGGTGATTTTTACAAAAAAGTTGCAATTGTTGAAGATGCAGGTGAGCGACACAGGCTCTTTAGAGCCTTTAGTTCTTATTCTCAAAACGTTATTGCATATAAGAAAAAAGCCCAATGGATTAATCGATACAACACAATACATTTATACAATATGACAACAACATAATCGTTTTATTCATTTGTAAATATTATTGATAAAAAAGGACATTATATTTACCTAATTCTACTTATAAATTGTGATCTTTCATGTATTTAAATTCGTAGTTTTTTAAGTAATTGACAACTTATTCTTCGAAAAATCTGAGGTACGCTTTCAACTTAATTTCAAAAAATGTTTTAAATGTTGTCCATGTTAAACCTTTGTCCCGTACAGAGACGGTTAATAGTCATGTTCTGTACATTTACCATTAATAAAATGTTTTTCTGCTCCCATGCACAACTTTATGGAATACATATATATGCATGTATTTGGTTTGCATAGCTGTTCAACTTAATCGTTTTTTAGACTTCCAAATGCTTACATGTGGCACTTCGGACAAGTCACAAAACTATTTCAATTTTGTTTAAGATATTCATGAAATAAGGATTTTGAAGGGAACTTGTGTACCATAGCCTCATGTTTGTCCTAAACCATTTTGATTGTCTGTGTTTAATTTATTCACAACTTTATAGACTTAAGGTGATTAAGAGATTGACATATTGTACAGACAGCTGTTGTTTGTTGTCCTCTCGACATCGCTTGGTTAGTTTTGTTGTTGGTTACTGTATCATTGGCATATAACCCCACATCTTCTTTTATTTATCATGGACATAATCTGGTTCAAAATAAAAACAACAAATATATATAGTTTGCTAGAACGCATGTAAAAAAATTTACTAGCTGCTACGTTTTGCACATTTAAGTAGAAGTCTTTAACCATTTGACTAGTGATGCAGCTCACAATATCTGTAAATCCCAGACAGTGTCCATCATTGACATACAGAGAGAAGATTTCAGGTGAAACAGAAGCAACGTGAGACTTAGGTAGGCTGTTTCTGTCAGCGGCAGCAGTGTCAATAATGTATAAGTTTGTGATTAGGTCAGTTTGTGGGGAACGACTTGTGGTAGGTCAATGGTATATGGTATGAAGTTGTATAAGCATTGGCACATCTCATTTCCATGGAGATAATTGGGCCCCGCCCCTCAGTCAGGGTCTATTAACTTTGAATGTTTTGCATAGTTTACATGTTAAAGTTTGTGATTACATCAGTTTAAGGGGAACCACTAATGTTAAGTCAATAATATTTGGTATGCAGATGTATTGGCATTTGCAAGTCTCATTTCCATGGAGATTATATGGCCCCACCCCCTCATCATGGTTTTAATATTGACCTTGAAACTCTTACATAGTTGACTAATTAAAGTTTGGTTAAATATTGCCATTTTAATTTCAAAATTTGCATTATACTATCAAAGTTACAAAATGCAAGACATATTTCTGTGTCAACAGTTTATTAAAACTTTATATATTAAAGTTAGGGACATAAAGAAATTCCCATGTGCCAACATACACTAACTATTCATCTTCAGTGTAATGTGATTGTTTTCCAAATAAGCAATCCTCAGAGAAGAAAATAGTATACCTATGTTTCAACATTCAAAATACCCCCAAAACAACCTTTTTCAGGATAATTTTGGGAGACAAAGATCTTAGTATCTGTTGGTCCATGTGTCTTACAACATGTACAAGGATAATTGATAAACTTTAATTATTAGAAGAATGTTTATTTGGTTCTTTCTTCTGTACCTAAAAATGAAAACATAAAACATGAAATCAGGAACATTATTTGATTAAAATATTACATTGCAATTTAAACAAAATTGTTATGTAAATTAAGGGACCTACAATCATTGACTCACATTTAGCTCATTTTATCCACTGAAAAATGCTGTTTTTAGCTCACCTTTCCTAAAAGGAAATGTGAGCTTTTGCCATCACTTGGCGTCTGTCGTCCATCCAGTGTAAACTATTTCAAAGATCTTCTCCTCTGAAATTACTGAACCAATTCCAACCAAACTTAAACTGAATGATCCTTAGGGTATCTAGAATAAAGTTTGTGTTTTATTTTCTGTTTCGTCAAAAACATGGCCACCATGGCTATAAATAGAACATAGGGGTAAAATGCAGTTTTTGGCTTATATCTCAAAAACTAAAGCATTTAGAGCAAGTCTGACAGTGGTAAAAAAGTTCATTAGGTCAAGTTCTATCAGCCCTGAAATTTTCAGATGAATCTAACAACCCTTTGTTGAGTTGCTGCCACTAAATTGGTTATTTTAAGGAAATTTTGCAGTTTTATTTTATTATCTTGAATATTATTATAAAGATAAACTGTAAACAGCAAAAATGTTCAGCAAAGTAAGATCTACAAATAAGTTTTATATGACCAAAATTGTCAATTGACCCCTTAAGGAGTTATTGCCCTTTAAAGACAATTTTACACAATTTGTTCATCTAGTATGCTTACTTTAAAAAATCTTCTCCTTTGAAACTGCTGAATCAATTTCAGCCAAACTTGGACTGAATGAGTTTCAGAGTATCTAGTATAAATTTTGTATTTTATTTCCTTGTATGTCAAGAAACATAGCCAATATGGCTAAAATGGAACATAGCCATAGGGATAAAATGCATTTTTTTGCTTTTGAAGAAAATATGACAGATACAAAGAACATTTAAATGGCATTTTTAAGCCACTCATTAATATATATTGAAAAGCAAAAATATTCATTGATGAAAGATTTAAGCAAAAAATTAAAGGTGAGCGATTCAGGCTCTTGTTTATAAGAACTGCATTAAATGCAACTGTCTGCAATAGTGCTATATCAAGGTCCATACGATACCTAAATATGATTTGAAAATATTCAAACTACTCTTCCAATCTTTCCATCATTGATTTCGATCATTTTGATATATACATGATATACATGTATGAAATCATTACCAATCTATTTAAAAAAAAACCTTCTTCATATTTCTTGTAATGTTATCAAACAGAAACAACAAAGAAAGGGTAGATGAGACAGAATGACGAGACAGAATGACGAGACAGAATGTTATTATTCTTTTTTTACAAAGATTTGAAAAAGTTAACACATCAGCTTTCTTTAGCTCCTTATTGATTTTTCTACTGTAATGAGGTCTAGAACATTGACTTCTTCATTATAACACCTTCATATTATGTTCATATAAAGACATGAATATATATATATCATTTTTTATCAATAAAAGATTGTGTTTTAATTACAGATTGAATTTTTTTTTATATAAAACTGAGACACTGGCCTGTATTAACACAACTAAGGCTTTCTAAGATTTTGACCCTGAGCATTTCCAAAGAAAATTTATCTATGAAATCGCATCAAACCCAGAATATTCACTGTTTGTTCTTAAAAGAACTATAATACTGGTGAAAAGTCCATGATTTCCATGCTAAACATTTCAGTATTTTAAATTTAATGATTTAAAGATACAATAAGGAAAAATGATGTGAGAAATAATATGCAGAGGCCTCTTTTTGGAATAATTTCAAATCAGGAGTTTGTTTACTATTAATAGAGAAAATGGACAGTCTAACATTTAAACCCCAAAGTGCACTTTTCTTAGAATGACAAAGGCTTCATTTGAAAAAGTTGGATGATGCATGTTAATATTTCCTTGTAGCCACATTTCATGCATTTAGTGGCACTGAAAACAGAACATTTTATTGAGTACAATTAATCTACAATTTGAGCTTGATATTAGCTCAATTTACGAACTTTTTCCATTTGACATTAACCATATCAGAAATTTCAGTTTCTGCTATATTGAAAGTTCAGTCAAAAACTTATGAAGGCATAATTCCAAAACACAGTGGAGTATCACTGTGCATAAAATTTCAGCTTTTATCATGATTTTATGGGGAAATTATTTGTTTGCAGTAAAAGTTAAATAATTTTATACGTTTATTACATTATTATCATGATTATATTCAGATGAACCTATTGACTATGTCTGCAAAATTTCGATTGCAATTCAGCATAATAAATAAAAAACAAAAAAAATTATGAAAATATACAAAAGGAGATAATATTGTATAGCTGGATAGAGATTGTGCTATATCATGTGAGATTGTGCTATATCATGTGAGATTGTGCTATATCATGTATATTTTCTCCAACAATAGGATTTACAGGATCTTTTGACTTGTACATTTTGCTACTGGTTATCAAGGTACCTTGTGAACAATTAAATTGGCTTCTGGGGCTAACCTTGCTGTCAAATGACAGTTGCATAAATGGCTTATCTGTCTATTGCAGTGAAAATTGAGAGGATGATAATCATGATTGGAAGGCACTTTTCCATCACATTCATCACAAATTTAATGCAAGCAGATGGTACATTTGATGTTACCTATAAGACATTCACCATATATTGTTTCTGATGATTTTGAGTTTCATACAATCCTCCATCATTTCATGTTTCCTAGAATTATTGCCTTTTTATGAAATACAATAGTCTTGGCCTTGTTACGGTTTCTAAAAGGTCTAAAAATCACGACTAAATATATACAAAACACAAACTCCTAGGGATATCATTAATGAATTCATCAACAATGCTAGGACTGACATAAATCTCAAGGGTCTCCCATAACTCTTGATTGATGCTAGGCATAATGTCTACATAAATCTCAAGGGTCTGACACAACTGTTGATTGATACCAGGCATAATGTCCGACACAAGTCTCAAGAGTCTGACATATCTCTTGATTGATGCCAGGCATAAATCTGACATAAATCTCAAGGGTCTGACATAACTCTTGATGTCTGACATAACTCTTGATTGATGCCAGACATAATGTCTGACATAAATTGATGCCAGACATAATGTCTGACAAAATAGATTTATTTAACTCTGATTTGTAGATAAATCTCCTAAATTTGAGTCTCCTCACTATTGAGTACAAAGTTTTATATTATATATATATGTGAGTTGTATCCTCACAGACATTTTCTTAATAGTCATGGGGTAGTATGCATAGAAATAAATGTCAATTTTGTGTAATATTATTTGTACATTGCTCTTATGAATTTAAGCTGTTCCACTAAAGAGACATTAGATTCTATCAAAAATATGATATTAATACTAATATGTCTAGTTTGGCAATTATCTGATGGTTCAAATGGACAAAACTGTATCTGTAGAATAGGGAACAATCGTTATTTGACATAGTTGTGAATAGGCATTTCCAAAACATTTCAGACCACCTTTTAGATGGTGATATTAAAACAGCAAAAACCAAATGAAATTCAGTCTGACTAATAAACTTATTATGTTTTCTGTAGTTATTGAGTTTTTAGTAGTTATATAGTTCAAACTTTTCTTATATAGAATTCTTTTGCAACATTGCAGGTGATGAGAAATGCAAAGGTTATGGATATGTCACATTTTCATTGATGTAAGTATAAAAATTTAAAGGTTATATTATATGTCACATTTTCATTGATGTAAGTATAAAAACATAAAGGCTATGTAGTATATGTCACATTTTCTCTGATGTAAGAATAACAATTAAGAGGTTGGTTGTACTTTAGGCTTTTGTCTTGCCAGCAACGAAAGCGAGACCTACGGATTACAATCCTGTGACAGCGACAGGGTAAACTTTGAATAAAGCTTTATATTTTAGAGGGTAGAAGACCTAGCTGCTTCATACCTTGTATGCAGATACCTTATGCTACAAAGTTTCAGTCTGTCAAATGTCCATTTTGTTGACCTCATTTTCATGGTTCAGTGAATGCTTAAAAAACTATAGTTCTTTTATCATCTGAATTTTTCACTTATGATGAGTAATAGAATAACTATGTTTGGTATATGGGATCCTTGCAAGGTCTAGAAGTTCGTCAGACAGGGTTCACCTGACCGTGACCTGTTTTCATGGATCAGTGATCAAGGTTTACAAGTTTTTGTGATTAGGTCCTTTTCTCACATACCAAGCAATAGGTCAACTATATTTGGTGTATGGAATGAATTTAAGGTGTAGATGTCCATCCGGCATGTTTCATGTGACCTTGACCTCATTTTCATGGTTCATTGGTTAATGGTAAGGTCTGTTTCTGAGATACTTTAAGCAATAGGTTAACTTTATTTGGTGTAAGGAATGATTGTATAGTGTTTATGTCCGACTGGCATGTTTCATCTGACCTTGAATTCTTTGACATGGATCATTAATAATGTTAAGTTTATGTGGTACTTGAAGTAAAAACTTTATCTTAAGACTTTCAACATAAATTCAATCATAACAGTAAAGCATGCAAGACATTTCAGTGTGCAGACTCTAGTTGAATTAATGTGTATTGTTCATGATATAAAGTGGCAGTTTACTGGTGGCAAGTACTATATTTAACGATAGGCCACTACAAATCATAGTGACATATTATAGTACATGTATATAGTTCAAATCCTAAATCCACTCTGCTAGGTCTGTATGATACTATATGTAAGATAGAACTAAAAAAAAAATACCAGAAATATCATTAATAAATTATTTTGGTTGTAGTTTTATCTTGGTTTTGTTGGCATGTCTCATGAATGTGCCAGAAGTAAACAGAAATAAGGTCCAAAAAAGATAATGTGATCTTATATGTTGACTTCTATATTTGAACTATAATTTGGATCAAATAAGTCGTTAATTACTGCCTCTCCTCTTTACCTAATTTTCAATATTACTGTTTTAATATATCAGCAGACAATATTGATTCCCGTTATCTTTGAGAGCCTTGAGCTTAAATCAAACTGCAATAACATTCTCTTTTACACGCAATAGTATAATTTTAAACTCTCAGTTTAATGATTTAATGACATTCAATCTATTCTTGTTGGATATTTTGCAGAATTATGCTTGTAATCTTCTTTAAAAAAATAAATGATATTGTCTTGATTAAAATCAAAACTGGGGATTATATTCAAAACAATCAACTTAATAAAATTTATGAGGAAAATGTGTTGCATGTCTTAATTGTTTGTAAGTTGATCTCCATATTTTTTTGTCTTTTGTCTAAAGTGTAAAATATAAATGTTTAGACATCATAATTACAAAACAGAAAAAGGCTGAAAGTTGCCAAATATATGTTAAGAACATGAAGAACCTGCATTGACCAAAAAAATTCCAAATGAAATTGACAATTGAAAATTTTACCAAATGGATGTTGTTTTCTTTTTGCCATCAGTATAGTTGGAGTCAGAACATAAATTACATGTTAAACAGATTGACATTATGATAATGTATGATATAAAATGTCTTCTTGGTTGATAAATTTCAGTGAAGATGCTGAGAAGGCAAAGAACCAAATAAAGTCCGTTGATAAAAGGAAAATATACGTTAATTATGCAAACAAAAAGAAGGATACTAAAATAAAGAAGTCATTGTCACAGAAAGTTGAAAATGAAGAGAAACAGACAAAGGAGCCAGAAGAAGAAAAAAGTGAAGGTAAGTCAACATTATATTGGTTTGTTCAGGTTTTTTCAGTCTTAACATTTTTGATATACTGCTTTTTTTTGAAAACAGTAATAAATCAGTGAAGAGATTAACAATTTTACCTGTTATTAGGTCTATGTAGCTAATGTGGAGAAAAACATTTTAATATATCTACAGTCTTTACTTGACCTTTTACAGTTTGTTAATTTTTTGAATAAAAAATACTAATAACAGTTTCTGAGGAAAACAATTTGAGTTTGACTAGAAAAAATAAAGTATTTTTCTCATTTTTAGATAAAAAAAAAAACAGTTTGATGACCTAATCTATTCTTTGAGTCTTGATATAAAAAGCATACAAACAATTATAAAATTCACTTGTACTCCTGAATACAAACTGTCTGAAAGTTTAACTATGCTTAACATAACATATTGGGTCATATCTAATCATAAAACCATTAAAGGTAAGTAACTATGTTCAATTTAGTGTATTCATTCTTACTACATCTAAACTCATAACAAATTACAGTGGCATTTTCAAAGAAACTACAGACAGGTTTTTCCGATTATCTGCCTTAGTTTGTGACGCGACTCCTAGGCGTTGTCGTAGTACGATCGCCATTACAACCGTGAAAAAATATAAACAAGATATAGATCTAAATGCCCTGATTGCATTTAATTAAATGTAAACACAAGAATGTGAAGTCGTACTTGACCTCGGCAAAATTATATGTGTTATTAATAATAAAGTAATTAGATAAGGATTCTAAGTGTATTGCAGGCCAGGTGTCGTGTCCTTAAAATATAACTGTATTTGATATGTTACACGCGGGACATAATAAATTTTATACGAATACTAATCCCAGGTTACATGTGGATTATAATCATTTGGTAATCATAATACTTAATAATTATAACGCATACATAAATAAAAAATAAATAGTCTTGACCGGGTGAATGTGATATATCAGAAAAACCAGGTACAATTTTATCAAATCATAGAAATTTCTGTGGTCAGACCTATAGTGAGACAGTCCTAAAATTTAACAATCCACTAATCCGACGTTCCTACAGAGACGAGAGTTTTGTGCTTTTTGCTTGACTTACATATACTCAGAATTGAGTGACATCTTCGTATTACTTTGGTGTCCGCATGAATTGCGCTATATATGCTATCGATGCGTCGGGCCATATGTAATATGGGCTTGAGAAGTTTTGAACTTTCATGGCCCATGTATTCCTATAGTTATTATGTGTTCGATTCCAATTTCTTTTGCAGAAAATTACTCGACATACAACTACTATAGTATGTATAGTATATAACATCATGATCCAGCCCGTGCTCAATATAAATGAATGCCATTAAACCACCAAAGACTCTAACATGTAATTTCAAAGCGATGATTAGTTATGTTTTAGAAGCGTCATTTAGTGTTTTGCCAACTCCTCCCAACCACTCCAAAACAGAGGTCTCGTAGATTTTCATCCTTAATCCGTATTAGACTCTTATACAAGTCCCGATGTATATAATACAGTGAAATACAGTATTACAGTATAACATTAGAGGTGTATATCGGACCGTCGGACTACTGAACTGTCGGAAATTCGGGTTGTCGGATTATAGCTACGCTTTCGTAGGTTCTAGTAAACTATTTGATTACCAAGAGTTAGACGTTTGAAAAATCCTTTCTAATGAATAAAATTTTAGAATTCATGCACAGAATAATCTACTGAGGAAG
This sequence comes from Mytilus coruscus, assembly GCA_017311375.1. NCBI lineage: Eukaryota > Metazoa > Mollusca > Bivalvia > Mytilida > Mytilidae > Mytilus > Mytilus coruscus. The sequence goes on along the minus strand of CM029603.1, from coordinate 22,049,813 downwards.
TTCAAATCAACAGAACAGTGGCGGATCCAGAACTTTTTATAAAAGGGGGGGGGCTCTGACTGACCTAAGGGGGGCCCGCTCCAGTCATGCTTCAGTGATTCCCTATATAATCAACCAAATTTTTCCCAGAAAAGGGGGGCCCGGTAGTAATTCCACTAAAGTTAAGAAAACTTAGTTACATAAGTATACAATAAGGCGTCACTGTCATTCATAATATTTCTTAAATGGATGACGAGGTTCCCCCCCTTCTTATTTAATTTTGAACTCCTTACTCCTCTGTTAACAATATTTTTGTCTGAGTTAATATTGTCGGAATGTCTGTCCATTTTGCAGCATAAAGATACTATAGAAGTCGTCATGAATGAAAAAAGTTCGTCTCTTCACACTGGGTTGATTTGCTTGCAATTATAACTACATGTAGCCTCGGGGTTGGTTATTAGCTTCATTTATGGTTAATTAAGACATTTTACCGCTTCCACTACAAATGTTTGGGGGCACGCGCCCTCCCCCCTTTTTTCAAAATCCTGGATCTGCATCTGATGTCGTGGTGGATCTTCTATACAAAAAGAGACAGATGCACTGTAGTCATCGGATTAATTTTTATAGATGAATTTAAGCTTTTAACAGTCGTTTTACAATGTGTAAACATTCGTCGGCCAGTGTTATTTTACTTTCATAACAAGTTTTATTTAAAAAAAAACGGATTGCGTGCAGTAGCGCATCATCCAAAAAAAAAAACATGTCCGGACCATACAAAAACCTGTTTATGCACAGTTTTTATTATGTTCATACAGCTTTGATCCACTCAGGTTTGTTGGCTCGTTTGAAGGCATCACATAAGACGTATATGGAATCAAATGAGGGCAGTCATTGTGCAACTCGTTGTGTAATTCGCATATTGATTTTTTCCACACCTGAAGTTTTTTACGATTATTTGTACAACTGTTAATTGCACAAGAAATGCTTCCATGTTTTTTATAACTTTCGGCAGCATTCATAGTAAAATAAATCAGAAAATGAAAGAAATACAAATTTAAACAGAAAATCGATAATGTTTTGATCAATACACGTGCGTTATTTTCACGGTTGTAATGGCGGATCGGTCACGTGAGAGGTTAATGGATGCGCCCATGTTTTCTAGGTCAATTACAGATAAACCAGTCTATATGTTCATAGCTTCTTTCTATATCACATCAAGGTTTATTCGGCAAGCTAAACACTGGGTGTTTAAATACCTTTCAAGATACAGTAAATTCAGAAATTATTGCATGCATAAATTTATGATAACGATTTCGACATGACAGACTTAAATGTGAAAATTATTATTGTGATTACAGGAAAAGTAACATACAAATATATGTGTCAGATTTCAGAATGTAAGTTCTCATAAATTTTGTGATAATCACCAAGTCACATTATTCGCAATAATTAAAAACTTGCAATAATTTCTGAATTTACAGTAATTCAGTCATAATATTCCCGTTTGCAAACTATATTTAAACCAAATTCACAATTTTCTATTTCTTTTTTAAGCTTCACTAATGAATTATACCAAGCACTGTCTGGCAAGGTGTTTTTAGACCTTCAATCTCGATAAATACATGTATCTCTCTTATATGAAATGCACTTAAATCAGATTTTTATTGCATTTAACTTTTTTACTACTTTTCAAACCTGTCTGGTATTTAATACAGTTAATGTGAATTATTTAGGTAATGACCTCACATTTTGCCATATTTATTTTCTCTTGTTAACGTTCATTGCTGATCTTTTGCTGATTCTGTAAGACTTGAACTCATCCAGCTCAAAACTAGAAGAGAATTCCACTCTTAACTTTCAACAATCTATGTGTTGAATTAAAACTTAACAATATTCTTTTTTTATGTTCTGGTCTAGACTTTGACATGGGGGTCTCTTTTTATTTGAAGATATATACACACGCTGGTATGAGTTACTTTTCTGGAATGTCAAATATATCAATGGGTAGAAAATGACATATCATTGGATTATAAATTTTCATCTATAAAATCGGAATTTTTTATGTGCATTTATTATTGCGATTTTTTTGAAAATGAACAAAATTGCTAGATTAATTATTGTGATTTCAATAAATTCTTTATACTAATAATGCTATCAAAATTTAAAATGCTAGATTATTTATTTTTGCGATACATTTTCCTTTTATTCATTTCATTTCGCAATAAAAAAAACTTTGCAAAATTTCTGACTTTTATACAGTATTTGGTATTTGAGATGACCTCATAAGTTCATGAAGTTTAAATCATTGAAATTTTTCTGGTTTTGACAATTACAGATAAATATGTCTGAAGAAAATTTATTCCAATAGGAAATAAACTGCTTATACTATATCTTTTGATTTCCCATAAAGATAATATATATATATATATATATATATCTGTTTTGTCATTTTGTAAATAAAATTGTAATTATGTATTTGTTTCAAAAGTGTTAAAAACTAATCCATCAAAGATTTAAAGATTATAAAAGATTGAATTGTTTGTCATTACATAATTGATCCCATGAGAGAGGTATGTCTGACTCTTGAAATCTTCCATTATTTAAACTGAATACCTAATAAACAGACAATCAAAGTAGTTAAAATGGCATTAAGGTACATATGTACTCAATCAAAACCAAAGAATAGTAAATTGAAAATGCTTGTGTCATAAGCGATCCAACAGGTCCTCTTGTACTTGCAATAAGCGGTGGAGATTCCAAGAGGTTGGCAGGTATGAATAATGATTTTATCACCTTGACAGACTGCAAGAGACATACTAAGGATAAAGAAGTCTTCTTCACATGTATTTTTGTTTTTTCACAGGTACAAAGAAGGAAGAAATATCTTATCTAAAGGCCAAAACATTAGTAGTGTCAGGAATTCCAGATGAAGACCAAGTGGAGCCAACTCTTGATAAATTGTAAATATTTATTTATGATACATATTCATTTATAGTGGTAATTTATTTCACTTAATGAAATTCAAGGTGTTTTCTAAATAAATGCCTTTTATCACAAAAATCATTTCATAGCATCTACATGAGGAGAGTGTAATTCTATGTACAATGTTTTTCTTTGAAAGATTTGATAGTTTTTGTTGTTTTAATATACTTATAGAATAGCTAATAGAAAAATTCAAATATAAAAAAATATTCAACAAATGACCAAACAACACATTTATTCACGAATCGTGTGTCACATCGAACTTGAAATAAAGGATACCACAGATACAGTTATGTCTGTTTCATATCTTGACTTACATCTAGAAATTGATAATGAGGTTCTGTTGAGAACAAAACTTTACGACAAAAGAGATGATTTGAAAATTTAACTACATGTCTTTCGTTTCATTTTCAAGAAAAATTGCATACCATAGCAAGAAGTCTGAATCAATCAGAAGTAATCCTTCTTTGCAATATATATAACAGTTTTCTTCCTTTATTTTACCAGAAAAATAAAGAACATTTCTAAGATTGACTATCCAATAAAAGGCAGGAATCAGCTTACAGTATTTGTTAGGTTTAAGTCTATCAGAGATTTAAAGAAAGGACAAAAGAAGGTAGAAAAGAAAGGTAAATTCAATATAACACAACATACATCTGATTTTGTTATGTCAAAACAAAATATGTTATCTTGAGGGAATTCTCCTCTTTTAAACCTGAGGTTCCAAAAATTTCATCATACAGACTAAAATATTAAAAATCTATGTAACAGAAAAAATACTGTGTGGCACAAGAACAGCTGCCATTTTGCCAACAGTTTCACCTTGACTTTTAAATGTAGACGATGGAAAAAAACAACTGTATAGTGTCAAATAATAGGATAATTCTCAATAAAAGCATTGTGCTATAAGTTAAAAATGTAAAAACAATTTTGTATATAGATAACAATTCATTTCACTTAAACCACTTTCACATTACTTTGGTTTTGTTTTTAAGTGACAGTAGTAGATTTCAAAAAACAAAAACATGATTATAAGATGACTAAAAGCTACATTAATAAAGTTAGATTATAATATTACTGAAGTTTGTCAGATAACATTGTTAACAAAAAATAGATTTTTTATTATGCCCCCCCCTGACTTTAGTTTGCCTCAAGTTTGAATTTTGGTGGCGTCACTTTAACTGTTCTAGAGTTATGCCCCTTTACAAATGGAAAAATTTAGTTTGCCTCAACCAAATGTTATGAAACTTATACACAATGCTTAATACCACAAAATACAGATCAAGAAATAATCATTGATAACCACAATTGACACATAAAGGGAGACAACTGTAATGAAAAAACTCAATCAATGGTGTATGAAATATTAACTTGATATGATTTAACATCTCATGCTTGTAATACATGTTGTATAGTCCATTTATTTCACATGTTTTGGATGTAAATTTATTACCTGACACTCTTGAAAATACATTTTTTTCATAATATTCCATTCTATTCCTTCTATAAGGCAATGGTTTTTTTTTTGCAGGATTACAGGCAGTACAGTTATCAAAAGAAAACAAAGAAATTCCTCAAAAGTCATTGAAGCAGAGCAGACTAATTATCAGAAATTTGTCTTTCCATGTAATGTATATATATATATTGATTCAAACCTTAACCTGTACAAGTAAGACAGTGCCATTCCTTATTATGATTTACATGTAGAAGTGGAGATGTTTAATCAAAGACTATGTGTTCAGAGAGCATCCGTTGCACCCTTGAATTCAGAAGGATGGAATATAATGATATTACCACACTTAAGCCCTCTTATGGAATATCACTGTCTCATGCTGCATTTCAAGCTTTAAAGATTCTGTCGTGCCAAATATATTTACTATATTTACTGCCATGACAAGTTATTTACTTTGTGTAATGAGTAATGAAAAACAGTTTGATTATTTCATTTTATGATTTGTATTTCCCGCAATGTTTTTATCAGGCATTGGTAGCACAATATTTATCGTCATAAGTAACTCCTGATGTTATTTGGAAGGATTTTCTTTGTAACCACATAGCAAACCATTTATATCGTTAAATAAGTATACAATTACCTTTTATATCGTTAAATAAGTATACAATTACCTTTTATATCGTTAAATAAGTATACAATTACCATTTATATCGTTAAATAAGTATACAATTACCTTTTAGACACTCAGTTATTACACTTGTCTTTCTAACATGTAGTTGTTTGCTACACAGCGTCCATGTTTACACTTTACCAGATAACCTGAAGTTGGGTTTATATATTTTTATGCCCCCACAACTGAAAGTTGGGGGGCATATTGTTTTACCCCTGTCCGTCCGTTAGTCTGTCTGTCCCATTATGGGTATGTAGTTATTCCAGATAACTCCTCTTACAGTTTGAATGCTAGGAGGTTTTCACTTTGCTGGCTGTTTGTACATATTATTGAAGGTATGCATGTGGTCAGGGTTTTGATTTTTAGAAAATGACGCTATCAGCGGCATGTTTCTGATACCATTGACCAGCAGAACTAACGAAGTTGATTATGCCTCCGCCTACCGCACTTCGGTTTCATATTTACTATTTTACATACTAACTGGAATCTGCTTGTAGTCGAACGGGAACCAGTTTACATACTTTATTTTATTTACCAAAAAAAATTGAACGTCACTAGTTTTTAGATCGTAAGTCACGATAAACTCAAACTGAAAGTAAACAGTTGTTTGTACGACGCAGTTTTATTTACTCACCATAAACAAGCTGAAACGTTCAGTATGGCGTATATTTTAGGTTAAAGACGGTCCCATTCATTTGAAAAGCATTTTGAAAGTAGACGATGGAATTATTTCAGCTTTGGGGAACGAGTAAATTATCACAAAGTTCATTTCTTGACGACCTCATAATTTCATCATGTCGATGGTACAAATCGATTTTACTGTTTACTTTCGCTTCTCATGTTTTGTAAACGGTCTTTTATTTTAAACCCGAACCAGGCATATGCATTCTGTAATTGCTCAAATCTTCGTTCTTTGGTCAATTGGCTTATGGATAGTTGTATCAATTTCAACTCTTACATTATCTTTTTAAAATATATTTGCATTACACATGCAATGGCAGTACCTTTCAATTACTATTTATGTGTTGTGTCTAAATTAAAGTTGTAACACTTTATAGTGACTGGAAAGGGTAGAAAAATTCATCAGATGAGAAAAGGCTGAAGATACATGGAAACGGCACCAAATCATTAGATATTGCATCTTATAAAAGAAACTAAGATTTGGATAGTTCCACTTCAAGGTAAAAATGTTTATCTCTTGTGAAATGAAATAAAAAATATTGTAACACTGTAGTTAATCAATAAAGATACTATTACATGTATTTCTGTATTGGCCTTATTGTTGGTCCTCGGCCAGCAGTATTGGCCTTCGGATACACCAAGACATGGACCAATAACAAGGACAATACAGAAGTACTTACGCAATAATATTATAGAATGACAGTATGGTTCAATAGCGGAATCAGCCCTCAACTACTTTTTACATAAATATTAACTTCTGGCTTCAACTCCTTGTTTGTCTTGTCTGGAGATCTTGTTGTAGTTCCAGTTAGGCAAGCATTTTAGAGACGTATCCGTCCATCCTCTCTTGACTTGTAATTTCTGGTGATAGATTTTGCCGCTTGACGTATCCTTTCAAGCTTGTTTTTTTGTTACCGTGTAGGGTCCAATACTATGGCTCCATATTAAATTGTAAGATCCATTCCAAAAGGTCTTGATCATTGTTCTAATCTGACACAAATTTCAATAACTGGAATGCTACCCAAGTTGAATATATGGTGACCTACATGTACTAGAACAGCATTATCACTATTGAAATTGTGTTTAATACCATGATTGTTCAATGTCATTAACTTAAATGGAGACAGACATTTGACCTGAAAGGTGGTGTGGGAGTGCAAAGTCAAAAACTAACTGACTATGATATATGGTTAAAGAATGAATATCAATTACATGGGTCAACATGGTCAAGGGCAGTGTTGTTATGAAATAAAAATATGGCAGAGAAGTGGTTTCAAGTTTCATATAAAGCGACCTGACTGACATGAAATAAAAAATCAAAGGAGTATCCCCATTTGTCTAATCTTCAAGGTGAAATAAAACTAGTAAAACAATATTATACTATTGTCTAAATCTACAGAAATATAATTTGCTTCAAGTAACAGAAGTAACTACAATGTAGGTCACTAGTAACTTATTTAATGAGTATGTGGGGTATAAGAGCTTGATAACAACAGGCTCTTCAATCTTCATAATCATTTGGTTTGAAAAGGATACTAGTAGTCTATATTCTTGATTTAGAAAATGTAATTGCAAGACAAAATCACATTACTTAGAATACTTTAGATCATTCAGGTAGTCTTTATTTATATGTTCAAAAGAACAGACAGTAGTCATTGGATATTGTAGATCATTCAAATAGTCTTGACCTATTTATTAGTACAAAAGAACAGCCAGTAGTGATCATTCTGGTAGTCTTGACCTATTTATTTATAGAAAAAACAGCCAGTAGTCATTGGATACTGTAGATGATTCAGGTAGTCTTGACCTATACATTTGTACTAAAAACAGCCAGTTGTCATCTTCACATAACACACACATATATACGAATATCAATTATATGCTTACGAGACATGTTGGAATGTTAAACTAATTACGGTATATGTGAAAATCAAGACTTATATAAAAATATCACAATATTAGAGACAGTGGCGTCATTTTTCCTCAGAGCTTTCAGCTCTTTGATTATTAATATTTGCTCTTTTGGGAGATAGTTGAACTTTGTCATTTTTGGAGTATTTACTTGCATAAGAGGTGCATAGTGTTTCCAGATAACTCTTCCTACAGTTTGAATGCTAGGAAGTTTTCACTTTGCTGGCTGTTTGTACATATTATTGAAAGTATGCATGTGTTCAGGGTTTTAATTTTCCCCTCAGTCAAGGTCTATTGACTTTGAAACTTTCCATAGTTTACATGTATTAGTTTGTGATTAGGTCAATTTATGGGAACCACTAGTGGTAGGTCAATGATATTTGGTATGCAGTTGTATAAGCATTGGCATATCTCATTTCCATGGAAATTATTTGCTCCATCTAGTCATGGTCTATAGATTTTGAAAATTTTGCTAAGTTAACATGTATTAGTTTGTGATTAGGTCAGTTCAAGGGAACCATTAGTGGAAGGCCAATGTTAATTGGTGTTAAGTTGTATAAGCATTAGCAATCTCATTTCCATGGAGAATATTTGGCCCCCCTCAGTCATGGTCTATTGACTTTGAAACTTTTGCTTAGTTTACATGTATTAGTTTGTGATTAGATCAGTTTAAGATGAACTGCTAATGTTAAGTCAATGATATTTGGTATGCAAATGTATCGGCATTTGCAAGTATCGTTCCATGGAGATTATATAGCCCACCCTGATCATGGTTCATTGACTTTGAAACTTTTACATAGTTTACAAGTTAATGTTTGTGTTTAGGTTTGTTTAAAGGGAACGACTTATAATAAGTCAATGGTATTTGGTATGCAGTTGTATTAGCATTGGCACATCTCATTCCATGGAGATTGTTTAGCCATGTACCTTCAGTCATGGTTCATCGACTTTGAATATTTGCATAACTTACATGTTAAAGTATTGCTGTTTTAATTTCAACATTTGCATTATCAAAATTACAAGAAGGCGAGACATATCTCTGTGATAACAGTTTATTATTGATATTTGCTCTTTTGGGAGATAGTTGAACTTTGACATTTTTGGAGTATATACTTGAATAAGATGTGCATAGCTTTTCCGGATAATTCCTCCTACAGTGAACCATAGACCTATGTAGTCCCAGGCTTAACTTTGTGTATTTTAAAATAACACTTTGCATCTGTGGGGGCATCATTTGTGTCTCCCAGACACAATACTATCTCAAAGAAAGTCCTACATTGACTTTGTTATAATACAGTTACTTCAGAGTGGAGTGCGGAGGCATCACTTTGTCTAGTTGTGTATTGATTCTAAATATATATCGGAACTGTAGTCACTTTCAAAATTCTACTGCTACTGATCAGCTGTTTTGGAATTCACTCTATGAAGTTACTAAATTATTTCACTGTTAGAGAATTGTTTTATAGGTAATCACAAACACTATGAATATTGTACCGATACATTGAAATATTTAATTTATTTAGTTACTGTTTTAAATAAAGATGTCTTTTGACATCAGTCTTAGAAATTGATAATGAGGTTCTGTTGAGAACAAAACTTTACGACAAGAGATGATTTGAAAATTTAACTACATGTCTTTCGTTTCATTTTCAAGAAAAATTGCACACATAGCAAGAAGTCTGAATCAATCAGAAGTAATCCTTCTTTGCAATATATATAATAGTTTTCTTCCTTTATTTTACCAGAAAAATAAAGAACATTTCTAAGATTGACTATCCAATAAAAGGCAGGAATCAGCTTACAGTATTTGTTAGGTTTAAGTCTATCAGATTTAAAGAAAGGACAAAGAAGGTAGAAAGAAAGGTAAATTCAATATAACACAACATACATCTGATTTTGTTATGTCAAAACAAAATATGTTATCTTGAGGAATTCTCCTCTTTAAACCTGAGGTTCCAAAATTTCATCATACAGACTAAAATATTAAAATCTATGTAACAGAAAAATACTGTGTGGCACAAGAACAGCTGCCATTTTGCCAACAGTTTCACCTTGACTTTTAAATGTAGACGATGGAAAAAAACAACTGTATAGTGTCAAATAATAGGATAATTCTCAATAAAAGTATTGTTCTATAAGTAAAAATGTAAAAACAATTTTGTATATAGATAACAATTCATTTCACTTAAACCACTTTCACATTACTTTGGTTTTGTTTTTAAGTGACAGTAGTAGATTTCAAAAACCAAAAACATGATTATAAGATGACTAAAAGCTACATTAATAAAGTTAGATTATAATATTACTGAAGTTTGTCAGATAACATTGTTAACAAAAAATAGATTTTTTATTATGCCCCTCCCTGACTTTAGTTTGCCTCAAGTTTGAATTTTGGTGGCGCCACTTTAACTGTTCTAGAGTTATGCCCTTTACAAATGGAAAATTTAGTTTGCCTCAACCAAATGTTATGAAACTTATACACAATGCTTAATACCACAAAATACAGATCAAGAAATAATCATTGATAACCACAATTGACACATAAAGGGAGACAACTGTAATGAAAAACTCAATCAATGGTGTATGAAATATTAACTTGATATGATTTAACATCTCATGCTTGTAATACATGTTGTATAGTCCATGTATTTCACATGTTTTGGATGTAAATTTATTATCTGACACTCTTGAAAATACATTTTTTCATAATATTCCATTCTATTCATTCTATAAGGCAATGGTTTTTTTTGCAGGATTACAGGCAGTACAGTTATCAAAAGAAAACAAAGAAATTCTCAAAAGTCATTGAAGCAGAGCAGACTAATTATCAGAAATTTGTCTTTCCATGTAATGTATATATATATATTGATTCAAACCTTAACCTGTACAAGTAAGACAGTGCCATTCTTATTATGATTTACATGTAGGGTGGAGATGTTTAATCAATGTGTTCAGAGAGCATCCGTTGCACCCTTGAATTCAGAAGGATGGAATATAATGATATTACCCCACTTAAGCCCTCTTATGGAATATCACTGTCTCATGCTGCATTTCAAGCTTTAAAGATTCTGTCGTACCAAATATATTTACTATATTTACTGCCATGACAAGTTACTTACTTTGTGTAATGAGTAATGAAAACAGTTTGATTATTTCATTTTATGATTTGTATTTCCGCAATGTTTTTATCAGGCATTGGTAGGCAATATTTATCGTCATAAGTAACTCCTGATGTTATTTGGAAGGATTTTCTTTGTAACCACATAGCAAACCATTTATATCGTTAAATAAGTATAATTACCTTTTATATCGTTAAATAAGTATACAATTACCTTTTATATCGTTAAATAAGTATACAATTACCATTTATATCGTTAAATAAGTATACAATTACCTTTAGACACTCAGTTATTACACTTGTCTTTCTAACATGTAGTTGTTTGCTACACAGCGTCCATGTTTACACTTTACCAGATAACCTGAAGTTGGGTTTATATATTATGCCCCACAACTGAAAGTTGGGGGCATATTGTTTACCTGTCCGTCCGCTAGTCTGTCTGTCCCATTATGGGTATATAGTTATTCCAGATAACTCCTCTTACAGTTTGAATGCTAGGAGGTTTTCACTTTGCTGGCTGTTTGTACATATTATTGAAGGTATGCATGTGGTCAGGTTTTGATTTTTAGAAAATGACGCTATCAGCGGCATGTTTCTGATACCATTGACCAGCAGAACTAACGAAGTTGATTATGCCTCGCCTACCGCACTCCGGTTTCATATTTACTATTTTACATACTAACTGGAATCTGCTTGTAGTCGAACGGAACCAGTTTACATACTTTATTTTATTTACCAAAAAAATTGAACGTCACTAGTTTTTTAGATCGTGAAGTCACGATAAACTCAAACTGAAAGTAAACAGTTGTTTGTACGACGTAGTTTTTATTTACTCACCATAAACAAGCTGAAACGCTCAGTATGGCGTGATATTTTAGGTTAAAGACGGTCCCATTCATTTGAAAAGCATTTTGAAAGTAGACGATGGAATTATTTCAGCTTTGGGGAACGAAAATTATCACAAAGTTCATTTCTTGACGACCTCTATAATTTCATCATGTCGATGGTACAAATCGATTTTACTGTTTACTGCTTCTCATGTTTTGTAAACGGTCTTTTATTTTTAAACCCGAACCAGGCATATGCATTCTGTAATTGCTCAAATCTTCGCTTTTTGGTCAATTGGCTTATGGATAGTTGTATCAATTTCAACTCTTACATTATCTTTTAAAAATATATTTATTACACATGCAATGCAGTACCTTTCCAATTACTATTTATGTGTGTGTCTAAATTAAAGTTGTAACACTTTATAGTGACTGAAAGGGTAGAAAATTCATCAGATGAGAAAAGGCTGAAGATACATGGAAACTGCACCAAATCATTAGATATTGCATCTTATAAAAGAAACTAAGATTTGGATAGTTCCACTTCAAGGTAAAATGTTTATCTCTTGTGAAATGAAATAAAATATTGTAACACTGTAGTTAATCAATAAAGATACTATTACATGTATTTCTGTATTGGCCTTATTGTTGGTCCTCGGCCAGCAGTATTGGCCTTCGGATACACCAAGACATGGACCAATAACAAGGACAATACAGAAGTACTTACGCAATAATATTATAGAATGACAGTATGGTTCAATAGCGGAATCAGCCCTCAACTACTTTTTACATAAATATTAACTTCTGGCTTCAACTCCTTGTTTGTCTTGTCTGGAGATCTTGTTGTAGTTCCAGTTAGGCAAGCATTTTAGAGACGATCCCGTCCATCCTCTCTTGACTTGTAACTTCTGGTGATAGATTTTGCCGCTTGACGATCCTTTCGTTTTTTTTTGTTACCGTAGGGTCCAATACTATGGCTCCATATTAAATTGTAAGATCCATTCCAAAAGGTCTTGATCATTGTTCTAATCTGACACAAATTTCAATAACTGGAATGCTACCCAAGTTGAATATATGGTGACCTACATGTACTAGAACAGCATTATCACTATTGAAATTGTGTTTAATACCATGATTGTTCAATGTCATTAACTTAAATGGAGACAGACATTTGACCTGAAAGGTGGTGGGAGTGCAAAGTCAAAACTAACTGACTATGATATATGGTTAAAGAATGAATATCAATTACATGGGTCAACATGGTCAAGGGCAGTGTTGTAATGAAATAAAAATATGGCAGAGAAGTGGTTTCAAGTTTCATATAAAGCGACCTGACTGACATGAAATAAAAATCAAAGGAGTATCCCCATTTGTCTAATCTTCAAGGTGAAATAAAACTAGTAAAACAATATTATACTATTGTCTAAATCTACAGAAATATAATTTGCTTCAAGTAACAGAAGTAACTACAATGTAGGTCACTAGTAACTTATTTAATGAGTATGTGGGGTATAAGAGCTTGATAACAACAGGCTCTTCAATCTTCATAATCATTTGGTTTGAAAAGGATACTAGTAGTCTATATTCTTGATTTAGAAAATGTAATTGCAAGACAAAATCACATTACTTAGAATACTTTAGATCATTCAGGTAGTCTTTATTTATATGTTCAAAAGAACAGACAGTAGTCATTGGATATTGTAGATCATTCAAATAGTCTTGACCTATTTATTAGTACAAAAGAACAGCCAGTAGTGATCATTCTGGTAGTCTTGACCTATTTATTTATAGAAAAACAGCCAGTAGTCATTGGATACTGTAGATGATTCAGGTAGTCTTGACCTATACATTTGTACTAAAAACAGCCAGTTGTCATCTTCACATAACACACACATATATACGAATATCAATTATATGCTTACGAGACATGTTGGAATGTTAAACTAATTACGTATATGTGAAAATCAAGACTTGTATAAAAATATCACAATATTAGAGACAGTGGCGTTATTTTTCCTCAGAGCTTTCAGCTCTTTGATTATTAATATTTGCTTTTGGGAGATAGTTGAACTTTGTCATTTTTGGAGTATTTACTTGCATAAGAGGTGCATAGTGTTTCCAGATAACTCTTCCTACAGTTTGAATGCTAGGAAGTTTTCACTTTGCTGGCTGTTTGTACATATTATTGAAAGTATGCATGTGTTCAGGGTTTTAATTTTTATTGATATTTGCTCTTTTGGGAGATAGTTGAACTTTGACATTTTTGGAGTATATACTTGCATAAGAGGTGCATAGCTTCTCCGGATAATTCCTCCTACAGTGAACCATAGACCTATGTAGTCCCAGGCTTAACTTTGTGTATTTTAAAATAACACTTTGCATCTGTGGGGGCATCATTTGTGTCTCCCAGACACAATAATATCTCTAAAGAAAGTCCTACATTGACTTTGTTATAGTACAGTTACTTCAGAGTGGAGTGCGGAGGCATCACTTTGTCTAGTTGTGTATTGATTCTAAAGATATATTGGAACTGTAGTCACTTTCAAAATTCTACTGCTACTGATCAGCTGTTTTGGAATGCACTCTATGAAGTTACTAAGTTATTTCACTGTTAGAGAATTGTTTTATAGGTAATCACAAACACTATGAATATTGCACCGATACATTGAAATATTTAATTTATTTAGTTACTGTTTTAAATAAACGATGTCTTTTGACATCAGTTTTAGAAATACATAAAACAGGTAAACTTAACAAACAGTCAGCGCTACAGATTCCCACACACAAAACACAAAAATAACAATATGAGTGAAATTGGTTCAGTTTTGTATTGAAGATTTATTTGACGAAATCTCATTGGGGTATAAGACTATTTCACCAGACAATCTGAAACAGTACAGTTTTGTTTAACATCTTCTGTATGAAAAAAATATCAAATTTGTTTTCAGTGCTCTGAACCTCATTTAAAAGAAGTATTTAGTCAGTTTGGTGAAGTTAAAGAGGTCACAATTCCAAAACAGCCAAGTAAGTATTATCTATTTATGTGATTTATTAACATATAAACAGTGAAACTAAAATAGTCTTATCTCTCTTTATTAAGATGGCAGGGATATATCTCATTCTCATTCTTCATGAATATGCATGTAATATTTGCCACTGTACATTAAACAGCCATCAATCATTCAATTGCATAAGATTAAGATAATATTTTGTTAATGTATATAAGATGAAATTTTAGATATATAAAACAAAACAAACATCCAAATCTCACCCGATGACTTTCAGAAATGAACATAAGGAAAATCATCTTGTTGCACAGTATTTGTTTAGTTTAAATATGATGATATATAGTTTTAAAGAATTCTTAGAAGAATAAAATGTGTTGTAAGTAAGAGGATTCTTAAGTACATGTATGTTAATCTTTGCATATTTTTGTAGATGGTAGAATGTTTGGGTTTGGGTTTGTACAGTTTACAGACTTAACATCGGCAGAGCAGGCATTACAGAAAATGAATACAAAAATGATCAGAGGTGAATGTTCATTATATTTATCTATAATTTATCAATTATTTATAAGAATGGAGGCCTTTTTGATATGATTGGTCACTTTTTTTATGCCCCATCTAGGGGCATTATGTTTTTCGGTCTGTGCGTTGGTTAGTCCTTCCGTTTGTCCGTCCGTCCGTCTGTCCTGCTTCAGGTTAAAGTTTTTGGTCAAGGTAGTTTTTGATGAAGTTAAAGTCCAATCAACTTGAAACTTAGTACACAAGTTCCCTATGATATGATCTTTCTAATGTTAATGCCAAATTAGAGTTTTGACCCCAATTTCAAGATCCACTGAACATAGAAAATGATAGTGCAAGTGGGGCATCCATGTACTATGGACACATTCTTGTTTTTTATATCATCCTTTCAACCCATTCTTAAACATAATGGCTATGTATAAAATTCATATACTGTAAATTCAGAAATAATTGCATGTTTATTATTGCGATTTAAAATGACAGACAAAAACTTGAGAACAATTATTGCAATTCAAGAAAAGCTGCATACAAATATCGCGTCAGATTTCAGAATGTGGTTTCTTAAAATTGCGATACTCACCCAGTTGCATTATTCGCAATAATAAAAACCTCAAAATAATTTATGAATTTTCAGTATATGCATTTTTCTCAGGAACTATTAATCAAAGCTTCCTGAAATTTGTTTTCTAGCTTCATGTGAGCATGCTATATCATGTGATCATGTGACGTAAGAACTCAACTTTCTGTTTGCAGAATACTTATAGTGGGGGTATCATTTGTGATAAAAAACACAATTTTGGGTTCTCTGTGCTCTTCAACTTGTACTTTATTTGACAGTTTAACTATTTGTTAAGAGCATCACTGAAGAGTCTTTTGAAGACGAAACTTGAGTCTTGCCTACAAAATTTTATGCCTGGTATCTTTGATGAGATTTATTTTTGTTTAATACTCAACACTCTCTATTTTAGCTTGATCAGATTTGAGTTTTTGAATAAAACTTTCATGCTAATGATTTCTGTTTTAGGTAGATCAGTGGCTGTGGATTGGGCAGTGCCAAAAAATAAGTTTGAGAAAGACAGCCAAGTTGAATCAGATGGTGACTCTAGTAGCATGGAACAAGGTATTGGACATTTTTAATCATTTATGTCTTTATAGAAACATGGTAAAATAATGGTATAACTCAACAGAGAGTAACAACTGTTATTGATATAACTGCCCATCATCACCAGTCCAGCAAAAAAAAAATAAAACAACCAGAGGTTGATTCATAAATGAACAGTCATCACCAAAAAAGGTTCAAAAATTTTAGCATTGTCAAATTTTATAAAATTATTTCTGCAGTTAAACCTTGATCTTTAAGATTTTCAACATATTTTCAGTCAGGCAATACATTTCAGTGTGTGCACTCTTGTTACAATATAATGTTGCATTTTTATCGAGCCTATGGCGTCTGAGGCATCAACATTTAGGTTCAGTCTGTGGTTAAATTTTTTTTAGATATCAATAACTTTGTCAAACCTTCATGGAATTTTAGGAAATTTGGACAGGAGCTTGTTTCAGACCAAATTACAGTATCCAGAGCAAAATTTTGAAAATATTTATTTTCATTTTTCTATTTTTTACTGATAAATGGACTTCGTTTTTTTTTAAGTCCCCTACCTACGAAGTCGAAGGGGACTTTAGGTTTGCACTCTGTCTGTCTGTCTGTCTGTCTATCAGTCATTCCGGCAACTCAGCTTTCCACACTTTTTTTCTTCGTTCTTGAAGATATTGATTTGATATTTGGTATATAGTTTTATCATGACAAGTTATAGATCAAGATCGAATTTTGTTCCGATCTGATGATTAAGTCCAGAGTTATGGTCCATAAAAAAACTTTATAACTAATGTTAGAGTACTATGTTAAACCATATAATCTGTACAAAGGAGATAACTCATTTTTAAAAGCCATTCTTTGGTAAATTGTTTGAGGTATTTTGTGGCAGGTTTATATGTTATTTTGTATTAACTAATTTTCTGAATGCTACATGTATATATATATATATATATATATATATATATATATATATATATATATATATATATATATATATATATATATATATATATATATATAGAAAAAAATTAATAAGGCTGAAAATGCACCAAATATTTGTATTTGTATTCAATATGAATATTCACATTTTGTCTATTACAATATAAAATTGTTCATAATGTTCTCCATAGTATCCTACCGGTTTCACTGTTTAACAGATCTTCAAGGATATGGTTGCTGGCGACGTCGTCAGGGGTAACGTCTATTAGCGACATTATTATTTAGTCCTGAACGTCATAATATAGTACAACGTAGGTACTATATAAAACGAAAGTGAAAGTACATAATTAAAAAAGAAATGCCTTCCAGATTCTCGATTCATCTATTTAATTTCGGACGGTATTTTTTAAGAAAGAAGATACAAGATCGGTGTATTTATTGAAAAACCGTTTAAGTCACCTCTGGAATAAGAACTTTACAAGTCGGAAATTTGCTTTTTGGAACATGTTAAAGAATAATAGCAAAGCCGAAATATATGAATGGTGGCTAAATTTAACACCAATGATCGTTCCTAGAAAATTGCAGATTAAAGCAATCCCCGAAGAACCCGACACACAAAGAAGACTTTGTGAGAAAATGTCATTAGACAAAATGAATACTGAAGTGGAACTTTTTCAACTTCGGGCTGGGTCAAATGAAAAAAGTTATCAAGACATTGATGACTTAATGTTTGAAGAATTTGCCAAAAAGGCAGACGGAAATCTTCTGGAACAAATCTGTAAATTGTGGAAAGATGAATGTCGGACAGAAGAATTAAACTCCCTACAACGATGGGAAAAGAGTAATGTTTGGTTCAATGATTATAAAATCCAATTTCTCAAAGAATACTCGTCAGAAAATCCATTTCTAAAGAAGAAACGGAATCCAAAATCATATGCCCAAGTCGTTGGACAAGACCTAACAAAATCTAAGAATAATAGAGATCAAGGTCAATCCAAATCAAGACCCTATCGAGGAACCAACACTAACACATATAGAAGAAATAATTCTCAATCACGAGAAAGGAATAGTAACGGAGGTGCGAAAAAAGATTACCGACCACAAAGATATAACTTTGAACAAAGGAGAAATAATAACTCAAAGAATAACTATTTTGGACAAAATCATAACAGAAAAAATGAAACGGAATATAGAACAAACAATCAAAACAACAGATTTAACAACAATGATTATCAACCTTATAATCAGGAGAAAAGAATACCTTTTTTAGATCGGGGCCAACGATAACAAGACACGAGATGGAACCCCCGGACCAACCAATACCAAAATTAATAAACTTAATGTCAAATGAACTTTCTCCAGACCAAATTTACATATTATCAAAGGGATTGAAATTTACTCCCACACCACAAAAATCGAACTACACAGAAATACAAGATGATATCTCTAACTTTTGTAGAAAACTACGCTTAACTGAAGAATTTTTGATCAAGACAATGAAGATGAATCTTTAGTTAGAAATAAAAGCGACTATACACCCCCAAGAGGCATAAACTTAACCCTTGATAAATATTGTGAATATATTACTGATTTTCCGTACGAAAATATTCAGCTTCAACGAATTAAATCTAACCTAAAGAAAACAGATTGGAACATTATTAGCGATCTTCAAAACAATAAAAACAATGTGATAAAAGAAGCCGATAAAGGTAGCGCGGTTTTCATAATGGGCACTGATTACTATAAAAATCTCATTCTTAATATGCTTCAAGATTATACATATTATGAGAGTGTTGCCAATTATAAACAACAGAAGATTATTGCTAAATTAATTGTATTAGTTAATTTATATCGTAAAGGGTTAACCAAGAAAGAATGCGATTATATCACAAATTTCAAATGTAAAACCAGTCAGATATATGGACTCCCCAAAATTCACAAAAGTCATGCAAGCTTACCAAAAGTTCTTGTATAAATATATGTGCACCAAATGATCTTAAAATGCGACCAATAGTTGCTGGTCCTGCATGTGAAACGCACAGACTGAGTAATTTTTTAGATATTCTTCTAAAACCTTTTTTGAAACATATCAAGTTTTAAGTTTTATAAGAGACGACTTAGATATGTTGAACCATCTCCCTAACAACGTAGAAGAGAACACTATAATAGTTTCTTTTGATGTTGTCAGTCTTTATACAAATATTCCACACAAATACGGAATAGAAGCCATTAATTATTGGATAGAAAAATACAAAACTGAACTACCTAGCCGAATAAATAAGGAAATTATATTAATTGAAGGACTTCGGTTTATTCTTCAGAACAATTATTTCATGTTCGACAACCAAATGTATCGCCAAAATCAGGCACTGCAATGGAACCAAAGTGGCACCTCATTATGCCAATCTAGTAATGGGATATCTCGAGATCCAGATGTATCAGAGATCTCAACGAAAATTTGGACATTTATTTTATAAATTTTGATGAAAATTGGAAAAGATATTTAGATGACTGTTTTATTTTATTGAATCACAGCTCAGATATGTTAATAGAATTCAAAGATTTACTCAATGAAATAAACGAGAACATTCGATTTACTATGGAATACAATAGCAACCAATTACCATTTTTAGACATTCTTATCATTAAGAACGGGACCAACATAGAAACCGATATTTTCTATAAACCGACTGATTCCAAACAATATCTACTTTTACATCATGTCATCCAAAACATACTAGGTCAATATACCATATAACCTAGCTAAACGATATGTACTATCATTTCAAATCCAGAATTTAGGGATACAAGATTAAATGAACTAAGATACATGCTCTTGGACCAAAAATACCAGAAGAGAATAATTGATGACGGTATAACTAGAGCGAAATCTTTTAACTTACAGGAATTACGGAAAACTAAACCGCATTCAAAAGAAAACGTGTTACCGTACATTTCTACTCACAACCCGAGAAATAATAAAGCTTTCAACAATATCCATAACAATATACCATTTTTACAAAACGACAAAAGGATGTTGAAATTATTAAATTCACACAAAGTAATTAAAAGCAAACGGCAACCGAAATCATTAAACAAATTGTTGACTTGCGCAACATTCCAAACTGAAAATAGTCAACCAAAGGGAACAAAAATGTGGACGACCAAATTGTGAATCTTGTTTATACTTATCCGAAGGAACAGAATTGCTTTTAAACCGGACATATTTTCAAAATCAAGAACAGTTTTACATGTGCATCGGAAAATCTGCTATACATCATCACTTGCAGGGTTGTCAAGAAAATTATATTGGACAAACCGGCAACACCATTAGAAAACGTATGACAGTACATAGACTGCCGAGCACTAGAAAAATCCTGCTTAGCGAACATATTGATAGATGCGCTGGATCAAATCATCCAAATTTCTTCATTTTTCCATTTTATCAGATAATACAACGGAACCAATGAGAATTAATAAAGAAAATTATTTTATTAAGAAATACCGTCCAAATTAAATAGATGAATCGAGAATCTGGAAGGCATTTCTTTTTAATTATGTACTTTCACTTTCGTTTTATATAGTACCTACGTTGTACTATATTATGACGTTCAGGACTAAATAATAATGTCGCTAATAGGCGTACTACCCTGACGACATCGCCAGCAACCATATCCTTGAAGATCTTTTAAACAGTGAAACCGTAGGATACTATGGAGAACATTTTGAACAATTTTATATTGTAATAGACAAATGTGAATATTCATATTGAATACAAATATTTGGTGCATCATATATATATATTTTTATTAGGTGAATCCTTTAATTAAATAATAATCTATTTTTATTAAGGTATATATTTCATTACATTACATTGTGTAGATAAAAGTTGTTGACATTTTATAGATAAGTTATAAATCTATATTAGTTTGTGACAAATGAAGAAAAATATTTGGAACTATTAATTATATTTGATTGTAATTTGAAAATGGATATACATTGTGTTACATCATATCTAATTTTAGAGAACTATTAATCATATCTAATGTTAAAGTGTTATAGGTTTTCCACACTTTTTTTCATCATGCTTGAAGATATGTTTGACAATTGGTATATAGTTTTATCATGACAAGTTACAGATCAAGTTCAAATTTTTGTTTCAGTCTGATAATTTTGTGCAGAGTTATGGTCCCTGGACTTGAAAAAATTCACTCATATATTCAGTTTTCCACACTGTTTTTAGTCATGCTTGAAGATATTGACTTGATATTTTCTTTTTGTTTACACCATGACAAGTTATAGAACAAGTTAGCATTTTGTTCCAGTATAATGAATTTTTACCCGATAGGGGACTATGTGTTGCCATGCAATACTCTTAGAATGCTTGTTTATAGTTAACTTTCAGATTTAGTCTTTTGCTAAAGTTTTTCAGTCATCAATAACTTTGTCAAACTTTCATGGAATTTTAGGAAATTTGGACAAACCTTGTTTATAACCAAAAGACAGTATCCAGAGCTAAATTTTGAAAATATTTATTTTCACTTTTCCGTATTTTACTGATGAATAGACTTAGATTTTTTTACAGTTAACAAGTAGATACAGTCTTTTGCTAAAGTTTTTCAGTCATCAATAATTTTGTCAAACCTTCATGGAATTTTTGGAAATTTGGACAAAAGCTTAGTTATGACTAAAATACAGTATTCAGGGCAGAATTCTGAAAATATTTTATTTTCATTTTCCATATTTAACTGATAAATGGACTTAGTTTATTTACATTTAACAAGTAGATAAAGTCTGGGGTTAAAGATTGCTACACATCAATTACTTTGTCAAACCTTCATAGAATTTATATTTATAGAACTTTGCAATTGGCAGGAGCTTTTTATGACTAAGAGATAATGTCTGAAGCAAACTTTTGAAAATATATTTTTTTCAAATTCAGTATTTTTCTGATAGATGGACTTAGTTTTTTACAGTTAACATATTCAGACAGTCTGGGATTAAACTTTTTTGACATGATAAAATTGTAAACCTTCATGGATTGGTATGAAACTCGGACAGAAGCTAATCTTCAAGACTATATAATGGCATCTAAAGAAAAAGTTTGAATTTTTCCTAAAACTCTGTATTTTACTGATAAATGAACTCACTTTTTAAGTCAACATTACACTTTTACACTGACAGCAGCAATCGCAGGGGAGACACAGGGTTCCGTGAAACCCCTCACAAATTTTTTAATATTTGAATTGTTAAAAATTTCTTTTTATTTTCTATAAGTTTTTGTTCAATTTTTTCTTAAAGATGTATTAAATTTTAATGTTATTTTTTTAATTTTAGACACTTGACTGCCACAAAGTCCTTACAGGTCTTTTTTTTATTGTAAACTTTTATTTGTCCTTTGTTCAATAGTAAGATATATGTGGTAAATGTAATTCATATAGAAATGATTGTAGATGATGACAGTGCTAGTGATACAGAAGCATCAGATGAGTCAGAGGAAGAGGAATCTGATGAAAGTGATGAAATGTCTCATAGCGATGATAGTGGGGAGGAAGAAAGTGATCATTCATCTGTCGATGATTCCATAGATGAGGGATTTCAGGATTCTAGTCCATCACTTGAAAAAAAGAAAAGTAAGTATAGTGTAACATTTATATTCATGTGATACCAATTTTCTTGGATTTCGTGCATAAAGGTGACCCATGAATTTAAATGATTCACTAATTACAAACTTTCTATAGGCTTGTATGCAGACTTGGCAAAACCATGAAATCAAATGTCAATGAAAATTCAATTTTTTCTCAATCCCCAAAGTTGGTACCCACGAAAATAAATGAATTCACAGTAGCCATATATACATAGAAACATTTTTATCTTCAGAATTTTCACAATAGCAAGAATTATTCATTGATGATGTCATAGTCTTTTTACCTTTTGGGGATAATATTTTACTTTTTTCAACCGGAGTCATTTTGTGCAATTTGAAATGTTTTATTGCCATTATTAGGGAAAACTAATTAATAAATTGACAAATAGATTAACCATGCTTACTGTATTGTACATCATGTCATTATTCCAAGTAAGATATTTGACATATCATGTAAATAAAAGCAGTTGTGCCATTGTTTTTGTATTCTAATTTTTATGAATTGTCTGACCCAGTCAGCATTTAGATTGACTCACTTAGTATTAGAATCAATGGCACATAAACTGTTTTAGAGAAAATTAACATGATTTGTAGTGAACTATATTTGGTGTATGGAATATTTGTGAGGTGTACATGTCCGTCTGGCAGGATTCCTCTGACCTTGAACTCATTTTCATCTAACATTGATAATGTTTAGTAATGTGATACCTGCAGTAAGATCTTGATCTTAAAGACTTTCAACAGAAATTCAGTCAGGGACTGCTGACTCATCAGGAACACTTGAGAACATCTCCAGCGTTGTGTCGAGTTTTCTTGACCTAATCTTCAATTTTCTGAGTAGTCTTGATAGGCATTCACATTTCACTTAATAGACATCATGTTTCAACAATTTAAGAATGAGCCAAATGATACATATTGTGTTCATCATTTTTTTGAGTTTTCTGACTGAAAAATATACTGCAACACAAAAGACACTACTTAAATGAATACTGGATATGGATATGAAAAAATCTGTAAATACAGATTGCTTGCTGAAATTGAGAAACATTAAGGGTGTGGTGAATGACAATACCTTATGACCTTAATTAGTATTGTTATGTCATTCCTTATACCAAGTCAGGAATATGACAGTTGTTTTCCATTCGTTTGATGTGTTTAAGCTTTTGATTTTGCCATTTGATAAGGGACTTTCCGTTTTGAATTTTCCTTAGAGTTCGGTATTTTTGTTATTTTACTTTTTCTTTCAGGATTTACTTTTCCATTATACATATTTGTAACAGAGGTCTGCAAAATGTTTCATGTATTATTAAGAAGTTGTGCCAGTTTCTACAGTATTCATTTCATTACTAAGGGTCATTTTCAAAAGGTCCATAAATATTAATTTAAATTCACTGAGACCTTTAAATTTCTTCTAAGAAAAATCAATCACTCATTGATTAATTTTCCTTAAAAAAAATTATCTTCTAAGTAGATGAAAATATCATATCAACTCACAAAACTGCATGTGATGTTGTATTTATTCAATATCAATAATATATTGTCAATCTGTTCAATATAAACACTGATTTAATTATAAAAAGTTGATTTCTGACATAAATTTTAACATCGATTCTATTGAAATATGCATTTTTTAAAAACTTTTTTAGTTATAGAATACATTTAAGAGGGCCTTAATTTAAACATCGTCAATTTCCAGTTTTTATTTGTCTAAAACACAAAAAAACAAATTTCAATAGGAATAATGTTGAAAATTTGTCAGAAATCAACTTTTAATGTTTGAATCAGTGTTTATATTGAACAGATTGAAAATACATTATTGATATTGAATAAATACAACATCACATGCAATTTTGTGAGTTGATACATGTATTTTCATCTACTTAGAAGAATTTTTGTTTGTTTAGGTAAATTAATCAATGAGTGATGGCTGTTAGAAGAAATTTTAATGTCCTAGTGAAAAAACTACACAAAGAGCAATAGCTATTATATTTATTCAATGGGACAATAGGACTGACAAAAGTTTAAATACCTTAACCTAAAGGAGATGACTCTGTGGAAAAGTTTCATTTGGTTCACAATAATCATTTTTAAAATTCATAATAGGTAAAGATAACAATTTTATTAACTTACTTTATTTATTTACAGGAATACAGAGAGATGACACTGATGATGGGCGTACATTATTTTTAAGGTTGTAAAAATATATTGTGTATTGGTTTTTGTCCTGTAAAGTGTTGGGGATATTTAAGAGGCCTTCTGAAACTAGATTTCATTTAACATGCCTGTTTATTAAAAATCTTAAGAAATAAATCTATGATAATCGATTGAATGCTGTCAATCCAATAATTTGTTACACTGCAAGGGTGCAATAATTATAGATTATCGTTGATCATCTCAACGATTGATTTTCTCGCTTGAGCGGCATGCGAAAGCGGCGAAATGCAATCGAGTTGAGATGACCAATGATAATCTGTTTATCGCTATTTTACCTATGACGACGTTGTCACTTTCATGTCAATTTCATTAGCAACGCCACGTGCCTGCATAGTTTAGCGATAATTTTCCATCTCAAGCTTAGTAGCATGATATGAAAATTATCACAAAAAGATCAAAGGAAAATGCAAAAATAGCGATAAATATAGATTCTACCAATTCATCAAATGTGATACAATATTTCTCCGTGTGAGACTGTTAAATTTTCATATTTAAAATGTGAGGCTTACCAAGCTTTTAAAATATTTAAAATTTAACTGTATAGAGTGAAAAAATATCGTATGGCATGAGTCTCGGTTGTGGAATCTCTTTCTCTAATGATTTTAGACTACATGTAGACCAATTTTTTCTTTCTTTTTCAATGAGCTGCAAAAAGATGTGTTCTTTATATGTGACGTTATCAGGCATGGTCACCTTTTTTCATTACGTTATAATAGGAAATTCAGATGAAATAAAAAAAATTTGACATCATATTTGAATTTCGACCATTGAAGAACTGAGATCAAACAAATCGCATGTTGATTAAAAAAAAAACATCAACCGGTTGAGAAAAGTATAAATTGGTTAGAAATGAGAGAAATTTATTATATTTTTGTAAAAAAAACGTTTTAAACAGATAAGACTATATTTATTGTATTTTATTATATCAGAAACCTGTCTTATGATACTGGAAAAGAAACATTGAGTGAAGTAATGTCAGAATTTGGAAGGGTCAATTATTGCCTGATTGTTAGTGACCCAAAAACAGAACATTCAAAAGGTATAGTGTTTGAACAATTATAAACAAAACTTGGGTATAATAGTTAATGACATAAATCCTATAGGATCACTTGTAAACCAGCTTTGACAATTGCTTTGACTCAGCTTTTGAATTGTACCTTTCAAATCACTTCTATCTTGAATGTCATAGAAATACCAGGCGTCTGTCCGTCCAGTCTTGTTAGCACTCACACATGTACAATTCTTGCCAGATTTTTATGAAACTTATATCATAGGTTTATATCAGCAATGTCTTAGACTAGTTCGAAGATCAGTGCCAAACAATTATTTTTAAAAGAGTTATGCCCTTGGAAACATTAATTATATGGAAAATTGCATTGTTAGCCCTCTCATTTGTACAATTCTTGCCAGATTTTTATGAAACTTATCTCATAGGTTTATATTAGCAATGTCTTGGAAGAGTTTTGAAAATCAGTGCTGATCAATTGTTTTTAAAGAAGTAATGCCCCTTGGGAATATTAATTATATGGAAAATTGCCTTGTGAGCCTTCTTATGTGTATAATTCTTGCCAGATTTTTATGAAATTAATATTATAGGTTTATATCATCAATGTCTTTGACGAGTGTGAAAATTATGCCCCTTGGAAATATTGATTATATGGAAAATTGCATTGTTAGCGCTCTCATGTGTACAATTCTTGCTAGATTTTTATGAAATTTATATTACAGGTTTATATCATCAATGTCTCTGACAAATTCGAAAATCAGTGCTGATCAATTATTTTTAAAGGAGTAATGCCCCATGGAAATATTAATTATATGGAAAATTGCCTTGTGAGCCTTTTGATGTGTATAATTCTTGCCAGATTTTTATGAAATTTATATTATAGGTTTATATCCTCAATGTCTTTGATGAGTATGAAAATTATGCCCCTTGGAAATATTGATTATATCGAAAATTGCATTGTTAGCACTCTCCTGTGTACAATTCTTGCCAGGATTTTATGAAACTTGTATCATAGGTTTATATCAGCAATGTCTTTGACACTTTCGAAAATAAGTGCTGATCAAATATTTTTTTAACGAGTTATGCCCCTTGAAAAGATTAATTATAATGGAAATCGCATTGCATTTGCTCTGACGCCCTCATTTCTCTAAGATTTATAAAAAGTTTTAAAGAACAAAAAAAAATGTGTTTTTTTTTAGTTATCATCCTTGTACCTTGGATAGATAAAATATGTGCAACGCAGGACATTGGAACTCTTGTTCTTTTGTTTTTTTTTATGGTAAGCAGAAAATGTAGACCTTAAAAAAAAACATAAGCAATACGTGTACAAGATAAAAAAAACCTACCAAAATGAATGAAACCTTCAATTAACATGTTGTATGAGTTATGACTTAAAATTAGTATATAATTTTAGTGTGTTTGCCCATTATCTTGAAAAGTATAATACAGCGACAGAAACTGTAAACAGCAAAAATTATTGCAATGCAAGATCTACAAAAAGACAATTTGATTGGGATACTGGAATTATTGCTCGTAAAAGTTTTTTACCGTAGTACATTTTAGTATTTTTGCCTAATATCTTTAAAACTATAATAGATCATCTGAAACTGTTATCATCAGAAATTAAAAACAATACAAGATCTACAAAAATGCCAATTTGACTGAAACCATAATTTGGCTTTTAATTGAAGTTTTTGCCCTTCGATGATGATTAACTTTAATTTTCTTAAATTGATAAATAATATTAAAGGTACGAAATATTGTGATAATTGTTTTGTTGGGGGTCATTTGATTTGGGATGTTGGATTAGGGCTTGGAAGATTTTGAATACATTTTTTTTTTATTCTAATTTCTGCTGGAGTAAAGTGAACCTGATGCTTAGAAAATACCGTAATGGTCTAGATTCCGCTTGAATGCGCTTGAAAAGCTATATATTTGAAAGGGAGTAATTTGATTTGGGAAAACATTTATTGATTGCGATAAATGTGAAAATAAAAATCAAACTGGCCTCTTGTTCATTGTTGCACTGTATGTTAACAAAAGAAATAACTATTTATTTATAGGTTCAGGGTTTGTACGGTTTCAGACAAGTGAAGCAGCAGAAGCTTGTTTACAGAAATCTGATGACAAGGTAAAGTTGTATATAGTTAAATCTGCCAGTACCATGACATATTTTAATGCCCTGCTTTAGCAGAGGGGTTATTAAGAAATTTTCATATTTAAAATGTGAGGCTTACCAAGCTTTTTAAATATTTAAAATTTAACTGTATAGAGTGAAAAATATCGTATGGGATGAGTTATGGAATCTCTTTCTCTAATGATTTTAGACTACATGTAGACCAATTTTATCTTTCTTTTCAATGAGCTGCAAAAGATGTGTTCTTTATATGTGACGTTATCAGGCATGGTCACCTTTTTTCATTACATTACAATAGGAAATTCAGATGAAATCAAAAAAAATTTTACATCATATTTGAATTTCGACCATTGAAGAACTAAGATCAAACAAATCGCATGTTGATTAAAAAAAAAACATCAACCGGTTGAGAAAAGTATAAATTGGTTAGAAATGAAAAAAATTAATTATATTTTTGTAAAAAAAAAACGTTTTAAAAAGACTATATTTATTGTATTTTATTATATCAGAAACCTGTCTTATGATACTGGAAAAGAAACATTGAGTGAAGTAATGTCAGAATTTGGAAGGGTCAATTATTGCCTGATTGTTAGTGACCCAAAAACAGAACATTCAAAAGGTGTAGTATTTGAACAATTATAAACAAAACTTGGGTATAATAGTTAATGACGTAAATCCTATAGGATCACTTGTAAACCAGCTTTGACAATTGCTTTGACTCAGCTTTTGAATTGTACCTTTCAAATCACTTCTATCTTGAATGTCATTTTCTATCAGTAACAATGTTTATATGTGAGATACCTTTAATAAACTATGATAGAAATAAATTGTAAATAGCAAAATAGATCAGTGGATACAAGATGTACAAAAATGGCCATATGGTAAAAAATTTATAACTACTTTACTAGGAATTAAATGAAGATTTTGGACAATTTCATGTTTTTCTCTATTATCTCAATTTTTGTCGTTGCGAAGGACATAGAAATACCAGGCGTCTGTCTGTCCAGTCTTGTTAGCACTCTCACATGTACAATTCTTGCCAGATTTTTATGAAACTTATATCATAGGTTTATATCAGCAATGTCTTGGACTAGTTCGAAGATCAGTGCCAATCAATTATTTTTAAGAGTTATGCCCTTGGAAACATTAATTATATGGAAAATTGCATTGTTAGCCCTCTCATTTGTACAATTCTTGCCAGATTTTTATGAAACTTATATCATAGGTTTATATTAGCAATGTCTTGGAAGAGTTTGAAAATCAGTGCCGATCAATTATTTTTAAAGGAGTAATGCCCCTTGGGAATATTAATTATATGGAAAATTGCCTTGTGAGCCTTCTAATGTGTATAATTCTTGCCAGATTTTTATGAAATTAATATTATAGGTTTATATCATCAATGTCTTTGATGAGTGTGAAAATTATGCCCCTTGGAAATATTGATTATATGGAAAATTGCATTGTTAGCGCTCTAATGTGTACAATTCTTGCTAGATTTTTATGAAATTTGTATTATAGGTTTATATCATCAATGTCTCGGACAAATTCGAAAATCAGTGCTGATCAATTATTTTTAAAGGAGTAATGCCCCATGGAAATATTAATTATATGGAAAATTGCCTTGTGAGCCTTCTGATGTGTATAATTCTTGCCAGATTTTTATGAAATTTATATTATAGGTTTATATCATCAATGTCTTTGACGAGTATGAAAATTATGCCCCTTGGAAATATTGATTATATGGAAAATTGCATTGTTAGCACTCTCCTGTGTACAATTCTTGCCAGGATTTTATGAAACTTATATCATAGATATAAGAAGATGTGGTATGAGTGCCAATGAGACAACTCTCCATCCAAGTCAAAATTTATAAATGTAAACCATTATAGGTCACAGTACGTTCTTCAACACGGAGCCTAGGCTCACACCGAACAGTAAGCTATAAAGGGCCCCAAAAATTACTAGTGTAAAACCATCATAGGTTTATATCAGCAATGTCTTTGACACTTTCGAAAATAAGTGCTGATCAAATATTTTTAACGAGTTATGCCCCTTGAAAAGATTAATTATAATGGAAATCCGTTGCATTTGCTCTGACACCCTCATTTCTCTAAGATTTATAAAAAGTTTTAAAGAACAAAAAAAAAGTGTTTTTTTTTTAGTTATTATCCTTGTACCTTGGATAGATAAATATGTGCAACGCAGGGGACATTGGAACTCTGTTTTTTTGTTTTTTATTATGGTAAGCAGAAAATGTAGACCATAAAAAAAAACATAAGCAATACGTGTACAAGATAAAAAAACCCTACCAAAATGGATGAAACCTTCAATTAACATGTTGTATGAGTTATGACTTAAAATGAGTATATAATTTTAGTGTGTTTGCCCATTATCTTGAAAAGTATAACAGAGCGACAGAAACTGTAAACAGCAAAAATGATTGCAATGCAAGATCTACAAAAAGACAATTTGATTGGGATACTGGAGTAATTGCTCGTAAAAGTTTTTTACATTAGTACATTTTAGTCTTTTTGCCTAATATCTTTTAAACTATAATAGATCATCTGAAACTGTTATCATCAGAAATTAAAAACAATACAAGATCTACAAAAATGCCAATTTGACTGAAACCATAATTTGGCTTTTAATTGAAGTTATTGCCCTTCGATGATGATTAACTTTAATTTTTTTAAATTGATAAATAATATTAAAGGTATGAAATATTGGGATAATTGTTTTGTTGGGGGTCATTTGATTTGGGATGTTGGATTAGGGCTTGGAAGATTTTGAATACTTTTTTTTAATTCTAATTTCTGCTGGAGTAAAGTGAACCTGATGCTGAGAAAATACCGTAATGGTCTAGATTCCACTTGAATGCGCTTGAAAAGCTATATATTTGAAAGGAAGTAATTTGATTTGGGAAAACATTTATTGATTGCGATAAATGTGAAAATAAAAATCAAACTGGCCTCTTGTTCATTGTTGCAATGTATGTTAACAAAAGAAATAACTATCTATTTATTTATAGGTTCAGGGTTTGTACGGTTTCAGACAAGTGAAGCAGCAGAAGCTTGTTTACAGAAATCTGATGACAAGGTAAAGTTGTATATAGTTAAATCTGCCAGTACCATGACATATTTTAATGCCCCTGCTTTAGCAGAGGGGTTATTAAGTGTTACCCTTGTCCGTCCACCTGGTATGTCCCCAAAATTGGTTTCTGTTCTCTATCTTTAGTTTGTCTCAACCAAATATTATAAAACTTATACACAATGCTTATTACCACAAAACACAGATCAAGTTCAAAATTGGTGGCATCACTTGTACCATTCATGAGTTATGCCCCTTTATAAACAGAAAAATTGCTGAATTTTTGTTTCCATTCTATAACTTTAGTTTGCCTCAACCAAATGTTATAAACCCTTTACACAATGCTTATTACCACAAAACACAGATCAACTTTGAAATTGTGTGTCGTCACTTTTACTGTTCATGAGTTATGCCCCTTTATAAACATAAAAATTGCTGAATTTTTCGTTTCCGTTCTATAACTTTAGTTTGCCTCAACTATATACACAGTACTTATTACCACAAAACACAGATCATGATGAAATTGGGTGGCGTCACTTTTACTGTTTATGAGTTATGCCCCTTTATAAACATAAAAATTGCTGAATTTTTTGTTTCCGTTCGCTAACTTTAGTTTGCCTCAACCAAATGTTATGAAACTTATACACAATGCTTATTATCACAAAACGGTCTTAACTACGTGAATCCTGCATCTGTATGTGGAAGTTGACTCATGCATATTTACTAGCTGGGGCATCTGTGACCCATAGACACATTCTCCATTTATTTTTCAATCTAGATTGTTGCAATATTGTAGTATATTAGGTTAATTGTCTTATTTTAAAGGCACTTTTATTAGTACCAATTTTTGTACAATTTTGTTGAAACTTTTGACAAATGAGTACAATTTTGTTTAAACTTTTGACAAATGTATACAATTTTGCATTACAGGGCGGAGGAATTATTGTTGATGGTCGTAAACTTCTGATTGCCAAAGCTGTAAGCAGACAGAAAGCCACTGAATTGGCAAAAAAAGAAGAAAAAGTCAAAGAGGATAAAAGAAATTTACATCTCGTCAGGGAAGGATGTAAGCTACAAATACAATATCAATTTGTCTTGTTTTGTTTTCAAGATATTGTTTTTGAAAATATTAATTTAGAAAAAGTAATGCTCATTCGTGTGATGAAGGGACAAATGAGTAATTATCAACAAACAAAAAATGTCTTTCCATAGAACAAGATATCAAAATGGCTTGTTATCAAGATTCTGAGTTTATAAATGATGTATCTCAAGGAAATAAATGGGTCAGAATACAGTTAAAATGTCCTGTACCAAGTCAGGAATATGGCAGTTGTTATCAAATAGTTCGTTTCTATGTATGTTGGCGTTTGTTTTTGTTGCACTTCAATGTTCCTGTTGTTCCTTTGTTTTCCTCTTATAGTTGATGTGTTTCCCTCGGTTTTAGTTTGTAACCCGGATTTGTTTTCTCTCAATCGATTTATGACTTTTGAACACCGGTATACTACTGTTGTCTTTATTTATATAACACAGTAAAGAAAAATATGTAAATGCTACCAGGACACATTCTTTCAAAAAATAGACTATAACGGTATACAATAAACTATATAATTATCTTGATCACAGAATTATTTTCAAGTCAAGGTATTGCCAAGTGTATGATTTGGAAATATCTGTTTGTCAATTAATTGTTTAAGGTTTGATTGAATAATAAATAAAGAACATTTTTCATTTTCTAACAAGCTAATACATTATTGCAATATATTTCAGTAATAAGAGGAGGAACAAAAGATGCTATTGGTCTTTCTAAACAAGACATAGAAAAAAGACAGAAGGTAAAGGAGATTTGAGATTTACTAATGTTCTGAAAATTTATTTAAATCATTGTTTCTTGTATATTATATATTAGTGCCAAAGAACATGAACACGTTTAACAAACTATCAACACTTAAAACTCTTTGACTGTGGTAGGGATATATAAGTCCCTTGTCAGCAGACAGCACTAGGGACAAACTATCAACACTTAAAACTCTTAGACTGCAGTAGGGATATATAAGTCCCTTGTCAGCAGACAGCACTAGGGACAAACTATCAACACTTGAAACTCTCTGACTGCAGTAGGGATATATAAGTCCCTTGTCAGCAGACAGCACTAGGGACAAACTATCAACACTTGAAACTCTCTGACTGCAGTAGGGATATATAAGTCCCTTGTCAGCAGACAGCACTAGGAACAAACTATCAACACTTAAAACTCTTAGACTGCAGTAGGGATATATAAGTCCCTTGTCAGCAGACAGCACTAGGGACAAACTATCAACACTTAAAACTCTCTGACTGCGGTAGGAATATATAAGTCCCTTGTCAGCAGACAGCACTAGGAACAAACTATCAACACTTAAAACTCTTAGACTGCAGTAGGGATAAATAAGTCCCTTGTCAGCAGACATCACTAGGAACAAACTATCAACACTTAAAACTATCTGACTGCGGTAGGGATATATAAGTCCCTTGTCAGCAGACAGCACTAGGAACAAACTATCAACACTTAAAACTCTCTGACTGCGGTAGGGATATATAAGTCCCTTGTCAGCAGACAGCACTAGGAACAAACTATCAACACTTAAAACTCTCTGACTGCAGTAGGGATATATAAGTCCCTTGTCAGCAGACAGCACTAGGAACAAACTATCAACACTTAAAACTCTTTGACTGTGGTAGGAATATATAAGTCCCTTGTCAGCAGACAGCACTAGGGACAAACTATCAACACTTAAAACTCTCTGACTGTGGTAGGGATATATAAGTCCCTTGTCAGCAGACAGCACTAGGAACAAACTATCAACACTTAAAACTCTCTGACTGCAGTAGGGATATATAAGTCCCTTGTCAGCAGACAGCACTAGGGACAAACTATCAACACTTAAAACTCTTTGACTGCAGTAGGGATATATAAGTCCCTTGTCAGCAGACAGCACTAGGGACAAACTATCAACACTTAAAACTCTCTGACTGCAGTAGGGATATATAAGTCCCTTGTCAGCAGACAGCACTAGGGACAAACTATCAACACTTAAAACTCTTAGACTGCAGTAGGGATATATAAGTCCCTTGTCAGCAGACAGCACTAGGAACAAACTATCAACACTTAAAACTCTCTGACTGCTGTAGGGATATATAAATCCCTTGTCAGCAGACAGCACTAGGAACAAACTATCAACACTTAAAACTCTCTGACTGCAGTAGGGATATATAAGTCCCTTGTCAGCAGACAGCACTAGGGACAAACTATCAACACTTAAAACTCTTTGACTGCAGTAGGGATATACAAGTCCCTTGTCAGCAGACAGCACTAGGGACAAACTATCAACACTTAAAACTCTCTGACTGCAGTAGGGATATATAAGTCCCTTGTCAGCAGACAGCACTAGGGACAAACTATCAACACTTAAAACTCTTTGACTGCAGTAGGGATATATAAGTCCCTTGTCAGCAGACAGCACTAGGGACAAACTATCAACACTTGAAACTCTCTGACTGCAGTAGGGATATATAAGTCCCTTGTCAGCAGACAGCACTAGGAACAAACTATCAACACTTAAAACTCCGACAGCAGTAGGGATATGTAAGTCTCTTGTCAGCAGACAGCACTAGGGACAAACTATCAACACTTAAAACTCTTAGACTCAGTAGGGATATACAAGTCCCTTGTCAGTAGACTGCACTAGGAACAAACTATCAACACTTAAAACTCTCTGACTGTGGTAGGGATATGTAAGTCTCTTGTCAGCAGACAGCACTAGGGACAAACTATCAACACTTAAAACTCTTAGACTCAGTAGGGATATACAAGTCCCTTGTCAGTAGACAGCACTAGGGACAAACTATCAACACTTAAAACTCTCTGACTGTGGTAGGGATATATAAGTCCCTTGTCAGCAGACAGCACTAGGAACAAACTATCAACACTTAAAACTCTTAGACTGCAGTAGGGATATATAAGTCCCTTGTCAGCAGACAGCACTAGGGACAAACTATCAACACTTAAAACTCTCTGACTGCAGTAGGGATATATAAGTCTCTTGTCAGCAGACAGCACTAGGAACAAACTATCAACACTTAAAACTCTCTGACTGCAGTAGGGATATATAAGTCTCTTGTCAGCAGACAGCACTAGGAACAAACTATCAACACTTAAAACTCTCTGACTGTGGTAGGGATATATAAGTCCCTTGTCAGCAGACAGCACTAGGAACAAACTATCAACACTTAAAACTCTCTGACTGCAGTAGGGATATGCAAGTCTCTTGTCAGCAGACAGCACTAGGAACAAACTATCAACACTTAAAACTCTTAGACTCAGTAGGGATATATAAGTCCCTTGTCAGCAGACAGCACTAGGAACAAACTATCAACACTTAAAACTCTCTGACTGCAGTAGGGATATATAAGTCCCTTGTCAGCAGACAGCACTAGGAACAAACTATCAACACTTAAAACTCTCTGACTGCGGTAGGGATATACAAGTCCCTTGTCAGCAGACAGCACTAGGAACAAACTATCAACACTTAAAACTCTCTGACTGCAGTAGGGATATATAAGTCCCTTGTCAGCAGACAGCACTTGGGACAAAGATGTCCCTTTTTGAAATTTGTCTTAAAATTTTTTTAAAGAAATAAAAGAATAATTACAAACTTTTACTACTTGTATGAAACATATTCTAAGATAGGTTGAATTTCAAACAAATAAAGGTATAACATCATAATAACAAAAAAATCAGTTTGAAGAGGTTTTCTGAAATCTTATGCACAATGTAAAAGATAAATTCTGCATAAAACATGACGATCATTCTAAATACGTCATGTTCAGAGTGTTAAAAACTTGTAATCAATATATAAGATATTGCCTTTATGTTTTGTATTGATTTCTTATCAATTATCTTTTAACTTACATTAGATTATCATTCTAATTAATAAGAATCTGTTTAAGATAACTATCGGTACTTTCATTTGGAAAGCCTTTTTATGCCTCTGCCATAGGCCACGGGGGCATTAAGTATTACCCTTGACTGTCCATCCTTCTGTCCTTTTGTCTTTCTGTCCGTCAATCCGTCTGTCCCATTTTTGTTTGTTTGAAGCTTGAGCGGGGGCATTTGTGTCCTCAAACACATTTTTTCATTTCTTTTTTATTTGTGTATTGTAGATTGAAAACTCAAAGAGACAGAGATTGAAAAATCCTAACATATTTGTATCAACCACCAGACTTTGTGTTCATAATCTACCTAAATCTATTGATGAGAAGGAATTGAAAGCGATCTTCCTGAAGGCTGCTGGCAAAAAAGCCAAAATTACAGAGGTATTTTAAAATATTAAAAGTAATTTGCACTTTGTTTATTTTTTTATGATTATTCTCTTTATAATGACAAAATCTGTGACCTTGGATCTTTTAGCCTTACCAAGAAAATATTTTGCTACAAGATGTCTTATTTATAGATGTTCATGAAGGTAAAATTTCTTTTGGGAAAGGCCTTGGCTCAAATTGAATTGGGCGTTGATGGCAGAGTGAGCTTAGTATTTCATCTTCAGCTGAGCTATAATGATTTGTTTAGGATCTGTCCGACACCTGCTTCTTGTTTTCCAGTACTTTGAATTATGAGTGGATTATGCTTAACACAACAACACATGCATTCTTAGTTAAGTTTCAATACATATACAACATTGTAATGAGAGATATACAAATTTCCTGATAAGATTATTGTATTTTCTTTAGTGTCGGATAATGAGAGACACAGAAAGAGTGAATACAAAGGGTGTGGCAAAGTCCAGAGGATATGCTTTCATCAATTTCAGTGACCATCAGCATGCCGTAGAAGCCCTGAGGAAAACAAACAATGATCCTGATCTCTTCACTGACAATAGGGTATGTTAAACAGTCAAACTTAAATTTCAAATTTAAATCTCAAGGCTTTCTGAGCATTTTAAATATTTAAAATTTAGCTGTTGAGAATGGAGAAACATCATATTGAATGAGATTCAGTGGTGGAATCTTTTTCTCAAATGAATTTTAGACAAGTGTTATCTCTCTTTTTAGATTATCTGCAAAAAAGATGTGTTCTTTCAGGCATGGTCCACTATTTTTGTGATGTCACAATAGCAAATTCTAAGGAAAGCAAGAAAATTTAACTTTAGAATTGAATTTGACCAATGAATATTTGAGATCAAACTAACCACACGTTGATTATAGAAAAATTATCCATCGGTTGGGAAATTATAAATTGACTTAGAATTAGAGTAAAAAATGTACATACTACATGAACAAAGTGTTTTCATTGTGTATATAGAATATGAAATAAATAACAAAATATGGTGAAATTATCATTAAATACAATCTACCAAATGAAAGTCTGCCACCAGAAATATTTCAACAATGAAAACCAAGCTTGCACTGTTCAGTGAGCTTTATATACATCTTTGAAATTTGTTTATGGCTATCTGACCTATGTCTCATATTTTCATCCTTATAAAATTACATTATAATCTGCTTTAGGATTTAATTTTATTCCAGATCTAACATACCATTACAGTTGAAAAGTTCATCATGAAATACACATTTATATTTTAATAAAAAGTACATGCTTATGTTACAGAGACTTATAGTTGAATTTTCATTGGAAAATAAGAATGCCCTGTTGGCTAAAGAGAAGAGATTGGAAAGATTCCAGGTATGTTACAAGTCTTTGTTCAGGCTATCAGCATTTAGGATAACTTTCTAATTTTGAATCATTTTCAGAAAATTCGAAGTAGATTTTACATTTTTCTCTACTTTTGTAAAGCCATTTATTTCAACATATTTACTGCAAATATTTTACGAACCATTTATATTATCACATATAAATGGTACACGATTATAGCATTATTGAAACATCATCTTCTGTGAGGTTATAATGAGTTAACAAAGTAATGTTTGCAGGCAATGATGGTATCAGTTTGATGTATTAAAATAGTTAATTCATGAGTATATGAATTAAAATAATTTTAAAACAATTTTACTGTTTCCTGTCAAAATTACTAAATAGACTATGTAGCTCTTTCAACTTAACAGCTTTATCTAGAAATGATAGATTTGGAGTATGAATTTGATAATCTTTCTGGTGAAGCAAATTTTGACACTTGATTTTAAATTTGTGACAATCAGTTTATTGTTTCCAGAGTTGAGTAACAGTAGTGAAGGCAGTTTGTAAATTTGATATGCCTGTCAAAATTTTGACGGGACGTATTATGTTATACAAATGTCCGGCGTCCGTCTGTCCGTCGTAAACATGTCGCAACGTAACTTTAGAACAACTTATCCAAATTTGATGAAACTTAACATAGTTGTTTCTTATGTTCAAACGATCTGTATATTTTTTGGTGAAAATAATATTAAAACTTTTTGAGTTACGGGACTTTGTAACTAAAACAGGGGTGTGTTTTTTTCATATGTCGCGCCGTATCGCAAAAATGATTTCTGATTATTGCTTAAAACTTTACACACTTCTTAGTTATATTAATCTAAAGATCTGTGTACTTGTTGGTGATGATTCAAAATTTTATTTTAGAGTTATTGAGTTTTTTGTAAAAAAAGGGGGGTTTTTCACATGTCACCCTATATCTCAAAAACAATTTATGATTATTGCTTAAAACTTTAAACACTTCTTAGTTATATTAATCTAAAGATCTGTATAATTTTTGGTGATGATTCAAAATTTTATTTCAGAGTTGTTGAGTTTTTTTGTATAAAAAGGGGGGTTTTTCACATGTTGCGCCATATCTCAGAAACTATTTATGATTATTGCAAAAAACTTCACACACAAGATGACGGGTGTATCATGCGCTCATGGCGCAGCTGTTTATTATTCAAACAGTCATGCATTGATTTTAGCGGCCGACATGGTTAAAAATAGAACATAGGGTAAATGCAGTTTTGGGATACGATTGCTTTCAAGCAATCTGTAGATTTTACCATTGACTCAGGGCCATGCCCTCACGTCAACCGCTTTATTCTAAACATTAAGGAACATCTCAGTTTCTTAAGATTGTCTTGCTTTAAAAGGTAAAACAAACAAAAGGATTGAATTTAAACAACTGTCCTATAATGTTCTTCTCATAATCTTCATGTTTCGATATTTCCTCGACTTTATGCGTGTTTTTAACAACACGGAAAATCAGAATTAAGCAGTATTTATATTTAGTGTTTTTATAAATTTAGAAACACGTCAGAGGAATTCCAGTTTTGATAAAATGCAGAGTTCTCTGAATTCGATAAATCTATTTCTGTAATATAAGAACTGAAGTGGAGATTTTCTTATATGTCACCGTTATGAAACTGATATTTGATATTGTACTTCCATAAAGAAATGGAGAACCATCTAGGTTGTTTAATGAATATAGGTCCTTGCTACAAATCACAAGTCTATGGTTTGTTTAGGTAATTATGCGCATGCGTATAGTTTTCTTGACTTCAAGCCTTCCAACCATCATGGCCTTTCTATGACATGGTTAAAAATAGAACATATCGGGTAAAATGCAGTTTTTCTGGTTTATATCTCTGAAACTAAAGCATTTAGAGCAAATCTGACTGGTGGCAAAACTGTTCATCAGATTTTGATTTATCTGCCCTGACATTTTCAGACGAATCCAACAACCTGTTGTTGGGTTGCTGCCCCTGAGTTAGTAATTTTACAGAAATTTTGCAGTTTTTTGTTATTATCTTAGATATCATTATAATATCTAATATCTGATACTATTAATTATGATTTTAACCTTATTTTACATGATTTCCAAAGCATCAGTAAATACAGGTGAGCGACACAGGCTCTTGGGAGCCTCTAGTTAATCTTATTTGGTATATAACATAAATAGAAGGGATAAAATTATTTTTTAGGCAAGACAGAAAAATCTAAAACAACAGAAATCAGTAAAAACTGATGATAAAACAAATGAAAAAGACACAGTAACAGATAGTAAGAAGGAGAGAAAAAGAATAAGAAGGGTAAACAAAAGGAGAAAATAACAGAAAGATACATTGGAAATGTCAAGTTACCAGACGGCAGCAGTATAAAAAATATTCTACCTACTCACTATGGACCAAAAGTCAGACACAAACCTAGACCACAGACAGAACAGAAACACCAAGGAAAACACAGACTTCAGACAGAAAACAGACAACAGATACACAAGGAGGTACTGTTGTTGTCTGTTCTGTGGTCGGGTTGTTGTCTCTTTGACACATTCCCCATTTCCATTCTCAATTTTACTGTGAAAATACTTTTATTTATGGGGTTATGGGGTACAAATTTAAGTGAAAAATTAAGATCCATATTTTTCCTATAAACTAATGTACTTAAGCATGAATTAAAATTTTTTGCACCATCTGACTGTCTAATCGCCCATCTTTCTTTTCTGTTAACCATAGTTAATATGCTTATATTTTTTTTAATAATCTTGAAATATTTTACATATCTGTATAGAAACCAAGTATTAGGGTAATATGTAATCATAATCCATAATACCTTAAAATTAAAAAAATGTCTATTCTACTATTTTATTGTAGCTGGTGGTTGTCACTCAATGACTATAAACACCAAAAACAAATATAGCAGAATAGTGTAAATTGAGAAACTTTTACTATGTTTTTATTTTTGTAAAAATTGTGAAGAAATAGAGATCACAAAATAATAACTTGCATTGCAAATTCTGGAAGCATTTACTGAAATTGCAATAATTAATCTCACAATGTTGTCCATTCTTCAAAAAAGAAACATTAATAAATGCACACAAAAATTTCTAAATTAATAGTCAGCAATAAGAAATTTGATGATTCACACATAAGGATAGATAGAATGCTTTGTGGAACTTTGACTAAATATCAAGTAATCAAAATTAGTAAAGATTTATAAAGAAACAAAGAAAAATTATAAAACTGATTTGTCATTTTTTTTCAAGTGTGTATAGCCATTAGATAAACAGATGGTATATTTCAATCACACTATCGTAATTTATCTTTCATTTTGTTTCAGAGTCCAGTCAAACAGAAAAAGAGAAAGAAAAGCATCAAAGTAGACAATTTTGATAAACTTGTGAACTCATACAAACAGAAAATCATGTCTTCTAAAGCAACGTCTAAATGGTTTGATAATTGAAATGATTTTATTTTAACATGTAAAGATAAATATTTATTGTTTAAGTATTGTTTTTAAATAACTTCTGTATTAGTAG
The DNA here is from genome assembly GCA_017311375.1 of Mytilus coruscus. NCBI lineage: Eukaryota > Metazoa > Mollusca > Bivalvia > Mytilida > Mytilidae > Mytilus > Mytilus coruscus. The sequence goes on along the minus strand of CM029603.1, from coordinate 22,008,289 downwards.
TAAAATAAAAACAGTAATTAATTATTCACTTGTTATCCCTTAGATGAACATTGTTTGGGGGTGGATATAGTGTTTCATCCATTAGTTCACATTTGCTTGTTAGTTCTTTCATTTGTCTGCCCCCTGTTTATGGTTGCCTTAAACTCCAGATCTAAGCCACCACAATAAATAGAATATTTTCTTTTATTATACTTCATGTCAAAATGCCAGATTTTGATTGGTTAATACGAGGGAGACAATTTACTCTATCCCATGGCAAATACTCGATTACCCTTCATGGAGACGCTTGCTCAAGTGTGCGCTTTAATAAATATGGATGATTGTTGTGTACAAGACGACATAGTTTATTACTTTGAATTTGAAATTAAATAGACAGTAATAACAGAACATTCAGTATAATAAATTAAATAACACATATCTGAGAGGGTGATAGAGCACATTGTTACCCCTCGAAAAGACATTGTCAACCTTGGCTTCGCCTCAGTTGACAATGTTTTCTCGGGGTTACAATCTGCTCTATCACCCTCTCAGCTATGTGTTATTCATATATTATCATTTAATTGATTGATTGATTGTTGCTTGCTTAACATCCAGTGCCAAGAATTTCATGCATTTTCAAGGCGAGAAAAAATTAACAATTAGATAGGTAAGGTAGGCCTACCTTGATGAAGGGCAGGAAATTTGTACTGCCACTGGAAATGAGGTTAGTTGGATGGGGCAGAAATTTTGCATTGCAACAATCCACCTACAGACCCCTCAAAAGAGTTGTTGTAATGGTTCTTTAACTTGCAGAGAGAATGATACCCTTGCCTACATGGATCAGATATGGCTGCAAATTTATACATTCCATAAGGCAAAAACAGATGCCTCACTTTAGCAAGGGTTTTACTTTCTGAACAGGAGAAGTCCTGGCATGACTTTATTGCTGTAGCCCAGTCAATGCTTTGGGTTCTGTAATTTGATTGATTGATTGATTGTATGTCGCTTAATGTCCAGTGGTAAATATATTTTGTGCATGTTCAGGACTATTTTGTTAGTTAATGCATCATGTGATGAATGTCCAAACTAAGATTAGTTCACCTTGACCTTCATTAGTGAATTGCATGTAAATAAAAAAATTAAGAAAGTTAATAATTGGCATGGGGATTAGCCTTCTTAACGAAGGTCCCATTTCTTTTTTTTTTATTTCCAGTTCTCCCTATTTTAGCCTTAAATGGGATGAGAATGAGTAGTTAAAATTCTAATAATGTTTGCCCAGATGAGAGGGGTATAATTACCTGTTTGATCACACTTATTTTATTATACAAGAAACTTCACTTGGATAGTCAACAGTTTACTTTATCTTTTCTTTCTTGGTCCACTGTCAAATGATATCATGACATAGCTAAAAGAGGTTTCTCTTAGAATGACCAAAAATTAAATATTACAATGATGAGTAAAACCAGTGAGTTTAAAGTGCGCAAACCATTTTTCTTGAATGAACACTTGCACCATAGAGTGAACACCCCTAGAATATTAGCATTAGTATGAAGAATCAAATTTCAGCAGCATTTCACTGTAGTCTACTTGAAAAAAAAAGTGATATTAAACTTATTATAATATTAAAAGCAATATTCAAATAAAGAGACGTATCATGATTGTCATGTTTCCTTTAAATACAAATAAAGGCCTTTTAATTTATCAAGCCTGTTACATAAATTTAATATGGCGATGGTACTCTTTCAAAATAAGCCGACTATACTCCCTCATTGTTGTTTTTGTAACATTTGTTTGTATTGAGTTAGAGCTATGCAGAGACATGCATTTTTAGCTCAACTGGCCTAAAGGCCATTTTAGCTTTTCCCATCACTATGCATTTATCAGTCATCATAAAGATCTTCTTCTCTGAAACTGCTCAATTGACTGAAACCAAAGTTTGTCTGCTACAACTGTAAGATGTCAACTATAAATTATGTGATTTTCGTCCTGTTTGAATGATTAACCAAACATGGCTTCCTTGTCTAAAATTATGGACCAAAATACAGTTTTATTTATATCTCTAAAACTAAAGCAATTAGAGAAAAAAACTGATTAGGTAAAATGGTCAGCTCAACAAATTCTATCTATCCTGGAAATTTTGGGAAAAAATCTGTCCACCTGTTTTGGAGTTATCACCTCTGAAAACATTTGAAAAGCTTTGTAAAATGAAGGAATCACACCACCAGCAGCTGAATGTTTGTATAGTGGAGAATATTTTCAACAGAATCAATATAATTGCATGATGATGTAAACATATCGTAATGAAATTTCACAGTTAAACAAATAATTAATGACCCATGCTCTTCTAAATGGTACCGAATCAACATTATGAGTGCTTAAAGCTCTTTAATCCTTTTTATCATTCTAAAAATCAATTGATGGCACTATAAACGTACTGGAAAAGAGTTGATATTTAGCTTAATGTTTAAAAATTGTTTAAGATTATGTTTGATTTGTTACAGTCATTACAAGGTCATATTATATAGTTGACTATATTGACTAGATGAAACCGAACTCGAACAAACCATTTAAAATTGTTAATTGTTGGACTTTATCATCAAATTCTTCTATATCTCTTTTGAACCTACTAGAAGTATTTAGATGGCTGCTGTCAAGAAATAATCTCGGAAACAATTTCACATTAAATCTGTTCTGAGATTACTTTAACACGGTGATATAGTAATCTCAGATCTGTTAGGTGACCGAATCAACCTTTATGTTTTCCTGTACTGTTCGTGTAGCTACTGTTATACATTGTAGATCTACCCTGAATATTAAAAGTTCTGGTAACCAATATGGTCTGATGTGTAAATAACAGTATATTGATACCCCACATAAATGTTTGAAAGTGAAAAATTAAACGTGGATAGGAATTTGGGCAAAGAATAGGTGGTATGTGACTTATTAAAATTTTAGTACACAAACTGGCCTAAAATTGAGAGAATGATGTGGCACACATAAGAGAAGTTATCTCAAGAATAAATACAACAGAACTTTAAAAATACAAAGGAGCATACCCCTCATTTTCATGACTCATTGGTCAATGTTAAGATTTTGTGTTACGGTCAGTTTTCAAATACTATAAGCAATAGGTCCATAGGCGGCCCTCCCCCCTTTGTGGGAAAAATTTGGTTGATTATATAGGGAATCACTGAAGCATGACTGTAGCGGGCCCCCCTTAGGTCAGTCAGTGGGCCCCCCTTATGAAAAGTTCTGGATCCGCCACTGAGGTCAACTATATTTGGTGTATGGAATGATTGTAAGGTGAACATGTCTGTCTGGTAAGTATCATCGGACCTTGACCTCATTGTCACAGATCTTTAAATATGTTAAGTTTATGTGATACTTGTAGTAAAACCTATATCTTTAAGACTTTCAACATAAAATCAATGGGCAGTAAAACAGGCGAGACATTTCAGCAAGTGCTCTCGTGTTAATACCTCTAAAACTACAGCAGTTCGAGAAAAAAACTGACAAGGTAAAAATGGTCAACACAACAAGTTCTATCTACCCTGAAAATTTTGAAAAAAAACCTGTTTTGGGAGTTATCACCCCTGAAATGTTGATTTTTATATGTTTTGCTATTTTCAAAAACTGTACATTAAAAGTGTAAATTGCAAAAAATGATTAGCATGACCAGATGTATCCGTCATGAACATTGGAGCAGTTATTAGCTGTTATTGTGAAAACTTAGGAGCTTGGTTAAAAGTGTAAACTGCAAAAAGGATCAGAACGACAAAGTGTATCTACCTTTAAAATTATTATTGACTGTTTTTCACAATAAACTTGAAAATTTGAAAAAATAGGTGGAACTGTTATGAAGTTCTTACCCCTGAAATTTGTTTTTATGCAGATTTTATACGCCCGTCTAAATTTTGACGGGACGTATTATGGTATACAAGTGTCCGGCGTCCGTCTGTCCATCTGTCTGTCTGTCTGTCCGGCGTAAACATGTCGCACCGTAACTTGGGAAAAACTCATCCAAATTTCATGAAACTTAATATAGTTGTTTCTTATGATGGTCAAACGATCTGTATACATTTTGGTGAAAATAAGATTAAAACTTTTTGAGTTACAGGACTTTGTAACTAAAACAGGGGTGTATTTTTTCACATTTCGCGGCGCATCTCAAAAACGATTTATGATTATTGATTTAAACTTCACACACTTCTTAGTTATATTAATCTAAAGATCTATATACTTTTTGGTGATGATTCAAAATTTTATTTTAGAGTTATTGTGTTTTTTTGTAAAAAAAAAAAGGGGGGGGGGAGTTTTCACATGTCGCGCCGTATCTCAGAAACTATATGATTATTGCATAAAACTTCACACACTTGTTAGTTATATTAATCTGAAGATCTGCATACTTTTTCGTGATGATTCTTTATTTTAATTATAAGTTATTGAATATTTATTGAGCTTTTTGGTAATAAAACATATAAAACATGTTGTGAGCAATTTTTTTCTGTCTCGTATATAAACTTCCTATTGAGCAGGAATAAGGAAGGAGTTAGGATATACTTAGCATGACTTCCTGTACAACCCCCGTGTTATTCCAAAATCATTTATTATGTTTTTTTCACAAGACGACGGGCGTATCATGCGATCGTGGCGCAGCTGTTTATTGGCTTTTATCGTGAAAAATATAAAAGCTAGGTTGAAAGTATAAAATACTTAATTAATCAGAAGACAAAATCTATTGACTCTGAAAATTTGAGACAAAATTGTCAACTGGTTGAGTTATTGCCCCTGAAATAGTACATTTTTGGCTGTTACTCTGAAAACTATAGGAGCTAGGTTAAAATTGTAACTACAAAAATGATCAGCATGAGGAGATCTATCTACTCTGAAAATTTAACAACCCGTTTTGGAATGTTGATTTTCGCGACCCGGGAGAAAACACGGCAAGTCATAGTATACCCCTGTGCAAATATAAACAACAAAAAATGCTTTGACAGTATGAATTTATTTCAGCCATAAGAATGATTTGACTAGTGTTTTGTATTGCTGTAACATGAAGGAATCACATCATCACCAGCTGAATGTTTGTATAGTGGAGAATATTTTTAACAGAATCAATATAATTGCATGATGATGTAAACATATAGTAATGAAATTTCACAGTTAAACAAATAATTAATGACCCATGCTCTTCTAAATGGTACCGAATCAACATTATGAGTGCTTAAAGCTCTTTAATCCTTTTTTATCATTCTAAAAATCAATTGATGGCACTATAGACGTACTGGAATTCTGGAAAAGAGTTAATATTTGGCTTAATGTTTAAAAATTGTTTTAGATTATGTTTGATTTGTTACAGTCATTACAAGGTCATATTATATAGTTGACTATATTGACTAGATGAAACCGAACTCGAACAAACCATTTAAAATTGTTAATTGTTGGTCTTTATCGTCAAATTCTTCTTTATCTCTTTTGAACCCACTAGAAGTATTTAGATGGCTGCTGTCAAGAAATAATCTCGGAAACAATTTCACATTAAATCTGTTCTGAGATTACTTTAACACGGTGATATAGTAATCTCAGATCTGTTAGGTGACCGAATCAACCTTTATGTTTTCCTGTACTGTTTGTGTAGCTACTGTTATACATTGTAGATCTACTCTGAATATTAAAAGTTCTGGTAACCAATATGGTCTGATGTAAATAACAGTATATTGATCCCCATAAATGTTTGAAAGTGAAAAATTAAACGTGGATAGGAATTTGGGCAAAGAATAGGTGGTGTGTGACTTATTAAAATTCTAGTACACAAACTGGCCTAAAATTGAGAGAATGATGTGGCACACATAAGAGAAGTGATCTCAAGAATAAATACACCAGAACTTTAAAAATACAAAGGAGCATACCCTCATTGGTCAATGTTAAGCTTTTGTGTTACGGTCAGTTTTCAAATACTATAAGCAGTAGGTCCATAGGCGGATCCAGGGGCCCCCCTTTTGTGGGAAAAATTTGGTTGATTATATAGGGAATCACTGAAGCATGACTGGAGCGGGCCCCTTAGGTCAGTCAGCAGGCCCCCTTATGAAAAGTTCTGGATCCGCCACTGAGGTCAACTATATTTGGTGTATGGAATGATTGTAAGGTGAACATGTCTGTCTGGTAAGTATCATCGGACCTTGACCTCATTGTCACAGATCTTTAAATATGTTAAGTTTATGTGATACTTGTAGTAAAACCTATATCTTTAAGACTTTCAACATAAAATCAATGGGCAGTAAAACAGGCGAGAGATTTCAGCAAGTGCACTCGTGTTAATACCTCTAAAACTAAAGCAGTTCGAGAAAAACTGACAAGGTAAAATGGTCAACACAACAAGTTCTATTTACCCTGAAAATTTTGAAAAAAACCCTGTTTTGGGAGTTATCACCCCTGAAATGTTGATTTTTATATGTTTTGCTATTTTCAAAACTGTACATTAAAAGTGTGAATTGCAAAATGATTAGCATGACCAGATGTATCCGTCATGAACATTGGAGCAGTTATTGGCTGTTATTGTAAAAACTTAGGAGCTTGGTTAAAAGTGTAAACTGCAAAAGGATCAGAACGACAAAATGTATCTACCTTTAAAATAATTATTGACTGTTTTCACAATATACTTGAAAATTTGAAAAATGGGTGGAACTGTTATGAAGTTCTTACCCTGAAATTTGTTTTTGCTGATTTTATACGCCCGTCAAAATTTTGACGAGACGTATTATGGTATACAAATGTCCGGCCTCTGTCTGTCTGTCCATCTGTCCAGCGTAAAAATGTCGCACCGTAACTTGAGAACAACTTATCCAAATTTCATGAAACTTAACTTAGTTGTTTCTTATGATGGTCAAACTATCTGTATACTTTTTGGTGAAAATAAGATTAAAACTTTTGAGTTACAGGACTTTGTAACTAAAACAGGGTGTATTTTTCACATTTCGCGGCGCATCTCAAAAACGATTTATGATTATTGCTTAAAACTTTACACACTTCTTAGTTATATTAATCTAAAGATCTATATACTTTTGATGATGATTCAAAATTTTATTTTAGAGTTATTGTGGTTTTGTAAAAAAGGTGGGGAGTTTTCACATGTCACGCCGTATCTCAAAAACGATTTATGATGATTGCTTAAAACTTTACACACTTCTTAGTTATATTAATCTAAAGATCTGTATACTTTTGGTGATAATTCAAAATTTTATTTTAGAGTTATTGTGGTTTTTGTAAAAAGGGGAGAGTTTTCACATGTCGCGCCGTATCTCAGAAACTATATATGATTATTGCATAAAACTTCACACACTTGTTAGTTATATTAATCTGAAGATCTGCATACTTTTCGTGATGATTCTTTATTTTAATTATAAGTTATTGAATATTTATTGAGCTTTTGGTAAAAAACATATAAAACATGTTGTGAGCAATTTTTTCTGTCTCTTATATAAACTTCCTATTGAGCAGGAATAAGGAATGAGTCAGGATATACTTAGCATGACTTCCTGTACAACCCCTGTGTTATTCCAAAAACATTTATTATGTTTTTTTCACAAGACGACGGGCGTATCATGCGATCGTGGCGCAGCTGTTCATTGGCTTTTATCGTGAAAATATAAAAGCTAGGTTGAAAGTATAAAATACTAAATTAATCAGAAGACAAAATCTATTGACTCTGAAAATTTGAGACAAAATTGTCAACTGGTTGAGTTATTGCCCCTGAAATAGTACATTTTTGGCTATTACTCTGAAAACTATAGGAGCTAGGTTAAAATTGTAACTACAAAAATGATCAGCATGAGGAGATCTATCTACTCTGAAAATTTAACAACCCGTTTTGGAATGTTGATTTTCGCGACCCGGGAGAAAACACGGCAAGTCATAGTATACCCTGTGCAAATATAAACAACAAAAAATGCTTTGACAGTATGAATTTATTTCAGCCATAAGAATGATTTGACTAGTGTTTTGTATTGTAACATGAAGGAATCACACCACCAGCAGCTGAATGTTTGTATAGTGGAGAATATTTTCAACAGAATCAATATAATTGCATGATGATGTAAACATATCGTAATGAAATTTCACAGCTAAACAAATAATTAATGACCCATGCTCTTCTAAATGGTACCGAATCAACATTATGAGTGCTTAAAGCTCTTTAATCCTTTTTTATCATTCTAAAAATCAATTGATGGCACTATAAACGTTCTCGAAAAGAGTTTATACTTATCTGAATGTTTAAAAATTGTTCTAGATTATGTTTGATTTGTTACAGTCATTACAAGGTCATATTATATAGTACGTAGTATGACCTAATTATTTTTTCTTTATAGTAGTATGACCTACTAATATCAGCTAGATGAAACCGAACTCGAACAAACCATTTAAAATTGTTGTCTTTATCGTCAAATTCTTCTATATCTCTATAGCACCTACTAGAAGTTTTCAGATGGCTGCTGACAAGGAATAATCTCGGAAACCGTTTCACATTAAATCTGTGTAATAGTAATCCCAGACTTGTAAGGTGACCGAATCAAACTTTATGTTTTCCTGTACTGTTCGTGTAGCTAAGGTAATAGAACTACTCCGAATACCACAGCAAATACTAGAATGGAAGGAGGAATACTTTCTCTGTCCGCGGGGAAAATACTTAGAGCTTGCTATCAACAGAGACATATATATGTCTCTGCTATCAATAACTGAGCTTTCATTGATACGGTACCATACAGTAGATCTATTGTTCTACTTGTACCCAGGCGCGGATCCAGCCATTATGAAAGGGGGGTTCCGTCCCCGGAACACATGACACGTTCACATAATTAAAAAAAAAATCGAAAAAGGAGGAGGGGGTTCAACCCCTAGAACACTCCTTCACAGTGGATCCGCCAATGCTTGTTCCTGTGTTTTTTGTTTTCTTTTATACCTATATTATAGATATTAGTATTGATAGCAGACCTTTCATAGTCTCTTATTTATTCAAAATTTCCCTTAGACTAGGGTACTCTAACGGCGACTTTGGTACATAAATATAGTCAAAGTTAGTCTCCTTATCACCGACAGTAACACCCTTGCCAGAATAGGGCGTCTGTTTGGCTGTTCGGGATGTACAAATACTAGTACACAGCCACGTCTGGTCAGAATAGGGACGTTGAATCCAATGCCTTGTGAAGAGAGAGAGAGTGCCATGCCGTCTGCACGTTAAGAACCCTTGCCAAAAACTCTTTGATAGGTCCGTATATGGCACGTTACAAGGCTTTATTTCTGTCCCTATCTAAAACACCCTCATTTTCTAGCGGCAGATCAAAAGCCCGTCCTTAATTCATCCCTGTCGACCTATTGTATTTTTTGTTAATTTGTTCTCACCCTGAACATGCATGCGATATTTTCCCTGGATCACAAAGCCTATTTGTAATTGTCGTTAATGTTTTAATAACACGTTCAGCACACATGCCTATAATATTACAAGGAAGTCGTTAGAGCATTAGAAGTGTAAGAAGAATCCCTCCAGAGCTATTATTTATTTAATTACATGTATCATCAACCATTAACCATACAATAATGTGTTTTTGAAATTTTCTTAGCAGGTAATGAAAATAGATATTTGTTCATTAACCCTGTATTCTTCAGATTATGTAACGTTAATTATCTCGACTGTCAATATATTAGGTTAATCGGTTTATTGAATACGGTAATAAAATATAATATGAATTATTGTTTGCAGTGATGCTACTTAAATTGGGGATTGAACAAATGTGATTGCTGAATTTCAATCCAATCCCGGTGAAGAGCTACATGAAAGCTTTAGATTGAGGAAAAGCAAATGTCTTGATTGTATTCCGAGAACAACGCAAATTTTTACACCAATTTCGGCTAATCAACAGTATTATCTACCGTTAGCATAATAAAGTTCTACCTAAGAATGCAAAGTCACCAGACTTCCAAAATGGACGAAATCGCCGCGCAATAAACACATTAAAATGACATTCTTTTTATATTCAGTTCTGTCTTCCGTATTTTATCTGTCTTATACCCGGTATAGCATCGGTTATTTTAATCAAGTAAACGGTCATTCTGTCAATATAACAATAAAGACTTTTTCAGAATCTTTTCGGTTTCTAACTGAAACTTCTGGTTGTTGTTATTGTTATTCTCCTTCTTTACACAATCGTACCAAGACCATAACTTTTAAATCTTTTGACGTAAGCTAATGATATTTGGCATGTGGGTAAATTACCTCAAGACGATGTGTCGCAGATCATTGAATGTGACATTTGACAATGACAACAATGACATCAATGGTAAACGTATTAATTTTAAGTGACAATTTCATGTCATACCTTGTTAATCCTGATACTCTTTAGGTTAGGCTTTTTGCTATTTAGCATACGGGTACATTACCTAAAGACGATGTGTTGCGAGCAAAGACCACCCAGAGGTCTCGACCCCAGCTCACCCTCGGTAACTAACAGATCAACAGCAGTGATCACCACCATCGGGGCCTTTTGACTACGGAACTTCTATGAACAGATCAAGAATAGTAGTTTTTTTACCAAGTAAAAAAAAATAAGAATAAAATTATGAAATAGAATGATTTATTTGTAATGAAATATATAAATACTTTTTTCAACAGTCAGAAAAGGCTTTAAATAGTTAATATGGTTCAAAGTCTAAACACAATATTTTTTTCTGGAATACCCTGAAAAGATTCCGAAGAAGACCAAAAAATAACAAACTGTTTTTTTTTCTTTTCATTGTTTTCGATATAATCCAAAACTGTAGCTTGCCTATTCACAATCGCCTGTAGACATGTTTTTTTTTCAATGGGAAATAGGCTCTAGTTTAGTTTTAACATATTTTATTTATATAAGTAACAAAGGGATTGGACACTAGTTATAACAACATAAGTGACTTCCCCTCCCTAAACAAATATAAACACACACATATATCTGATAATGACGAAAACATAATACTAGTACACATTAAAAATATAAAGACAAAAAATACAATATAATATGAAATATTAGATAAGACTGGACTGAAGTGAAGTGTGAGTAAGTCAAAATTCAGCATTGTAATGGCATGTTCTGAATCTTTGTGTAATTTTGATATTAGATTGTACCGAATCACACATTTCTATATTTTGCTGAAATGTAAGGTCACCATCACCAGCCAATAGAAGCTCAATTGATAAACAATATATCTTTCTACCTTAAAGTTTAAAAAACCATTATTTCTTTCGCTGCATTGTGAAAATGGCACTAAAAAAGGCGAATAGAATCATCAACAAGGTGGTCCCAGCTGCATGCAGGATTAGGTTTAATATTTAAATGCTGTATATCTACATTTAAAGAACTGCACATATTTTTGAAACGTGTATGGATAATATTTAATTTTCTATTACTACAACTAAAGTCGGAGGGTGGCTGTTTAATTTAGATTTCATCTTTTGTTTGAATACGTTGATATTTTTGGAAGTCCGTATGTCGGAGTTGACTCCATTCAATAGAAATAGATCAAAAAAGGAAATTTTCTTGTTATATCTAGTCTTTAATAGGGTACTACATAATTGTTACCGTTTTGCAAATCATAATTATTTATTTTATCTTCAAGTGAGGGCATTAAATCGCAGTGGTAATCACGGGCAGTTTCATTATGCAAGGAATAGAACATCTTTTGCTTTCTTGACATTCTTATGTCCACTAGCAATTGCCAGCCTGTTTCGAAATACTAGTAAATAGCTTCGGCGACTAGCATACATGGCCAACCTAATTACTATTATCCCTGCTTCCACCTGAATATGTTCTAAATTGTCATAATCTTGTTGAGTACAACCATCCCTTATTTCGCATGCATATTCCATTATTGGTCTAATAAATGTCCAGTATATACGAGCAAGATAATGTCTATTATATCTATTAAATATAAAAATAAGGAGATGTGACATAATTCAATTTTTTAAGAGCATTTAATCTTGTGCTTGCACAAAAGATTATGTTTTTATGTGTGTGAAATTTACCATTGTATCAAAAGTAATTCCAAAGTGTTTATGACAGGAGACAAATTCTACTGCTTGATTTTGAAATTGAGATTTTGTAATTCAATTTCAATATCATCTGTGAGCGTATTACAATTAAGACAAATCCTTTGTCTTATAAGGATTAAAGTGTATTAGCCAATCTCAAGATCATGTCGAGATTTGTTCTAAATCGCTGTTTAATACATCCTCATAATACATAGTGTATTGGCTATTACTGGAATAAGAAAGGGAATGTGAACTAGAATAAAGACGGTATACAGGTGTGCTGTAACGACAGAGATAAGTAAGTCTTGTCATATAATTTGCGCCTAATTTATATATACTCCAAAGACATCTGAACAGGCTTGGAATTTAAAATTGATTGCAAAAAATAAGATATCCATTTCTTTGACGGAACAGTTGCTATGCGATATATTCACAGGCGGTATTATACGATTTGTATTATTTGTTTAATAGCGTCATAAACATTACAAGAGATATAATTCTAAACAATAGGGCTATTAAAAGTACATGCTACACGATATTTATAATGAAGAACAATCTGTTGATATAGACTTAAAAACAAAGTTTTCTAAACATGATCTGAACCTTATAAAACAACATACCATAATTCCAAATCAAATGTAGACTAAAATGTTGATTGTGCAATATTTACAGAAAATTGCATTTCTTGAAAAACTTCCAAAAATGATAAAATTGCAATAAAAGCTAAATGTTTCCTGAGGTTTGAATATTTGTAGCATAGATTTATCGTTTATAGGCCAAGGGAATTTTTTCATCATTTAAACTGCAATTTATGTAATATAGGTCAAGATGCAGCCTTCTTATGAAGCTTTTGCAGTTGCCCTAAAAACACCATCTGCTAATAAGGATCATTTTGCTATTTTTGGCTAGATAATATAATCGATATCGGCAAAAAATGTTTAACCATATTTGAAAAAGGAGAAATAGAAGTACTTTAAGAAACAAACAAGGTAGATTTAGTAAAAATTAGTTTTACGATGTCTAAAGACATGTCACGAAGTTTATTTTTGTTTAATATTCGAAGGAATTCTATTTGTACCATGCACTTTTCAATAACAAATCCGGCGAATTTCTTTTAATTTTAGCCCATTATTATATACTTTATTAGTTGATTTATCAAAAATGACTGAAAAATAATATTGTGGATGATTGAGTACCCTTCCTGAGCAACTGCGATCACCACCGTGTTTAGGTAGTGTTTGCACATTTCAGTGAAATGTTTTAAGGAGTTTTGTTTGTCTGTCCTACGTTTTCGCCTTGGTCATGCTGTCATCTGGTTTTCTTTGACAAAGGTTTCAGACTGCCTCCTTGTTAATTTCTTCCTTCTTTCACCAAAAAAAAAACCAGACGGTTCAAAGCTGAGCGAATAAAAGACACCAGAACTTTAAACTCAGATATCGATGCAACATATAAAAAAGTAAAACATAAAAAATACCGAACTCTTCGGAAAATTCAAAACGGAAAGTTCCTAACAAATGACAAAACCAAAAGCTCAATCACATCATACGTATGGAAAACAATTGTCATATCCTCGTTCCTCGTGGTTCAAATACATTTATATTTTAGTTTCTATTTAGCAAATTTATTTGTAACATGTAGCTGAAGTAAAAATTAATTTCAAAACTCTTTGTTTGCCTACTTTTACAAACGACTATTGATGCTCATTGGTAGATTTTTTGTTGTGACACCTTCACAGTAATTTCGTCCTTGATACTAACGAATATAGCTAATATATTGACGTGGATTGCCAGTTGTCCTGACGAAGGTCGGTGGTTCCTTGGGCACTCCGTGGGCATCAACCAATAAAAAAAAAATGATCGCCGAAAAATACTTGAGAAGCAAATAGTGCTGTAAATTACGTTGAACACCAACAGTCAATCAATCATCTTTACATTATAAATTGATATTTTTATTATGTCTGTTTGTTTTGTTCACACATCTTTGCCAATATAATGGAATTTTATGCGACTGTCATACAAGTGAGAGGTTTAGCTAGCTATAAAACCAAGTTTAATCCACCATTTCCTACATGAGAAAATGCCTGTACCAAGTCAGGAATATGACAGTTGTTATCCATTCGTTTGATGTGTTTGAGCTTTTGATTTTGCCATTTGATTACGGACTTTCCGTTTTGAATTTTTCTCGTAGTTCGGTATTTTTGTTATTTTATATTTTACTTAAAAAGTATGAATTTCCTGTGTATTGTATCCTTTAACCTTTTTACACTTTTAAGATTTTTTTCCCACCCTAATATTGACTACATAAATTGGTTTTTATACAGAATAGCTAAGAAGGCTTTGTTTTGCAGATGCCGGTATTTTGGGCAACTGCTTAGGTTGTTATAATTGTCTGTTAAATTACCAAAATCGTAATTGCAGTAATTTTATGATGTCGAAAACATCCTTAGCATTAAATAAAATATGTAATTTGGTTTTACGGTGAATAACAATTGAATCACGGACAAAAATATTGGTTTTAACGCATTATCATTTTCACTGGAATATCTGGAAAACGGCGCTATTTATAAAAAAATCGACATATATATTTTAAAGTGCTTTTGATAAATAACTACCAATATCTGTTTTAACAGATTTTCGTATTTCCATACAACATATTATTTATTCAGAAGGCAGAATATGCAAAAATGCTGACATAATGTAAAATTAGAAATTGTCTGTCCTTGACCTGTCATCGTGATTTGACGGAAACTGCACCATACGAATATTTGACGACCGGGCAAAAAAGATAGTACAGATGATATGCTTTCGAATGGTATACGATTTAGCCGTATGTTAGGTGAGTGCCTTAAAAATGAAATTTTATGGTTAATGTCACTCATCTAAATAGGCATGATAAACTTATTTTTGTGACCATCGATTTTTCCGACAAGTTCTTGTATAACATTGTTTTATTACCTCCGCCTGATCATGGTGCCTATCACTCATCTGAATAAACAGACAGCTTGGACTATTTTTATGAAACTCGTGTAAATGTAAAGAAATTTAAAAAATGTATTGTATTCTGGGAAATATATTTTTTCGGTAACACGAATGATATTTTAGACTCCTCATTAACTGTATGAATATAACAGAACTGTATAAATATTGATAATATGGTATGAAAACACTTCTTGCATTAAAAGACATTCATTAGAAGATATACACAAATGAAACCTTTTAAAATTCTTTTTGTTTCTTCGTTGACTTAATGCTGGGACCAATATCTAAATTCAATCTATCCATGTATTAGTCACAGCTTTATGATAAAGTTTGACAGATTTTATGGTTTGAATATCTTTGACTTATGGTACTTTTCCTTGAAATAATGGTTTAGCTCTGATCGGAACTCGAATTTTATGGATTATATATTGTAAGTAAAACATTGCAATACTCTTGGTATCAAACTAAGCCTTAGTGTTCTGTTGATTTCTCATTGTAAGTTAAGTATGTTCTTGTTTTCGACTCACTCGAATGATTCTGTGCCATCTAGAAGTCAATAACATGTTTAATAAATCGATCGATAGTAAGCGGAATGTAACGATTGAAGTATTCGGGTTTGAAGCAAACAGATTACTTATGTCGATGACCAATGACTGAAAAGCTAACAATTCTGATGTTAAATTGAATTACTTTTTTGCAGAAATATCCTCTGTCGTAAATCTTACCGGACAATCTAAGGTATGGTATACTGATTTTCTACTTTCACTTTTATACAGATATGCACGGGTCATCCTCAAAGAGAGAACTTGAGAACTTAATGTCTTACATTGTTTTATAAACGCTGCCTGATTCGTGTAAATGTAAAGAAAATAAATAAAAAGGTATTATTTTGTGGGATTTTTTTTTTTTTTGATTAGTAACACGAATGATATTTTAGACTCAATACAACATTAACTCTATGATAAATATTGATAAAAGTGGTTTGTAAACTCTTTTTGCTTTAAAAAAATGTATTAGATCAAATACACAAATGAAACCGTTAAGAATTGTTCTTGTTTCTTCATTGACTTCATGATATCCACAGTTTTTTTACTTGAAAGTTTGACAGATTTTATCGTTTGAATATTACTATCTGCGGAACATTGACGTATGGTACTTTTCTTTATATATAAAAATAAGAAGATGTGGTATAATTGCCAATGAGACAACTCTCCACCACAGACCAAATGACATAGAAGTTAACAACTAAAGGTCTCTGAACGGCCTTCAACAATGAACAAAACGCATACAGCATACTCAGCTATAAAAGCCCTGAAAATAACAAATGCAAAAAAAAAAAAAAAACCAATTCAAACGAGAAAAACTAACGGCCTGATTAAGGTATAAAACAATGAACGTAAAACAATTACGATATACAGCAGCAAACGACATCCACTGAATTACAGGATCCTGACTTGGGACAGGCACATACAGAATATTGGAGGGATTAAACATGTTATCGGGTGCTCAACCTCCCCTAACCTGGGACAGTGATGTAACAGTACAACATATAACACTGTGCGGGGAATTGGCAGATCTGACTTTGTTGTTTTACAAGATAACAAAAATAGTTTTTAGTGAAGTGATAGGTAATTAAAAAACAAATTATTTTACCATATGTACCAACATGTCACTGTTGTCACTACAAGATGAAAAGTACATTTCCCATGGGAAATTTAGAATTTCCATGGGAATATTAGAAGTTCTCATGGGAAAATTTAAAGTTCCCATGGGAAAAAGTGCTTTTCCCATGCGAATCGTAAAGTTCCCATAGGAACGTCAATTTCCGATATGAACAGTAGAGAATTGTTTGTTCCTATGGGAAATTCTAAATTTTCCAAGGGAATTTTGTTCCAAAGGAAACTCATTTTTCCTCCAATGGGAACATTTTTTTTTATTTATGATTTTTTCGGAATTTGTAAAATAGCTATAAATCACGTAACGAACTGACGTTTACTTATAACCGGGAGCATGGTTTGCACAGTGCATGGAGAATATTTTCAACAGAATCAATATAATTGCATGATGATGTAAACATATTGTAATGAAATTTCACAGCTAAACAAATAATTAATGACCCAAGCTCTTCTAAATGGTACCGAATCAACATTATGAGTGCTTAAAGCTCTTTAATCCTCTTTTATCATCCTAAAAATCAATTGATGGCCGTATAAACGTACTGGAAAAGAGTTTATATTTATCTGAATGTTTTAAAATTGCTCTAGATATACTCATCAAAGATACCAGGATTGAAATTTAATATTTGCGCCAGACGCGCGTTTCGTCTAAAAAAGACTCATCAGTGACGCTCGAATAAAAAGATGTTAAAAAGGCCAAATAAAGTACGAAGTTGAAGAGCATTGAGAACCAAAAATTTCTAAAAGTTTTGCCAAATACAGCTAAGGTAATCTATTCCTGAGGTAGAAAAGCCTTAGTATTTCAAAAAGTTTTGTAAACAGTTAATTTATAATTATTAGATATAAGAAGATGTGGTATGAGTGCCAATGAGACAACTCTCCATCCAAGTCAAAATTTATAAATGTAAACCATTATAGGTCAAAGTACGGTCTTCAACACGGAGCCTATGAACATATCAATGATAACTCAAGTCAACATAGAAGTGCTGACTACTGGGCTAGACTATATTTTATTTGTTACAGGCATTACGAGGTCATATTATATAGTAGTATGACCCATCGACTAGATGAACCCGAACTCGAACAAACCACTTGAAATTATAAATTGTTGGTCTTTTTCGTATATATCTCTATATCTCTGTTGCACCGACTACAGTATTCAGATGTCTTCTGTAAAGGAATAATCTCGGAAACCGTTTCACATCAACTCTGTTCTGAGATTACTAGTACACTATAACAGTAATTTCAGACCTGTTAGGTGACCGAATCAGCCGTTGTGTTTTCGTGTACTGTTCGTGTAGATACGTAATAGATCTTCTCCGAATACAACAGCAGATACTAGAATGTAAGGACGCATAATTTCTATGTCCGGAGGGAAAACACTTAGAGCTTGCTATCAACAGAGACATATAATATATGCTATCAATAACTGCAAGCATTCTTAAAACTGTACAATACAGTACATAGATTGTTTTACTTGTACCTGTGTTTTTGTTTTCTTTTGTACCTATATTGTAGTAGTGATCGCAGAATTATCATTGTCTTTTGTTTATTCACAATTTCTCATAGACTAGGGTATACTCTAACGCCACGGTGACGGGTTTAGAAATATAGTCACTTTTTGTCTTTTTTTCGACCGACGGTAAAACCCTTGCCATGCTTGGGCGTCCGTTTTGGTTGTGCGGGATATAGTAATATGCAGCCACCTCCAGTCAGAATGTGAACGCTAAATCTAATGCTTCGTGTAGAGAGAGAGAGTGTCATGTTGTCTGCACGTTAAGAACCCTTGCAAAAACTGGCACCTTACAAGACTTAATTTCTTTCCGTATTTAAAACATCCTCATTTTCCAGTGGCAGATCAAATATCCCGTCCTTCATCCCAGTCGATCTATTGTATTTATTGTTAATTTGTTATCATCCTGAACATGCATGCAATATTTACCCCTGGACCGCAAATCCTATTTGTATAAGTCGTGAATGTTTCAAAAACACGTTCAGCCTACGTGTCTATAGTATTATAGGGAAGTCATTAAAACATTAGAAGTGGAAGAAACATCCCTCCAGAGCTATTATTTATCTAATTACATGTATCATTATCATCAACCATACAATAATGTATTTTTGAAATTTTCTTAGCAGGTAATGAAAAAAGATTTTTGTTCATTTGTCCTGTATTCTTCAGATTATGTAACGCTTGCTATCTCATAATCTCGACTGTGAATATATTAGGTAAACTTTCAAATGGACGAAATCGCAGAGCAATAAAACATTAAAATGTCGTGCTTTTTATATTCAGTTTTGTCTTCCGTATTTTATGTGTCTAATTTTATGTGTCTTATACCCGGTATAGCATCGGTTATTTCAATCGCGTAAACGGTCATTACCTCAATATAACAATAAAGACTTTTCGGTTTCTAACTGAAGCTTCTGGTTGTTGTTATTGTTATTCTCCTTCTTTGCACAATCGTATCAAGACCATAACTTTTAATCATTTGACGTAAGCTAATGATATTTGGCATGTTGGTAAATTACCTCAAGACAATGTGTCGCAGATCATTGAATGTCATCAATGGTCAACGTATTGAATTTAAGTGACAATTTCATGTCAAACCTTTTTAATCTTGATACTTTTAAGGTTAGGTTTTTGATATTTAGCATACCGGTACATTACCTAAAGACGATGTGTTGCGAGCAATAGACCACCCAGAGGTCTCAGCCCTCAGCTCAGTCTTCGCTAACTAACAGATCAACAGCAGTGATCACTACAGTCGGGGCCTTTTGACTACAGAACTTCTATGAACAGATCAAGAATAGTATTTTTTTTCCAAGTAAAAGAAATTAAGAATAAAATTATGAAATAGAACGATTTATTTGTAATGAAATATTTACTTTTGCAATAATTAGAAAAGGCTGAAAATAGTTAATATGGTTCATAGTCTAAACACAATATTTTTTTCAGGAATACCCCGAAAAGATTCCGAAAAACGACCAAGAACATCAACAAATAATAAACTGTTTTTTTTCTTTGTTCTTGATATATTCCTAAACATTAAAAAAAATGGCGGATAGAATAATCAACAGGGCAGTCGCAGCTGCATGCGGGACTAGGTTTAATATTTACATGGTGCATGCAGATCTACATTTCAAAACTGTACACATTTCTCAAACGTGCATGGATAATATTTTTTTCTATTACCACAACTAAAGTAGGAGGGTGGCTGTATTAATTTAGATTTCATCTTTCGTTTGAATACATTTATATTTTTGGAAGTCCGTATGTCGGAGTTTAGGCTATTCCATTCAATAGAAGTAGATGCATGGAAAAAAGAAAGTTTCTTGTTATATATCTAGTCTTTAACGGGGTACCACATAATTGTTACTATTTTGCAAATCATAATTAGATATTTTATCTACAAGTGGGGTCATTAAATCGCAGAGATACTCACAAACAGTCTCATTATGCAAGGAAAAGAACATATTTTGCTCTCTCGACTTTCTTATGTCCACTAGCAATTGCCAGCCTGTTTCGAAATACTAGTAAATAGCTTCGGAGACTATCTTACAAGGGCAACGTAGTTACTATTCTCCCTGCTTCCACCTGAATATGTTCTAAATTGTCAAAATCTTGTTGAGTACAACCATCCCTTTACTCGCATGCATATTCCATTATTGGTCTAATAATATATTTAATATAAAAATAAGGAGATGCGACATAATTCAATTTTTTAAGAGGATTTAATCTTGTGCTTACACAAAAGATTATGTTTTTTTATGTGTGTTGAATTTACCATTGGTATCAAAAGTAATTGCAAAGTGTTTATGACAGGAGACAAATTCTACTGCTTGATTTGAAATTGAGATTTTGTAATTCAATTTCAATATCATCTGTGAGCGTATTACAATTAAGACAAATCCTTTGTTTTATTAGGATTAAAGTGCATTAGTCAATCTTAAGACCATGTAGAGATTTGTTTTAAATCGCTGTTTAATACATCCTCATAATACATAGTGTATTGGCTATTACTGGAATAAGAAAGAGAATGTGGACTAGAATAATGACGGTATACAGGTGTGCTGTAACGACAGAGATAAGTAAGTCTTGTCATGTAATTTGCGCCTAATTTATATATACTCCAAAGACATCTGAACAGGCTTGGAACTTAACATTGATTGCAAAAATAAGATATCAATTTCTTTCACGAAACAGTTGCTATGCGATATATTCACAGGCGGTATAATACGATTTGTATTACTTATTTAATAGCGTCATAAACATTACAAGAGATATAATTCTATACAATAGGGCTATTAAAAGTACAAGCTACACGATATTTACAATGAAGAACAATCTGTTGATATAGACTTAAAAACAAAGTCTGTTTCGATCTGTTTGCAAATTACAAATTTAACGTTAGCGTTAAGATTATGGTAAGAGCTTGGAGATCCGCAAAGTTTCTTTTCTGATTTATGCATAGACTTGAGTTTCAACCCAATCTTCTATGTAAAGAGCTGCTTTTAAATAGGCACGATAAATTATTTTTGTGGCCATCGATTTTTCCGACAAGTTCTTGCATCAAATTGTTTTATTACCTCCGCCTTATTATCGTGTCTATCACTCATCTGAATAAACAGACAGCTAGGACTATTTTTATGCCACTCGTGTAAATGTAAAGAAAAGAAAAGAAAACAAAACAAAACAAGTTGCTTTCAAAAAAAAAAAAAAAAGAAGAAAAGCAATACGTGAACCCGAGACCGCTGATTGGTCACCAACATATTGTTGCTGATTTTTTTTTGTTTTTGATTTCAAAAAATTTACTATGATGTTAAAACACCTTTATTGAAAATATATTATTGTGTGTAGATATTTGCTAAGGTCAATGAAAAGGACTGTTGAATTTTAGTTGTAAATAGAAAGGTATATACAGCTAACATTTGTATTTACCTTTTAAGGCTTGACTACTTTATTTTTTACTTGGGAGTCTGCATCATATTTTCTTCGTGTTTAATGTAGAATGTCCTAATCCTATTGCAAGTCCCAGTTTCTGAAAATCGGATGTCTTAAGCAAATTACACAGACCAATCGCAACATAAATTTCAGCACTCAGTTTGCTTTATAATCTGAATGCATTTGTTTCATCTTTCATTAATTCATATTTTCTTTCCTGAATGCCTTCAATTATCCTTATACTTATTATTGAAGCTCTCTGTACTCATGTTAAAGGTGGTATAGAGAAATTGAAAGTCCAATTTCCATTTGAAGGATGAATTTTCGTTTTTTTTCTTGAGAGGAACACACCAGCTTAGGACCTAAATATAGTCTGACAGTTATTTTGGACGCAGTAAACGTCTCAAATTTTAAGGACTGCTGGATTTTAGTTGTAAATAGAAAAGTATATACAGCTAACATTTGTATTTACCTTTTAAGGCTTGACTACTTTATTTTTTACTTGGGAGTCTGCATCATATTTTCTTCGTGTTTAATGTAGAATGTCCATATCCTATTGCAAGTCCCAGTTTCTGAAAATCGGATGTCTTAAGCAAATTACACAGACCAATCGGAACATAAATTTCAGCACTCAGTTTGCTTTATAATCTGAATGCATTTGTTTCATCTTTCATTAATTCATATTTTCTTTCCTGAATGCCTTCAATTATCCTTATACTTATTATTGAAGCTCTCTGTACTCATGTTAAAGGTGGTATAGAGAAATTGAAAGTCCAATTTCCATTTGAAGTATAAATTTTCGTATTTTTTTCTTGAGAGGAACACACCAGCTTAGGACCTAAATATAGTCTGACAGTTATTTTGGACGCAGTAAACATTTCAAATTTTAAGGATTATCTGAAGTTACTTCAATCATTCCAAATATTCTTAAGGAAAAAAATTAGTTTTAAAGAATATCTTGTTTTCAGAAGTTTTATGAAAGTCAGCATAGATACCATTATTAACTTTTTGTACGTCAAACGTGCATTTCGTCTGCAAAATTCTCATCAGTGTCGCTCAAATCATAAAAATGAAAAGGGCTAAATAAAGTTGGAGAGCATTGAAGACCCGAAATTCCAAAAGGTTTTGCCAAATAAGACTAAGGTAATCTTCACGGGGTAGAACATCCTTAGTAATTTAAAAATTTATAACAGGACAGACACTCATAAAAAAGAAAAAAGAAAAAAGAAAAAACTAGAGGTCAAAATACCTTAATGACGATCATGCATCAAAGTCACTGGTCAAGCTCTTACTGTCGTGTCCTGAATTTAGACAGGAATGTGAAAATTCACTTTGCGCAAGAAATAGAAAATGGAAAGCAAACGCACTGATTTTCTGGATTAGAAAATGCATTTGCGTCATCACCTATATTTATTCTAGGCTCAAATCTAATGTAAGTTGAATTCGGAGGTCAGACTACATACATTAAGAAGTTTGACTCCGGATTCATCGCAATTTAATCCGGAATTTGTGTGAACGTAAACCAATATTGTTGTCAAATCGGGTTTGAAATCAAATCCTATTTAGTTGTGTCGTTTGAACAGGGTGTAGTATAATGTAAATGAACCAAGACGTGTGTAGGATTGCTGGTCAACACTATGTATAACATTTAAAGAAATCGCACCACATTGAAAATATTTTGATTGATTGATTGATGATTGTTGGTTGCTTAACGTCCAGTGGCAAATATTTCATGCATATTTAGGACGAGAACAAATTAACAATAAATACAATAATTAGGTCCTGTAAAAGATGGCCGTCCAGGATGAAGGTCTGGGAAATTTGAACTGCCACTGGAAAAAGGAGGTATAATGGATAGGGAAATAAAGTTTTCCTTGCAACAGGCCACCTTCAGACCCCTCAAATAGTTGTTTCAAGGGTTTTTAATGTGCAAAGAGCGTGGCACTCTCTCAACACGAGGCATCGGATTGAACGTCTCCATTCTAACCGGACGTGGCTGCGTACTTGTACATCTCGCGCAGATTTAGATGCCATCAGGTTGAAATATTGAAAATAAAGAGAATTACAATTTAATTAACATAAATTCTGTTAATAAATCTTTTCTGAACATTTAAAATATACTATCAATAAACACAAACGTCAGACAAGTATTTACTGATGGACATTTTTTTGTCAAATCAATCTCTTCTTCAAGTCTAACTTTCCGAATATATTGCAATACAAAATATAAGCAGAGACTTATACTAATTAACGTAGTAATCAAATATTGATTACGATTTTTTTTTGTGAGATGCAAGAATTTTCCATGAGAATTTCACTATAGTTTAGATTTTAGATACTAATTTATTTTTTGTGCATCCTTGATAATTGATTCTCTTATGTTGCATATAATTTTCATAAATGTATTCACTGTTCAAACCTGTTGGACATAAAATAACATTATTTATTATGAATTCTATTAGTTTCAGTTTAAACGTAATAATTTCAAATGAATATTCCTTTGGTCTGTTATTATCTAGTAATGACATAAAATATTTTTGACTGAGATATTTTTTTTTATTTAATTATCTTTCTGCTTTCTGACCACTGTGTTTCCGACCTAAGATAAATATTTTTAACAGTAACACCGTTTCTTCTTGCTTTCCGACATTTGCTCAAGCTATGATGATAATACAAAATAGCATGTGATAAACATTCAAAAATAATCATTAATTCTTGGTAATAACATATTGTCAGTATATTATTCCCAGATTTATTGTCACAATGCACAATATCAAGTTGTACTAAATGCTACACACAACGCGTACGGGGACTGTCTCAAAACATACATTATATAATTGTTATCATCATACTTGATATTTAATAAACGTTCACATAAAACAAATGTTTAACTTTCCGATCTACAAATGAACTTTGATTGTTGAAATATACAATGTCACGTGGTAGCCTATCCATAGAGGGACCGTATCAAAGACATAGATAACTACCTGTATAAATGATCGAAAATGTTCGAGACGTTCCAAGAATCTTGTTTCCGAGAGTATCTGAATATACCATAGAAGCTTCCAAAACTCACCAATATATAGGCGTGAAGGGTTCACGCAAAAATGTATTGTATTCTGGGAATTTTTTTTACGGTTACACGAATGATATTTTAGACTCAATACAACATTAACTCTATGATAAATATTGACAAAAATGGTATGAAAACTCTTTTTGCTTTAAAAAAAATACATGAGAAGAAATATACAAATGAAACCTTTAAGAATTGTTCTTGTTTTTTCATTGACTTCATGATAACCACAAATTTTTCGACTTGAAAGTTTCACAGATTTTATCGTTTGAATATTACTATCTGCGGAACATTGACTTATGGTACTTTTCTTAATATATAGAAATAAGAAGATGTGTTATAATTGTCAATGAGATAACTCTCCACCAGAGACCAAAATGACATAGAAGTTAACAACTATAGGTCTCCGTACGGCTTTCAAAAATGAGCAAAACCCATACAGCATAGTCAGCTATAAAAGGCTCCGAAATGACAAATGTAAAACAATTCAAACGAGAAAACTAACGGCCTGATTTATGAAAAAAACAATGAACGAAATACAAATACGATATACAGCAACAAACGACATCAACTGAATTACAGGCTCCTGACTTGGAACAGGCACATACAGAATGTGGCGGGGTTAAACAGGTAAGCGGGTGCCAAACCCTCTCCTAACCTGTGACAGTGGTGTAACAGTTCAACATATAACACTGTGCGGGGAATTGGCAAATCTGACTTTGTTGTTTTACAAGATAACAAAAATAGTTTTTGGTCAAGTGATAGATGATTAAATTATTTTTTTTACCATATGTCCCAACATGTCACTGTTGTCACTACAGCTGATTAAAAGTACATTTCCCATGGGAAATTTAGAAATCCAATGGGAATATTAGAAGTTCTCATGGAAAATTAAAAGTTCTCATGGGAAAAAAGTACTTTTCCCATTGGAATTTTAAAGTTCCCATAGGAACGACGATTTCAGATGGGAACATTAGGAAATTGTTTTGCTCCCATGGGAAATTCTAAATTTTCCAAGGGATTTTTTTTTTCTCGAGGAAACTCATTTTTCTTGTTTTTCCCATAGGAACATGCTTTCTTCCCATGGGAACATTTATTTTTTATTTATGATTTTTCGGAATTTGTAGAATAGCTATGAAATCACGTAACGAACTGACGTTTACTAATAACCTGGAGCATGGTTTGCACAGTGCATGGAGAATATTTTCAACAGAATCAATATAATTGCATGATGATGTAAACATATAGTAGTGAAATTTCACAGTTAAAAAAAAGTTTATATTGATCTGAATGTTTTAAAATTGTTGTAGATTATGTTTTATTTGGTACAGACATTACGAGGTCATATTATATATATAGTAGTATGACCTATCGACTAGATGAAACCGAGCTCGTACAAACCATTTAAAATTATTAATTGTTTGTCTTTAAAAAAATCTATATCTCTATTGCACCGACTATAGTATTCAGATGTCTGCTGTAAAGGAATAATCTCGGAAACCGTTTCACATCAACTCTGTTCTGAGATTACTAGTACACTGTGTAACAGGAATCTCAGACCTGTTAGGTGACCGAATCAGCCGTTGTGTTTTCGTGTACTGTTCGTGTAGCTAGTGTAATAGATTTTCTCCGAATACAACAGCAGATACTAGAATGTAAGTAGTCATAATTTTAAAGTCCAAGGGAAAACACTTAGAGCTTGCTATCAACAGAGACATACTGGTATAATATATGTCCCTGCTATCAATAACTGCAAGCATTCTTTTGATACTATACAATACAGTACATAGATTGTTTTACTTGTACCTGTGTTTTTGTTTTCTTTTGTACCTATATTGTAGATACTGACCGCAGGCCTTTCATTGTCTTTTGTTTATTCACAATTTCTCTTAGACTAGGGTATACTCTAGCGCCACGGTGACTAAGGTATAGAAATATAGTCACTTTTTGTCTTTTTTTGACCGATAGTAAAACCCTTGCCATGCTGGGGCGTCCGTTTTGACTGTGTGAGATATGGTAATATGCAGCCACCTCCAGTCAGAAAGTGAATGTTAAATCAAATGCCTCGTGTAGAGAGAGAGAGAGTGCCATGCTGTCTGCACGTTAAGAACCCTTGCAAAAACTGGCACCTTACAAGACTTAGTTTCTTTCCGTATCAAAAGCACCCTCATTTTCCAGTGGCAGATCAAATATCCCGTCCTTCATCCCGGTCGACCTATTGTATTCATTGTTAATTTGTTCTCATCCTAAATATGCATACAATATTTACCCCTGTACCGTAAATCCTATTTGTATTCGTCGTTAATGTTTCAATAACACGTTCAGCCTTAACGTCTATAGTATTAAAGGGAAGTCATTAGGGCATTAGAAGTGTAAGAAGAATCCATCCAGAGCTATTATTTATCTAATTACATGTATCATCACCATCAACCATACGATAATGTGTTTTTGAAATTTTCTTATCAGGTAATGAAAATAGATATTTGTTCATTTGTCCTGTATTCTTCAGATTATGTAACGTTTGCTATCTCATAATCTCGACTGTGAATATATAAGGTTGATCGGTTTATTGAATACGGTAATAAAATATAATATGAATTATTGTTTACAATGATACCACATAAATTTGGGATTTAACGTATTCCAAAAACAACGCAATTGTTTTTATAGCTATCTCCGTAACATAACAAAAATTTATTTTCTCCAACCAAGAAACAAAATCAGCAGACTTTCAAAGTGGATGAAATCGCAGAGCAATAAAAACATTAAAATGTCGTGCTTTTAATATTCAGTTTTGTCTTCCGTATTTTATGTGTCTTATACCCGGTATAGCATCGGTTATTTCAATCAAGTAAACGGTCTCTCTCTCAATATAACAATTAAGACTTTTTTTTCAGAATCTTTTCGGTTTCTAACTGAAACTTCTGGTTGTTGTTATTGTTATTCTTCTTCTTTGTACAATCGTACCAAGACCATAACTTTTAATCATTTGACGTAAGCTAATGATATTTGGCATGTGGGTAAATTACATCAATGGTAAACGTATTGATTTTTAGTGACAATTTCATGTCTTACCTTTTTAATCTTGATACTCTTTAGGTTAAGGTTTGATATTTAGCATACGGGTACATTACCTTAAGACAATATGTTGCAAGGCAATAGACTACCCAGAGGTCTCGACCCTCAGCTCAGGCCTCGGTAACTAACAGATTTACAGCAGTGATCATAACAGTCGGGGCCTTTTGACTACAGTGATCACCACCATCGGGGCCTTTTGACTTACAGTGATCACCAACATCGGGGCCTTTTGACTACAGTGATCACCACCATCGTGGCCTTTTGACTACAGAACTTCTATGAACAGATCACGAATAGTAGTTTTTTACCAAGTAAAAGAAATTAAGAATAAAATTATGAAATAGAAAGATTTATTTGTAATGAAATACTTACTTTTGCAATAGTTAGAAAAGGTTTTAAGTAGTTAATATGGTTCATAGTCTTAACACAATATTTTATCCTGGAATACCCTGAAAAGATTCCGAAAAACGACCAAGAAGATCAACAAATAATAAACTGTTTTTTTTTCTTTGTTCTTGATATATTCCTAAACTGTAGCTTACCTATTCGCAATCGCCTGTAGACATGTTTTTTTTTTTTTTCAACGGGAAATTTGATCTAGTTTAGTTTAAACATATTTTATTTGTATAAGTAGTAAATGATTGGACACAAGTTATGACATCATTATAGTGACGTCATCTCTCTATACAACTATAAACACACAAACATATCTGATAATGACGAAAACATATAAGATAAGACTGGACTGAAGTGAAGTGTGAGAAAGTAAGAATTCAGAATTTTAATGGTATGTTCTGAATCTTTATGTAATTTTGATATAAGATTGTACCGACTCACAAATTTCTATATTTTGCTGAAATGTAAAGTCATCATCACCAGCCAATAGAAGCTCAATTGATATACCATATATCTTTCTACCTTTAAAAACAATATTTCTTTTGCTTCATTGTGAAAAGGGCACTCAAAAAAAAAAAAAAAAAAAAATGGCGAATACAAAAATCAACAGGGGGGTCGCAGCTGCATGCGGGATTAGGTTTAATATTAACACGGTGCATCCAGATCTGCATTTAAAATACTGCACACATTTCTCAAACGTGTATGGATAATATTTAGTTTTCTAATACCACTAAAGTAAGAGGGTGGCTGTATTAATTTAGATTTCATCTTTCGTTTGAATACATTTATATTTTTGGAAATCCGTATGTCGGAGTTTAGGTTATTCCATTCAATAGAAGTAGATGCATGGAAAAAAGAAATTTTCTTGTTATATATCTAGTCTTTAACGGGTACCACATAATTGTTACTATTTTGCAAATCATAATTAGATATTATATCTACAAGTGGGGGCATTAAATCGCAGAGATACTCACAAACAGTCTCATTATGCAAAGAATAGAACATATTTTGCTTTCTTGACTTTCTTATGTCCACTAACAATGGTCAGCCTGTTTCGGAATACTAGTGAATAGCTTCGGGGACTAGTATACATGAGCAACGTAGTTACTATTCTCCCTGCTTCCACCTGAATATGTTCTAAATTGTCATAATCTTGTTGAGTACAACCATCCCTTTACTCGCATGCATATTCCATTATAGGTCTAATAAATGTCAAGTATTTACGGGCAAGATAATGTTAATTATATAAACTAGAGGCTCTCAAGAGCCTGTGTCGCTCACCTGTATCTACTGATGCTTTGGAAATCATGTAAAATAAGGTTAAAATCATAATGAATAGTATTAGATATTAGATATCATAATGATATCTAATATAACAACAAAAACTGCAAAATTTTTGTAAAATTACTAACTCAGGGCTGCAACCCAACAACGGGTTGTCGGATTCGTCTGAAAATTTCAGGGCAAATAAATCTAAATCTGATGAACATTTTTGCCACCTGTCAGATTTGCTCTAAATGCTTTAGTTTCAGAGATATAAACCAAAACTGCATTTTACCCTATGTTCTATTTTTAACCCAAGTTGGCCATGATGATTGGAAGGCGGGGTCATCGGACAAATCTTTTAAACTAGATACCCTAATAATGATTATGGCCAAGTATGGTTAAATTTGTCTCAGTAGTTTCAGAGAAGAAGATTTTGTAAAGATTACAAAATTTACGAAAATTGTTAAAATTGACTATTAAGGGCAATAACTCCTAAAGGGTCGACTGACAATTTTGGTCATGACAACTTATTTGTTGATCTTACTTTGCTGAACATTATTGCTGTTTACAGTTTATCTCTATCTATAATAATATTCAAGATAATAACCAAAAATGCAAAATTTCCTTAAAATTACCAATTCAGGGCAGCAGCCCAACAACAGGTTGTCAGATTTGTCTGAAAATTTCAGGGCAGATAGATCTTGACCTCATAATCAGTTTTACCCTGTCAGATTTACTCTAAATGCTTTAGTTTCAGAGATATAAGCCAAAATCTACATTTTACCCTATGTTCTATTTTTAGCCATGGCGGCCATCTTGGTTGGTTGGCGGGGTCATCGGACACATTTTCAAACTAGATACCCTAAGGATGATTGTGGCAAAGTTTGGTTAAATTTGGCTTAGTGGTTTCAGAGGAGAAGATTTTGTAAAAGCTAACAACGACGGACGACGACGACGACGACGACGACGACGACGACGGACGACGGACGACGGACGCCAAGTGATGAGAAAAGCTCACTTGATCCTTCAGGCCAGGTGAGCTAATAAGGAGATGTGACATAATTCATTTTTAAGAGCAGTTTATCTTGTACTTGCACAAGAGATAATGTTTTTTCATGTGTGTAAAATTTACGATTGGTATCAAAAGTAATTCCAAAGTGTTATGACAGGAGACAAATTCTACTGCTTGATTTTGAAATAGAGATTTTGAAATTCAATTTCAATATCATCTGTTGAGCGTATTACAATGAGGCAAATCCTTTGTTTTATTAGGATTAAAGTGTATTAGCCAATCTAAAGATCATGTAGAGATTTGTTCTAAATCGCTGTTTAATACATCCTCATAATATGTATGGGCTGTTACTGGAATAAGAAAGCGAATGTGAACTAGAATAAAGACGGTATATATACAGGTGTGCTGTAACGACAGAGACAAGTAAGTCTTGTAATATAATTTGCACCTTTAACCCTTATTTATATATACTCCAAAGACCTCTGAAAAGGCTTGGAATTCAGAATCTGTTACAAAAAGTAAGTTATTCGTTTCTTTGACGAAACAGTTGCTATGCGATATATTCATAGGCGGTATAATACGATTTTTATTATTTATTTAATAGCGTCATAAACATAACAAGAGATATAATTCTACACAATAGGGCTATTAAAAGTACATGTTACACGATATTTACAATGAAGAACGATCTGTTGATATAGACTTAAAAACAAAGTCTGTTTCGATGTTTTTGCAAATTACAAATTTAACGTTAGCGTTAAGATTATGGTAAGAGCTTGGAGATCCGCAAAGTTTCTTTTCTGATTGATGCATAGACTTGAATTTCAACCCAATCGTGTATGTAAAGAGCTGCTTTTATTTTTGTGGCCATCGATTTTTCCGACAAGTTCTTGCATCACATTGTTTTATTACCTCCGCCTGGTTATGGTGCCTATCACTCATCTGATAAACAGACAGCTGGGACTATTTTTATGCAACTCGTGTAAATGTAAAGAAATAAATAAAAAAACAAGTTGCTTTCTTTAAAAAAGAAAGGCAATGCGTGAACCCGAGACCGCTGATTGGTCACCAACAATTTGTTGCTGATTTTTTTTGCTTTTGATTTCAAATAATTTGCTATGATGTTAAAACACCTTTATTGAAAATATATTATTGTGTGTAGATATTTGCTAAGGTCAATGAAAAGGACTGTTGGGTTTTAGTTGTAAATAGAAAAGTATATACATCTAACATTTGTATTTACCTTTTTAGGCTTGACTATTTTATTTTTTATTTGGGAGTCTACATCATATTTTCTTCGTGTTTAATGTAGAAAGTCCTATTCCTATTGCAAGTCCCAGTTTCTGAAAATCGGATGTCTTAAGCAAATTACACAGACCAATCGGAACATAAATTTCAGCACTCAGTTTGCTTTATAATCTGAATGCATTTGTTTTATCTTTCATATATTCAATGTTTTCTTTCCTGAATGCCTTCAATTATCCTTAAACTTATTATTGAAGCTCTCTTACTCATGTTAAAGGTGGTATAGAGAAATTGAAAGTCCAATTTCCATTTGAAGTATAAGGTTTCGTATTTTTTTCTTGAGAGGAACACACCAGCTTAGGACCTAAATATAGTCTGGCAGTTATTTTGGACGCAGTAAACATCTCAAATTTTAAGGATTTTCTGAAGTTACTTAAATCAATCCAAATATTCTAAAGGAAAAAAATAGTTTTGAAGAATATCTTGTTTTCAGAAGTTTATGAAAAATCAAAATCATCATAGATACCAGGATTAACTTTTTGTACGTCAAACGCGCATTTCGTCTACAAAAGATTCATCAGTGTCGCTCAAATCATAAAAATTAAAAGGGCTAAATAAAGTTGGAGAGCATTGAAGACCCGAAATTCCAAAATGTTTTGCCAAATAAGACTAAGGTAATCTATTCACGGGTAGGACATCCTTAGTGTTTCGAAAATATAAAAAATTAGAACAGGACAGACACTCATAAAAAGAAAAAGAAAAGAGAAACAACTAGATATCAGAATACCTTAATGATGACCATGCATCAAAGTCACTTGTCAAGCTCTAACTGTCGTGTCCTGAATTTAGACAGGAAATGCGAAAATTCACTTTGCGCAAGAAATAGTAAATGGAAAGCATACGCACTGATTTTCTGGATTAGAAAATGCATTTGCGTCATCACCTATATTTATTCTAGGCTCAAATCTAATGTAAATTGAATTTGTAGACTACCTACCTCAAGTAGTTTGACTCCGGATCCATCGCAATTTAATCCTGAATTTGTGTGAACGTAAACCAATATTGTTGTCATATCGGGTTTGAAATCAAATCCTATTTAGTTGTATCGTTTGAACAGGGTGTAGTATAATGTAAATGAACCAAGACGTGTGTAGGATTGCTGGTCAACACAATGCATAACATTTAAAAGAAATCGCACGATATTGCAAAGATTTTGATTGATTGATTGATGAGTGTTGGTTGCTTAACGTCCAGTGGCAAATATTTCATGCATGTTTAGAACGAGAACATATTAACAATAAATACAATAAGTAGGTCCTGTAACAAGAGGCCTTCCGGGATGAAGGTCTGGGAAATTTGAACTGCCACTGGGAAATGAAGGTATAATGGATAGGGAAAGAAAGTTTTCCTTGCAACTAGCCACCTTCGGACCCCATGAAGAGTTGTTCCAAGGGTTTTTAATGTGCAAAGAGCGTGGCTCTCTCTCTACACGAGGCATCGGATTGAACGTCCCCATTCTAACCGGACGTGGCTGCGGACTTGTACATCCCGCGCAGATTTAGATGCCATAAGGTTGAAATATTGAAAAATAAAGAGAATTGAAATTTAATTAACATAAATTCTGTTAACAAATCTTTTTTGAATATTTAAAATATACTATCAATAAACAAACGTCAGACAAGTATATACTGATGGACGTTTTTTTTTGTCCAATCAATCTCTTCTTCAAGTCTAACTTTCCAAATATAGTGCTATACAAAATATAAGCAGAGACTTATAATAATTAACGTAGTAATCAATTTTTTTTTTTTTTTTTTTTTTTTTTTTTTTTTTTTGTGAGATGCAAGGATTTAAAATCCTGGTGAATTGAAACCATGCAAGCATTTTTTCATTCACTATAGTTTAAATTTTAGATACTAATTTATTTGTGTGCATTCTTGATAATTGATGCTCTTATGTTGCATATAATTTTCATATTTTCATAAATGTATTCATTGTTCAAACCTGTGGGACATAAAATAACATTATTAATTATGTATTCTATTAGTTTCAGTTTAAACGCAATAATTTTAATGAATATTTCTTTGGCCTGTTAGTATCTAGTAATGACAAAAATATTTTTGACAGAGATATTTTTTTTATTTAATTATCTTTCTGCTTTCTGACCACTGTGTTTCCGACCTAAAATAAATATTTTTAACAGTAACACCGTTTCTTCTTGCTTTCCGACATTTGCTCAAGCTATGATGGAAATATAAAATAGCATGTGATAAACATTCAGAAATAATCATAAATTCTTGGTAATAACATATTGTTAGTATATTATTCCCAGATTTAATTCACAATGCACAATAGCACGTTGTATTAAATGCTACACACAACGCTTACAGGGACTGTCTCAAAACATACATTTTATAATTGTTATCATAATACTTGATATTTAATAAACGTTCACATAAAAACAAATGTGGATTGTCAAAAGGCAAATAGGTTGGGATATATAAGTGATGTTTTACTGCATTCTAGTCTTTAATTTTAACTTTCCGATCTACAAATGAACTTTGATTGTTGAAATATACAATGTCACGTGGTAGCCTATCCACAGAGGGACCGTATCAAAGACATAGATAACCACCTGTATAAATGATCGAAAATGTTCGAGACATTCCGAGAATCTTGTTTCCGAGGGTATCTGAATGGCCCATGGAAGCTATAAAACTCACCAATATATTGGCTGGAACCCCTCAGGGAGTTCACGCAAAAATGTATTGTATTCTGGGATTCTTTTTTACGGTAACACGAGTGATATTTTAGACTCTGCATTAACTCTGTGAATATAACAGAACTGTTTAAATATTGATAAAATGGTATGAAAACACTTCTTGTATTAAAATACATTAATGTTAAGATATACACAAATGAAACCTTTTAAAATTCTTTTTGTTTCTTCGTTGACTTCATGCTCGGACCAATATCTTAATTCAATCTATCCATGTATTTGTCACAGCTTCATGATATCAACAAACTTCTACGACTTGAAAGTTTGACAGGTTTTATCGTTTGAATATCTTCGTTACTTTGACGTATGGTACTTTTCCTTGAAATAATGGTTAAGCTCCATCCGGAACTCGAGTTCTATGAATTATATATTGTAAGTAAAACATTGCAATACTCTTGGTATCAAGCTAAGCCCTAGTGTTCTGTTGATTTCTCATTGTAAGTTAAACATTCCAATATTCTTGTTTTCAACTCACTCGAATGATTCTGTGGCGCCAACTAGAGGTCAATGACATTTTTAATAAATCGATCGATAATGAGCAGAGTATAACGAATGAATTATTCGGGTTAGTAGCAAACACATTACTAATGTCGATGGCCAATGATTGGAAAACTAACAATTCCTTTGTTAAATTGAATTACTTTTTTTGCAGAAATATCCTCTGTCGTAAATTATACCAGCCAGTCTAATGCATGGTATACCAATTTTCGATTTTCACTTTTAAATAGATATGCACGGGTAGTCCTTAAAGAGATGATTTGAGAATTTAGTGTCTTACATTGTCGACATCATCCTTCTTGACTGTGCAAAGGGATTCTACAAAGTACCACACCATCGCCTATAACACAAACTAGAAAACTATGGAGTTAACCCTAAAACTAACAAATGGATTCGTTCTCTCCTCGAAAATAGAATGCAGAGCATAATATAAGAGGGAGCTGTCTCCTCTCAAGTCCCCGTACTCAGTAACATTATTATCATACGTCAGAAACCACAGACGTCAGCGTAGAAAATAATACTCCTCTAACTTAAGATTGTGAATCGACGAATTTTAGATATGATCCCTATGGCCATGTTATTATGGGGACTTCAATATCGTTCAAGACCGAGAGGTTAAATACTTTTTAAAAAAGGACTAAAATTAGTCCTTCATCTAAAGTAGATTGGAAACAGTGTCGTCAGGTCATAAAAGTTGCCCTTTCATCGTATTATAAAAATTGGTGTAAACGGGGAAAATCTGATAAAAAATATCTAGATTCTGATTAAAATGTATGAATGTTGTGGATATTTGAACATCACATTTTGAAAATAATTTAGAAATAAATAAAAGAGTACATGATACGCGTATTTCTAGAATAAGAAACAAACTTCAAGTACTTGCAAAGCAGTTTGTGTTTCTTTAACAGTAAATTCAGCCCGGTAGTAAAATTTGTCCGCCAGACTTTTCTTCCTAGGTGGCTTCAGACCACAATTAATTCGCTTTGTTCATGGTCTAGGAATATAGTTCCCAATAATTATATGGGGTATTTCTTCCTGAGTATTCTGACTACTGTTTACTTTGAAATGTTTACCCTTTAAACGGTCCTATCAGTTGCATATACATTGAAATAAGTAAAACATGTGGAAAAATATTTTATTGTTGAAAGTGAAAGTAGTGATTTGGCCAAAATGAAAGTAGGGTAGAAATTAGCCTTTGTCATTTATTCAAGACTCAAATCCTACCATTGGCATGTTAATAGGGCTCTCAAAAGAAAAAGCACTGATTGATTGTCCTGGGACAAGCATATTTTATTAATAATGGTCCATAAGCAGCTAAATTATTTCATGTTTGAAGCGGTGCGAATTTTTTAATTCATTTTGACTTTTACAAAAAAATGCATTGTAATCAATGGGAAGAATAATTGTGTTCTGGGGCCAGGTAATCAAGTCCGTGACTATAATTTTACTAGGAATGTAAGTCCCTGGATAAATTTTCCTAGGAAAATAAGTCCATAGCTAATAAAATATGTCTGGCACTTATTCAATTTTCCTAGGAAAAAAAGTCCGTTTAATTATTAAATAAGTTAATTTCTTTAAAAAAAGAAAGCAATACGTGAACCCACGACCGTTGACTGGTCACCAAAACATTGTTGCTGAATTTTTGTTTGCTTTTGAATTGAAATAATTGACCGTGAAAAGTGTATATATATATACAGCTACTATTTGAATATACATTTTAAGGCTCGACTATTTTAATTATTACTTTGGAGTATACATCATTTTTTCATAATCCTATTGCAAATCCCAGTTTCTGCAAACCTGATGTCTAATGCAAATTGCACAAACCAATCGCAATATAAATTTAAGCACTCAGTTTGCTTTATAATCTGGATGCATTTATTTTATCTATCATATCTTCATAATTTGTTTCCTGGATGCCTTCAATTATTCTTAATTCGTTATCTAAGCTTTCTGTACTCATTGTAGATCTGTCTAGATAAATTTAAAGTCCAATTTCCATGTGAAGTGAAACCCTGTGGCATGCACCTAATAAGAAGGTTTCGTTTATTTTTCTTGAGAGTAACACACCAGCTTCATTGGGACCTTTTATATAGAGACTTATTTTGGTCTCATAATACATCTCAAATTTTAAGGATTTCCTGATTTTACTTGAATCAATCCAAATATTCTACAGGAAAACTTGGTTTTGAAGAACATCTTATTTCGGAAGTTTTATGAATACCTGAACATACTCTCAAAAGAACCAATTTATATGAGAAGATATGTAGATATATAAAAAGATACCAGGACTAAAATGTTGTACGCCAGACGCGAGTTAAGTCTACAAAGAAACATCAGTGACGCTCGAATAAAAAACGTTAAAAAGGCCAAATAAAGTACGAAGTTGAAAAAAATTCAGGACCCAAAATTTTGAAACAAAAGTTTTGCCGAATACATCTTAAGTAATCTATTCCAGGGTTAGAAAATACTTAGCATTTCTAAAATGTCAAAGTTTATAATAGGACATTGACTCAAAAAAGAAAAGAGAAACAGCTAGAGGTCAGAATACCGTAAGTAATGATGACCGTGCTTGAATGTCACATGTCAAGCTCTTACTGCTGTGTCCTGAAATTAGATAAGAAAAG
The DNA here is from genome assembly GCA_017311375.1 of Mytilus coruscus. Taxonomy (NCBI): domain Eukaryota; kingdom Metazoa; phylum Mollusca; class Bivalvia; order Mytilida; family Mytilidae; genus Mytilus; species Mytilus coruscus. Next base: position 21,970,682 of record CM029603.1, on the reverse strand, counting down.
CGAAAATTCACATTCGCGAGCGAAATTAATATTTATGCATGCACATGGTATTTTTGCGCAAGAAATCGTAAATAGAAAGCATACACACTGATAATAGATATAGGAAGATGTGGTGTGAGTGCCAATGAGACAACTCTCCATCCAAATAACAATTTATAAAAGTAAACCATTATAGGTCAATGTACGGCCTTCAACACGGAGCCTTGGCTCACACCGAACAACAAGCTATAAAGGGCCCCAAAAGTACTAGTGTAAAACCATTCAAACGGTAAAACCAACGGTCTAGTATATATAAAAACGAGAAACGAGAAACACGTATAAATTACATAAACAAACGACAACTACTGTACATCAGATTCCTGACTTAAGACAGGTGCAAACATTTGCAGCGGGATTAAACGTTTTAATGGTACCAAACCTTCTCCTTTTTCTGAAACAATAGTATAACATCACAACATAGAAAACACACGATAAAACATCAATTGGAAGGCTTAACTCAATCAAAACGTAAATTAACACACTATGAACGAATAAATTCGATCTGTGATACCTGAAAGTAAATACATAGTTAATAAAATATTAGGAACAAACATTCAAGGCCAAAAGCAAACAAACAAGTCCAAATAAAGCCATGGCAAAACACTACCGCGAAATATTAAACCCTTTTGAAAAACCGGTTTTCATAATATATACAGGTAAATGAAAAATAACTTTGTCGTTTTAGGTATACTTTTCTGTCTATATAAAATCTTCCAATAATTAGGAATACCAAGAAAGGTCTGTCATATAAATACCTAATTTAACACTAGATACATAAGGGTAAATATCAACAATAAAACTTCCTGTACAGATTAAAGGAGAATAATCTTGATGTTAATACAAATGTAGTACGAAGAAGTGAAAATTAGTAGATATTCCAAATAATCAAAGCTGGTATACAGACAAGATCCATATTAATATAAAATAACAAAAAGTATTAAAAATAGTATCAACAGGTCGAATTAACAAGAAAGTACGATTTGAGAGTACTCGCAGTTACTGACAGCTAGTTAAAAGCCAAAAACAATTAATGATAAAAATCATGCATCAGAGACTAAAATCAACTAAAACACATCCCAGGGATTTAGTATTTTAACGTCATGAACAGTCAGAGAAGACATGACTTGTGCAATGCCAAAATAAATGTATCGACAGGTAGTAGGATAGTGAGGAGCTACTTCTTAAGAGATAAAATTAACGTGTGTGTCTCTAAACATCCCGCCTCAAAAGAAGATACAACTTAGTTATGTTTTAATTTGCTAATGACAAAATCGATATTAGTGCCAATGTAAACTATATTCAGAGATCTAATTACAATATTGGTACGATAACCCTTACTTATAAGTTTGTTTAAAGGTTCGATGAGTTTACACGGATCACATAGTGATTTCCTCGCTTTAAGTACAATATTACCGTAAAATTTAGGATGTGAAATACCATTTTAATAAGTTTTCTACAGGTACAGCCAATTTTACTAATCAAATCTTTGTATCTATGAAAGAATTTAGTAAAAGTTTTAAGTAATTTATGGTATCGAAATCCCTGACACAATAATTTCCCAGTGATGCATTGATTACGTTCGTTAAAATCTATGACATCAGAACACACACGGGCATACCGAACGAGTTGGGATATATAAACACCGTATGATGGAGCCAAAGGCACATCGCCGTCTTAAAATGGAAAATTAACAATAGGAAATGAAAATCGTCTCTTTTGTCGTAAATTGATACTCTGGATAAGAATACGCATTTGCGTCATCACATATATTAATCTAATAGTTGAATTCGGATGTCAAACTACCTACCTCAAGTGTTTTGACTCCGGATTCATTGCCATTTAATCCGGAATTTGTGTGAACGCGAACCGATAGTGTGCCTGTGAAAATGGTGATATATAATGTGAATGAACCAATACGTGTAGGATAGCTGGTCAACACAATGAATACAATTTTCAAAATCGTACCATAGTGCAAATATTTAGATGCTATAAGGTTGAACTATTAAAACAAACAAACAAAAAAGAATAAAAATACTATAATTAACATACATTCCTGTTAATGATTTTTTCCGAAAATTTAGAATATAATATTAATAAACACAAACGTCAAGTATTTACAGATGAACATTTTATTTATCATATCAATCTCTTCTTAAAGTCTAACATTCGACTGTATGAATATATTGCTATAAAAATATAAGCAGAGACTTATAAATCCATACTAAAACAGTATAAAATAATTAAATAGTGATTAAATTTTGTTATGATTATTGTTAAATATTAATTACGTTTTTGTGAGATGCAAGGATTTAAACTCCTTGTGAATTGAAACCATGCAAGTATTTTTTTCATTCACGACCGTTTAAAATTTAGATATTTAGCTTACTATGGGTACGCATCCCTGCTCATTGGTCCTCATACGTTGCATATAATTTTCATAAATGTAATTACTGTTCAAACCTGTGAGACATAATGCACGTATATATGACAATTTTAATTATATTCTATTAAGAATAAATTCAGTCTCAGTTTAAATTAATAATGAATATTCTCTTGGTCTGGTAGTATCTATCAATGAAATTAGATATTTTTGACAGACAAATCCTTTTGTTTAATTATCTTTCTGCTTTCCGCCCACTGTGTTTCTGACCTAAGATAAATATTTATAACAGAAATATCGTTTTCTTGATTTTTCTTCATGCTTTCCGACATTTTCCCATGCTATGGTTGAAATACAAAATATCAAATGATAAACGTTCAGAAATATTCAGTTTATTCTTGGACATAATATATCAATAAATTATTCCCAGGTTTATTGTCACAATGCACAACAACACGCTGTATTAAATACTACACACACAACGCGTACAGGGACCGTCTCAAAGCATAAGTTAAATACTCGCGTTATCATTCAACTTGATATTTAATAAACATTTGCATTATTAAAAACACATATGTTTTGTCAAAAGTCAAATAGGTTCTAACATATAAATGATTTTGACTGCAACCTAGTCTTTATTGTTTTACTATCCAATCTACAAATGAATTTTGATTGTTGAAATATACAATGTCACGTGGTAGCCTATCCATAGAGGGACCGTATCAAAGACATAGATAACTACTTGTATAAATGATCGAAAATTTTAGAGACGTTCCGAGAATCCTGATGCCGAGATATCGAATGGCCTATAGACACTTCCAAAACTCACCAATATATTTTAATAAAATATGGAAATATTAATGCACAACTGTTTAACAATTTAAAAACATATACGAATTAAAAATTCCATTGTTAACATATAAATTATTTCTTTCATTACAAAATTTCCGATAAAAACAAAGGACATGGACGTTTTAACGTAGGAATATTAATGCCCTGTATAGACATAAATTTCTAGGAAAATTAGTCTAGGCAGATAAATTTAATTAAAAGATTAATGAACAACTGTTAAACAACATTAAAACATACGAATTAAAAATTCTATTGTTTACATGTAAATGATTTCTTTTATTGAACATTTTCCTAATCAAATAAAGGACATGGACATTTCTACCTAGGAATTTTGATGAAATAGACATAAATTCCTAGGAAAATTAGTCTGGGGACATAAATTACGGACATCGTACTGAATATACTAGTAAATTCTGTAACCATGGACTTTTTATACTAGTAATATTTGTCCGCCCAGACACTTTTTTTACCTGGACAAATTTATCTCTTACATTTGTACCGGCCGACAAAGCAGCCAACAATGTGGTGGTGGTATGTCGTAAATACTTAATATGAGTTCTTTAGAATGAAATTTTAAATTCATCTATATTCAAGTTCATACGCTCCACAGATAATCATATAGTAAACAATCATATCATAACCACATCACAGCTTGATGCCTCTTCTGAACATTTGAAGATCCCTAGAATGTATTGCTAACTTAAACTACACAGAAAACAGTAAAATATCGTTTCATCTCGGCCTCTAGTAAGTGTTCTACAACTAAACTTTCAGTGCTTTTAACTAGTTCCTTAACTACTATTAAAGAACTGATCATTTACTTTTGTAATAAAACATATGAATATAGCGGAATTAACTATTTTTGGACTGTAAATTTTTTTTTTTGATGTTTTAGATAAATAACGTGATTTTGATGGTCCTTTTGATTCTATTGACAGTTTTGACTTTTCAACTCTTTACACTACATTTCCACGAATTCTTATCAAACAGAAATTTTCTATTTAATTAAAAAGTCGTTTGATAAATCTGATTGTAAATATATTTGATGCAACTCATTTAAAGCCTTCTTCTCTAATGAGAAAGGTAAATATGCTAGTTATACTTGCTGGAGGTGTGATGAGATGATTGAAGCTGTTAATTTTCTCCTTGACAACGTTTATGTACGTTCTGGCAATAAAGTTTATCAACAGGTTGTAGTTATACCTTTGCACATCAATTGCGCCCCTTCAATAGCAGACTTGTTCTTGTATTGTAATGAATCACAGTTTATGACCAAACTCAGTAGAAACCCGTCTAAGTTGCATTTAATTGATAAATTCATCACTTGCCGTTATCTTGATAATAATTTTTCGTTAAATAATAAAAAAAATTCTAAATATACTGCCGATTTACCCAAATAGACTTACTTTAAATGAATCAAATATAAACGGTAATAACTGTCCTTTCCTAGAATTAGATATTTCAGATTTACTAGTACACGGAAACTCTACACAAAAATTAACGTCAAGGTTGGCTGTACCTGTAGAAAACTTATTTCAAACGGGATAGCACATCCCGGGATTCCCTTCAAATTTCCCGGGATTCCTTTCAAACATTCCGGGATTTACCTCAGACTTTCCGGGATTCCCTGCAAACACTCCGGGATTCACTTCAAACATCTCTTTACCGTAAACACCCTGGAATTCCCTTCCAAACATACCGGGTTTCCCTTCAAACATCCAAGGATTCCCTTAAAAAATTCCTTTTTTAATTGTGGCTTTACAGTGATGGATTGCATTCATTGATTTTTGTAGAAGATAATATTCAATTACAACAACGAGGCTTTAATGAGTGCAAATTGGTGTTGTAATCAATAAACAACAACAAGATATACTGCGAACACTATTTTGTTTCTATTTGCTTGAATATTTACAGCGACACTAGGCTCAAATTCAGATTACGATAAAACGTATGATTCTCCGGAGTATGTATTTTATAACTACCAATAAATATCTTCCGTTGCAGAACAGATATTAAATTGCCCATGTGTATATTCGTATATATATATATATATTATATATATATATGGATGGATATCCGATGGAGAACGTCTGTCTAAAAGTTTTCGCAAGATTAGACGTATATAATAAAATTAGAATTTGATGTGACGGCTTAGTAAATAACATTATCATCCTTTACGACAGACAAACATAGCTGATCTGAAAGGTACACCAGCATTCTAATTGCCGCTATACATTATGTACTGTGTTACAACCCTAGATAAAACCGACGTGGAAAGGAATTACTCGACTAACGAAAGCTATAAAACCAGGTTTAATCCACCATTTTATACATATGGAAATGCCTGTACCAAGTCAGGAATATGACAGTTGTTTCGTTTGATGTGTTTGAACTATGATTTTGCCATTTGATTAAGGAATTTCCCTTTTGAATTTTCCTTGGAGTTTTTTTGAGACGATTCGAAAAGGATGTTATAAAATCGTGTTGACAAATATTTCATCTGAACAAATAGCCGTCGTCAGTGTCAATATTTTTTTTTTACATTTTTGTTGATAAAAGCTATCAAATGGAAGAGGAAGGGGTCGGAAAGATCTTGGATAGCTTGGGATTCTTTCCCGAGCCCCTTTTTATAGCTTTAGGCAACCCATTTGATCGCATTAGATAAAAAAAAAAACATTGACACTGATGAAGGCTATTTGTTCAGCCGAAGTATTTGTCAACACGATTTTATAACATCCTTTTCGTATATAACCATCTTAGATTAGCATATATGTAGGACTCAGAGGTGCGATGGGGACGCTGAAGTGCGATGGTCACGCTGAAGTGCGATGGTCTGCGCCGAAGTGCGATGGTCCGTTCGCTGATGTGCGAGATGACTAGTTAAAATTTGCAGATGTGTAATTATTATGAAGAGTAGATTTTTTAGATAGTTAGTGTATAAATTTGCATCCATTTTTGTCTATGTATGTCCATAGTTACAGTTGCAAACTGTTGAAAGATCGTCCTCTTTGATTTTCTGTCTGTGGACATAATTCTGCGTTAACATTTATCTTTACTTTGTTCCCATCATGAGTTCCACTTTAACCGTAATATCATGTTACGAATAGTTTGTCTGCGGACCCGTGTTTATTTAGAGAATGTCACGTTCCATTGTACGTAAAAAGAACCTTCGTAGATGTCGAAAAAAAAAAAATCCACTACAGAAGTTTAACTTTCCCCTCTCCTTCTATAACTTCCCGTTTGCTGTAGTATTAAAAGTTTATAAGCCCCCTTTTTCAAATTTTAAACCCGAACAACTGCTTCTAAAAAACACAATTACTTCTACATCGACATAAAAAGCATTGAAAATATAGTTTATGTAGTCCATCGCACTTCAGCGTTACCACCATCGCACTTCGGCGTTACTAACAACAAGATAGCGTCACAATGCGACTATCGCACTTCAGCGTGATTAAAAACGCACTTCAGCGTCCAACCATCGCGGTTCAGAGTCCTACATATATAAAATGTCTAGATATTGGTCAACAATCTTCCTAACGAGGGCGTTAAAACTGTTCACTATAAATAAATTGTACAAAAAAGTGTAACGTCAGATTACCCAAATTGCACCTATTCAGCAAAAATATCAGCTGGAATCTTACAAGTTTTCTTTGAGACTAAACAATTTGCATTTTTATGATTTGACATTATACACGTCTTTCAACATAGGTAGGCTATATTTGAATATACACAAAACGTTCACAGTATATATCAACAGATGATGTATTCACTAGAAAAAGTAAGATCTACGGAACGTCGCCATGCTACGTCCACAAAAAGTCATCTTTTAAAATGAGCAAATAAAATATGTTACAAGTGTGGTGCCTTAAGTATACTAATAGATATAAATAACTTACCCAAGAGTGTCGCTGAGTACTCTGAGGCTGAGAGTTACACGGTTCTGTGTACAGCACCGAATTCCAGGCTCCTACGATCAGTGAACACGTCTGTCAGTTTGGCCGTAGGTATTAACTCTGAGGGAATTCCCGATCATTCGGAACTCTCTTGACTAATTCTGTTTGATTGTATGTAACCGGCGTACTCCACATTCCCCTCCCTTCTATTTGATAGGATTCCATTACCGTTCAAGTTTTCAGAATTAAGAGTTGTCTAAAGTTCTTCTGCAAATCCAAGATAGGTATTATCTAACATCCAAATATCTTAGGTTATCTAAAGCCGTTAAAACATGAACACACGAACATATAAACAGGTACGCACATGTGATAAATGTTTTTATCCCAAACATATAAAGAACACATACAAGTTAAAGGAATATCTAATAAAAAAAGCTTTATACAGTTTTAAAATCATATGAATCCATGAATTACCGCTTTATGTTATACAACTTCAGAACGTTTGAAGTTGTAATACTGACCACCTCCATGAGAGATAAATTAAACAAGTTGGCCAATTTCCTAGCTATGTCGTAAGTCATAGATGGACATCCTGTTCTTCCTCCTTTGCTACTTAGGTAGGGCGCATCTGTTTCAATGATAATATCATTGATATCCATGTTACAGACCGTCGATCTTATATCAGGATATTTCTCTTCCATAATCAAAAAGGGGAAATCCCAAATTTACAATTCGGAAAGCAACTCTTCAATTTCCTATACATACTAATGTTACCCCCGAAACAATGTCTATGTATAGGATGGTCCCTGTTTAATACTTTCCTCATAACTCCTAAGCATTTATCGTCTGTGCTATCTTCTCCCGACAATCCCCTACAATGGATTACTACTGGTAGCTGTTTTACCTTTGCCAACTGTAACTGACTATCAAAACCTCCACTTGTCTGCTAATGTCCCGCTCTGATGCTTGTTGAGCGTCTAACCCACATTCCCCAATTGCACATACCTTCTTCGCCTCTACCAAAACTTCAAGGTCCGACAACCAGCTTTCAATTTGACGTTTTGTTTCCCTCGATACCATCCTTGGGTGTATATCAAACCGCAACCTGCTATTTTTTCTCAACTGCTGTCGGTCTTTGCTTGATGGCCAATAACGTGGAAAGCAATAGTTGGAAATCAGTAACTGAATTTCCACGTTTCTGTCTGTTTCTTCCCATGTTAACGACGGTAGAGCAGAATGTCTGGTCTCTTTTAAATACAAATCCAAATGAAAATGGCTATCTACAAGTAATATTGAGTGTTTTCTTCTTAAAATAGGATGTAATTCAAGTTCTTTTTCGAAAGTGATTAAATTGTCTGCAGATTCCGTATGGGATTTTAGAAGTGCAAGGATTTTCCAGTGAAGTAATGAATGTGGATCGGTAGGTGGGTAGGCTGAATGTAAAAGATGAGACGGCTTGTATCTGTTTACCTCATTAAATAGCTTTAATAAAGGCATATCTGACCAATGATGTACCCCACCGGAACAAATAAAAAAATCTCAGTGTTCTTGGACAAATTTGACTAAACATTCAAATTTAACTGATATACGTTTACAAATTTCATCCAGCAAACCGTTCATAAGGTATATCCATCTATTCCCATGCTTCAAAATATCAAATGTATGGGGTTCCTCTTGGCTGTTGTGTTTGTTTATCATATGTACCTGTACCAACTTCTCTTGTGCCAAATGTAGTTTACAGGTCCAACATGCTGTGATTGGCGAGGTATACCAAGGAAGATGGAAGCACATAACATGTCTCCTAACATAAGTGAATCTGCCTGGACAAACTGGACAAGACTGTACTTTACTCTTACGTTTGGAACTGCCTCTAATTGTTGACCGAGGTTCAGGAATTTCACCCTCTATAGGTTCATAATCTGGTTCAAAAGCATCGTCCATCATCTATAATAGACTATTTACAAAGATAAATATGCATATATATTATGTATTGAGTCTATACATAAACATAAAAACGCAAACAAACATACACAAAAAAAAAAAAAAAAAATACTGAATAGTTCGTCAGAAAAAAAAACCAAACCGTTTACAAGATCAGACAAACAGCTAGGACAGATAGGACGCACAAAAACAATACAAATAAACAGGACAAACTTAAAATATACAGGACGGATACGTATACTGCAACATTTATTAAACAACACAGTATAATTACAAAGCAAAAACATCACTATACATATATACAAATAAAACAATATCTTGTCTGCACATTATTCAACATAGTCGCACAAATAAGCGGTCTTCTTAACTTTCCGCTTTGTTCTTGACCCTTCTGTTAAATATTCTTTTATATAAGCATACCTGTCACCGTTGTCAAAATCGTAAATAACAGTATCATCCATCTCCGGAATAATATCAATGTTATTCGAACTGTTAATGACGATTCTGTGGCCATCTTCCGACTTATTTTGGAGATAAAGCGAGTCTCTTAATCGAGAAGCGTAATTCGCTGCAGTGTCATCACGGTACATTGGAACATCCGATGTTTCAACTGCAGTATCACGGTACATCGGAACATCCGATGTTTCTACAGACGCGTCACGGTACATCGGAATTTCCGATGTGATTAGACTAGACTCATCAAATAATGGCTCCAGATTCATATCTGTATCTGTATCTTCAGGGATTGTTGTATATGTTTCTTGGACCTGTTTACATAGGTCAGATCTTTTCCGTTAAAGCCACACCGGAAGTTCACCGTCCGTACACATTTTCAAGCGATCATGGTGTACGATCCAGTCTTTCTTTCTGTCGCTTATTTGGAACAAAACAGGATTTATCACTTTAGTGACTATATAGGGTCCTTTCCATGGTGATTTAAGTTTTTTAGACTGTCCAATTTTAGTAACTGAATCACGTTTGTAAACAGCGTCCCCTTTATAGTAGGTTTTAAATTTTGCCCTAAGATCATAATCTCTCTTTTGTCGTTGCTGTGCTGATTTAAGATTATCCCTAGCAATATCATGTATCAAATTCAGCATAATAATCAGATCTTGTATGTATTCTACAGTCTCTTTTTCATGTTGGTTTACAGCCAAAAGTCCAAAAGATAAATCAATAGGTTGATTAACCTCTCTTCCAAGCATTAAAAAGTTTGCCGAAAAACCTGTCTGTCTGCTCGGTGTTGCTCTGATTGCCCCAGCAAGTAGTTGCAAATATTTGTCCCATTTATTTTGCTGTTTCTTAATAAAGCATCTGATAGCCTGTAGGATGATGCTATTGTACCTTTCGATTTGTCCGTTAGAGGAAGGGTGGTATGGTGTTGTCCTGGTCTTTTTTATTTGTAGTAGATCACATAGTTTTCTGATCATAACGCCATCCATATTTTTTCCTTGGTCAGTGTGTAATTCTAATGGACAACCAAACTTAGAGATAAATCCATCCACCAGGGCTCTTGCAACAGTATCTGCAGTTTGATTTGGCAAAGGATAACACTCGACCCACTTGGTAAATTGATCAATTACCATTAATATATACTTGTTCTTTTGTTCTGTCAGTGGTAAAGGACCAAGTATATCCATGTGTACTCTTTCTAATGGTATTCCAGAGTGATATTGGCCTAGCTTTGCCCTAGAATGTTCTCTTGCTCTCTTGTTTTTGTTGCATATTCCACAGGAATTTACATATATTTTTGAATCGGTTGACATGCCATGCCAAAGAGCGTACTGTTTCAGCTTCAATAATGTCCAAGTCTGTCCCATATGACCCGACAACGGTAAATTATGGCACAACTCTTATACTTGCCTTCTCATATTTTTTGGAACCATCAACAACATCCTTGGTTTAATAGGGTCTTCCCATTCATAATAAAGCACCTCATTTACCATTCTCAATTGGGAGCGACAGGTCCAAAAATGTCTAACTGCTGGACTGCTTAATTGTAGTTCTAAGATGGTAGGTTGATGATTTCTTTCAAACCATTCAATCAGGCATTTCAGATCTTTATCTTTTTCTGTTCCTCACTGATTTCATTTGAAGTATAACCCTCTATCCAATTACATCCTCCATCTTCGGGTGATATACGTCGGACTGATATAGGCTGTGCATAGTCAACTTCTTCTTCAAACACTTTCCATTGATTCCTAGCCCTTGTGCAAAAATCACATCCGCCGCAAGGAAGCTGGTTCAGTTCAATGATGGGTTGATATTCAGGACAGGCTGGTAGTGTATCAGATATTCTTGATAGTCCATCGGCGTTCGTGTGTTGTTTACCAACTCGATGTTGTATTACCATTTGATACTGTGCAAGTTCATCAATCCAACGTGCTAGTCCCTCTATGTTTTTGAAGTTCAATAGCCAAATAAGGCTATTATGGTCAGTCCTAACGATAAAGGGTTTACCAAGAAGATAATGTATGTACTGTCGGGTGAATGCAATGATAGCAAGAAGTTCTGTTCTCGTTGTACAGTACTTACGTTCAGCGGGTGCAAGTACCTTGCTTGCAAAACTTAGAGTTTTCTCTTCTCCATCTTACACTTGACTAAGTTCATCACCTATGGTATCATCAGAAGCGTCTGTATCTAATATGTATGTACCATGTGATCTAGGGTAGTGTAATATAACCGCGTCAATTAAACAGTTCTTCAATGTGTCAAATGCTCGTTGATGCCTTTCTTGCCAAATAAAAGGTTCTTTCAGTCTTACAATCTCATGGAGGGGTAGTGCTATACTTGAATATTCAGGTATGTGATCCCGATGGTAATTCATGAAACCTAAATAGGACTCTACATTTTTTTTATTCTTTGGAATGGGCCAATTTCTAACGACTTCAACTTTTTTTGGATTGACCTTTACCCCTTCAGCACTGACAATCTTTCCCAAGAATTTAACTTCTTGCTGAAATAAATTACACTTTTTCGGCTTCAACTTCAAGTTATACTTCCTAAATCTGTCCAATACCTGCTTTAAGTTTTCGAAATGATTTGAAAACTGTCGCCTAGTACTAAAACATCATCAAGATAGGCCAAGCACTCTTTCCATGCCAGTCCTTGCAAGACAAGCTGTATCACTCTACTAAAAGTAGCAGGGCTATTACACAGACCAAAAGCTAATTTTACCTTTTCAAACTGACCATACTTTGTAATAAAGGCTGTCTTGTGTCTATCCCTTTCGTCAATCTGTAACTGCCAATACCCTGCGGCCATGTCAAGCGATGACATATATACATTTCCACTAAGTGTACCTAAGCAAGATTCGATGTTCGGAATCGGAAATGCGTCTTTTATAGTTACTTTCTTTAAGGACCGATAATCAACACAGTACCGCAAGCTGCCATCCTTCTTCCTTACTAAAACCGGAGTAGCTGCCCATTCGGAGTTTGATACCTGTATAACATTCTTCTCCAACATATGTTTAAGATGCTCTTCTTCATCTTTTTCAAAGTGGAGTGGCGTTCTACGAAGTTTTTGCCTAATTGGTTTAGCATCTCCTGTATCTATTCTGTGCTTCACATCTCCATTAAACAAACCTATATCAAAGTCATCTTTGGAAAATACATCTTGATATTCTAACAACAAATTTCTAACTTCAACTGCTTCATATTCCTCAAGTTTTCGTATGGACCGTTCGTATAGGTCAGTTAGATGGTCTGGCAGTTGTGCGCTTGTCGTACGGGTTGTATTCACCTTTCTGATCTTTGCTGTATATTTCTCAAATGTATCTTCACCAAATAGCATCTGTACTTCAATTCCTGATCCAAATAACTGTTTTTTTCTTTAGAGTTGTCTCTTTGTCTGTTGGATTCCTGACTAAAAGATAAATGTCTTCCTCTGGTTTACACAAGGAGTTTGGTGATAAAACTTTTCCAAGATTTGGTGATGGCTGTATCACGATATCGCCTTCTGGTTTGGTATCAAGTTTCACTTGGATTAATTGTGAACTGTATGGTGGTAAAACAGTCGTTTCCGCTACTACTGCTCTATACACTTTAACGTCCCCTATTTCAGTACTTGACATCTCTGTCGCCGATATTATTTCTTTATTCAATGTTATTGTATATTGTCCATGGTCAACAATAACTCTGTTAGTTTCTAAGAAATCTAAACCAAGAATTAGCTCATCTTCTATATCTGCTACTAGCATGTTACATTCTATCTTTGATCTTCCTATTTGTAGTTCGACCTTTTCTGCAACTTCTGCTTGAATTGTTTCTGATGTACTGATACCTTTAACAACAACAGTATCCGATAGCTTTGGCTTGGTTTGTAGTTTTCTGAATAGCTCTGTATTAAGTATTGACACTTGAGCACCACTATCAATTACTCCATGACTCTTTAAACCATTTACAAGTACTGGAATATACATAGTCTTTGCATCAATCAGCGCCTTTCCTTTATACATGTATATTTCTCTGATGGTCACAGGTGGTGGTTGGCCAGTATCTGATTGGTGAACTGAAGATCGGCCTATATCTTCAGTCCGTTCCAGTTTAACTGTCTGTTTGGTGATGGTGACCTTGACCGATTCCCACCAGGTGAGTTGCTTTTACTTCTACAATCTCTTGCATAATGTCCTGGTTTACCACAGCTAAAGCAGTTTGTGTCTCTGTTGCCGCCTCCCATGTTGTTGACAGGTGAATCCGCTAACTGTCGAGGTGGTGACTTTGACCTGTTGCTGGTCATCAGTTTCCAGATATCTTTAACCATTGTTCTGGTCTCTTCTAACCCTTCTTCTGTCTTTTTCAGTCGTTGGTCCAAATTTGCAATGGATTGGTTATTCTCTCGATCAGCAAATTTCACATTTCTTATGCAAAGGTCTGATTTTGTTGGAATTTCTTCTTTTTCGTCATCAAATGTAACCCTTTTCATCTCAACTCTTTTAGCTCCAAGAATAATTCTTTGGTTTGTTATGGCACTTTTCACATACTGCATTGACTCATTTAGTGTAGTTGGATTCTTGTCCATCGCTGTGATAGCTGCCTTTTTGCCTAGTCATCCTTTCAGGAATGCATCTATGGCCACAATTTCTACAAATTCCTCTGGTGTATCAGGATACCCATCTGTTGCCATTTCTTGTGTTCTTTCTGTATATTCTTCAAGTGTCTCATCTTGGTCCTGTTTCAAGTCCTGCAACTGTCTTCTTATTATATGAGGTAGATCCCGTCTTCCGAAACGTTCATTCAACTTGTTGCAGAGTTTATCATAATCTTCTTGTACTCCTTTGGCTTTCACGCTGTAGAATTTCAGTGCCTTATCCCTCAAACATTCTATCAATTTATCAAGCCTGTTTTGTGGTGTCCATTTATATCTGTTGGCAATGTGACTAAACTGTAGAAAATAAGGTCGCCAATCTGTTTTTCCATCATAAGTTGCCAACTTTGGAGCAGATGGTCCTTCAACTCTCTTTTCACTCCTGTCCTGTAAATTACCTTTTGGAGTATATCCAGGGCCTGACTTCAATGTAGTTTTTAATGGTTTCCTGTCCTCTTGTTTACTGTAAATTCCGGATGGAAATAGCTTCTCAATCCTCTCAGTGGTGAGCCTCATTTCATCTGCTTGTTTCATTTTGTTGTCTCTCATCCGGATTTCTTCACGCATCTCATGTTCTCTTTTTTCAAAGTCTACTGACAGTGCCTCTGTATTTTCTTTATGGCCATGTTCCATTTGCTCAATGCATTTCTGAAACTTTGCATTTTGTTCAGTCAGTCTTGTTTTAAACTCATCTTGCATAATTTGCATTTGGTGTTGCATATCTTGTAACGCTACTTGCTTTTCTTGCATTCGTTGTTTCATTATGGCATTCATGCCGCTCATTTGCTCCTCTAATTCACGAACTCTTTGCTTTGGATCTATGTCTTTTTTGGTATGTTCAAGTGGTTCTGAAACAATTGCTCCTTCATCAACCAGAGGGTCCCATATGGTGTTAGGAATACCTTCAAGTAACTTCAAATCTTCTATGGTAAGTTGTCCTCTCTCCTCTCTAGCAGCTGTAATGATCCCAGCTCTCTTTGGGCCAATATTTTTTATACTCTTGAGTTCTTCATCTGTAGCAGTGTTGATATTTATTGGCTGTGGCATTTGTAGTATTCTGTTGTACACACACCAAAATATATATACGCAAAAATTGACGATCCATTAAAAAATGTGCAATTTCTCAAAATCAAAAAGTACGCGAATGAAAATAATGTCACGTGATGATCAAAATAAGTCAACATGCGAAAAATGTATACGCTATCTCAAAATGCTGAAGTACGTACAACATATCAAAATGTCGCGTAATATTCAAAATAATATCACGACAAAGTAACTTCACAAATGTGTGGAAAGAAAAGAAAAAAAAGACAAACAAACAAAAGGGGGGTCAAGGATATATAAAATATATCACTACGCAAACATCAGAACATCTGATGTACCCTTACAGGGAATAATCAAAGGTAAAGGATATAAATACTATATCAAAACGGAAACATCAGAACATCTGATGTACCTTATCAGACTATAGTAACTGGGAAAAAAGGGGGTCTCATTGTCACTTGTCTACTGAAAACAACAAAAAAATGTATTAAATATAATGTATGATCTCTACACACAGTACAAAGTGAATAATACTTCTCACTTTTTATCATATATCTCTTTAAATAAAAGAGAAAACAAGTTTTTCCCTTTTCCCAAATTTGAAAATTTGAAAAATTTGCCGCCAGATAATGTAAACAAACAGTGAGTTCGTCAAACAACTTCCGACACCAATTGTGGTGCCTTAAGTATACTTATAGATATATAAAACTTACCCAAGAGTTTCGCTGAGTACTCTTAATCTGAGAGTTACACGGTTCTGTGTACAGCACCGAATTCCAGGCTCCTACGATCAGGGAACACGTCTGTCAGTTTGGCAGTAGGTATTAACTCTAAGGGAAACCCCGATCATTCGGAACTCTCTTGACTAATTCTGTTTGATTGTATGTAACCGGCGTACTCCACACAAGCATCCATTTCTTAAAAAATGAATAGTTAACATGGACTAATATCAAATTGTTCTAAATATTTGAGGAAATAAAACAAAACATCTGTTATTCGATTTTCAGGATGTGAATTGAAGCATGGATGCAATTTTGGTACTCCTCATTACAGAATCATGGCTCGTTTGGAGGTTGATTCAAACCCTTTTTTCTATGATTCAAGATAGGTTCAAAGTTAAATTGGTGTAACTATATAATAAATACGGATACATCTACAAAACAGGCATGGGGTAATGCAAATTTATAATTGTAATGCATGGTAATACATTTTCCCAAGTAATTGCATGTAATGTGTTATGCAACAATTTTTGCATTACATTTAATTGTAATTTAATGGATTACTTCAGAAAAAAGTTGTGTAATTTCATGCATTACATTGCATTACATTGCATTACATGGCATTACTTTTTTCATATCCTATATATCATTCTTTAACAGATTGTTTGAGATTTAGCTAAAGCAGAATTTAAGATTTCTGAATTAGTTAAGAACATAATCATTTGAACATTTTTTATATATTTGAAACGCATCAAAGGAAAAGTGTTTTATTGTTGTCAAAACATCAAGGATTACCTTGTCATGATTAAATAACAGGAAAATTGACCATTGTCATAAAACACTAATTAGTTTGTTTTACAATCAATCTTTTCACCATTTTGACACTTGGTCATAAATTAAGCTCTTTGTTTACTATTTATTAGGAAAGAAATTCTCAGTAAATATTTTTGATTGGAATTATAGTAATAAAACAAATTTATCAAAGTGAAGTTTACATTAGTTAAAATAAATATAAAACTTCATCTCTGTAATTTGTTTTTAGTGAAAACACAGAGATGTATACCTTGAAACCGTTATGATGTAATAACTTAATAGTTGTATTGAAGAGACATTCTACTTCATACTTGTTAGAGGAACAGTTATTGAATATACTAGAATCTTTCGTGACTTCATATTGTTTTTTCTAAAATGAATTTTTTGTTTTCACTTAATAATATTTATAGATGTAATGTGTAATGCAATGCATTACTTTGCAAAAGTAATTGTAATTTAATGCATTACTTTGATGAATGCATGTAATTGTAATTGTAATATAATGCATGGTTTTGTCAAAGTAATTGTAATATAATGCATTACAATGCAATGTAATTCGCCCCATGCCTGCTACGAAATAAACACAGAATGGAAACTTTTGTCTGGATCATAAATAAACGTAGGTGAAAAAAACTGTCAAAATAGGTGCAAATTGGGTACCCTCACGTTACAAAACTACACCAATATTTAAAAAAAGGAAACACTAAATACAAGTATCAATAAATATTTCGGATAACAGATATTCTTCATCAGTATGATGTTAAATGAATCATATCAATCTATTCTGATTTTAATTAACCAACTTGAATGGAAAGCAAATTAAAAATCAAACGGTACCACGCTTGTATAATCTTAAAATTTCAAAGTTCACGCAGGTTTTAACTAAAGTATCTACAACAGACACTGTGTAGATATGCATTCAAAATTAATTGCACTGCACGTTCTGAAATGGTATGAATCTAAAAATATCACAGTTGGCGCATATTAAGTATGTAGATATGCAGCCAAAATAAATAGCACTTCGCGATTTGAACTACAATTTTTCTTCATCTCTTTTGATGCCAAAGTTTTTAATTTTTCTTATCGATTATCGTTTCCGAGTGGTTCTCTTCTCCCTAGACCAAATAGTGATGTGGTTGATGATGATAATAGTTAGTCGATTGAAATCTGTCTTAGTGTGGCCAGGGGATCTCAAATGTCGACTGAGAGGAATGTCTGGCTTACATTTATCGTCACTACGAACCTTTCGTAGATTTCGAAAAAAAAAAATCCACTACAGAAGTTTAACTTTCCCCTCTCCTTCTATAACTTCCCGTTTACTGTAGTATTAAAAGTTGATAAGCCCCCTTTTTCAAATTTTAAACCCGAAAAACTGCTTCTAAAAACACATTGACTTCTACATCGACATAAAAAGCATTCAAAATATAGTTTATGTAGTCCATCGTACTTCAGCGTTACCACCATCGCACTTCGGCGTTACTAACAACAAGATAGCGTCACAATGCCACTATCGCACTTCAGCGTGATTAAAAACGCACTTCAGCGTCCAGCCATCGCACATCAGCTTTACCATCGCGGTTCAGAGTCCTACATATATATAACGTCTAGATATTGGTCAACAATCTTTCTAACGAGGGCGTTGGATCGTTATAAAAAAATAAAACTGTACACTATAAAAATATTGTACAAAAAAGTGTAACGTCAGATTACCCAAATTGCACCGAGTACCCAAATTGCACCTATTCATCAAAAATAGCAGCGGGAATCTTACAAGTTTCCTTTGAGACTAAACAATTTGCATTTCCATGATTTGACATTATACACGTCTTTCAACATAGATAGGCTCTATTTGAATATACATAAAACGTTGACAGTATATATCAACTGATGATGTATTCACTAGAAAAAGTAAGATCTACGGAATCTGCAAATTAAAAACCGAACGGTACCACGCTTGTACAATCTTAAAATTTCAAAGTTCACGCAGGTTTTAACTAAAGTATCTACAACAGATACTGTGTAGATATGCATTCAAAATTAATTGCACTGCGCGTTCTGAAATTGTACGAATCTAAAAATATCACAGTTGACGCAGATTAAGTATGTAGAGATGCAGCCAAAATAAATAGCACTGCGCGATTTGAACTACAATTTTTGTTCATCTCTTTTGATGCCAAAGTTTTTAATTTTCTTATCGATAATCGTTTCAGAATGGTTCTCTTCTCCCTAGACCAAATAGTGATGTGGTTGATGATGGTAATAGTTAGTCGATTGAAATCTGTCTTAGTGTGGCCAGAGGATCTCAAATGTCGACTGACAGGAATGTCTGGCTTACATTTATCGTCACTACGATGGCCGTTCATACGTATGTGAAATGGCTGTTCTGACTCACCAGCATACTGTTTACGACATTTACACTGTTGAAGATACACGGTATTGTAGAATCATACCACAACTCTTTATTTTTATATTGCAAGTAACATTGCAAAAATATGGTATATTTCGTACCAGTGGAGTGACTGTCGCATGTGAAGCAGGATCTGCTTACCCTTCAGTAGGACCTGAGATCACCCCCAGTTTTTGGTGGGGTTCGTGTTGCTCAGTCTTTGGTTTTCTATGTTGTTTTGTGTACTGTTGTTTGTCTGTTTGTCTTTTACTTTATTAGCCATTGCGTTGTCAATTTATTTTTCGACTTATGAGTTTGAATGTCCCTTTGGTTTCCTTTGCCTCTCTCTTAAAAGTCTGGGTATTCAATATTTACCTGCAAGTCAGACATTTTTTGTTCCCACAACCCTGTCACGATCCCACTAACATAGAGCCTCGTTTAGAGGATAGATCATCTCTACCCAGAGT
This sequence comes from Mytilus coruscus, assembly GCA_017311375.1. Classification (NCBI taxonomy): domain Eukaryota; kingdom Metazoa; phylum Mollusca; class Bivalvia; order Mytilida; family Mytilidae; genus Mytilus; species Mytilus coruscus. The sequence goes on along the minus strand of CM029603.1, from coordinate 21,951,060 downwards.
ATCAGTGCTTGTTTTCCATAGGCCCAAAAGCAGAAAAGACTTTCTGGTGCATATCTACGCAGTCTCTGTTGTAAATACTTGAATGTATAAATATATATATATCCGGATATGGTGTACAAAAACCTTTGCACCTTTTGTTTACGGTATATCATCTTTTCCGCAAGTTTATTGATTCTGTATAGTATTAAATTTAAAATTAAAATCCATTTATTACATCGGTGATCCGTTTATTTGGCAGGGTTTAAGAACATTTGTTGTTCGACCTGTTAGTCAAATGCGTTTTGTTAAAATATACTTTTTCACTTTTTTGGAAAATGTTGTTTGTGCTGTATTTAGACCCCTCTTACAAGAAATTTGTTTTGCATGCACACGTATAAAAATTGCGGTTTTGATCCAACGCAATCATAGGTTGAACGTTGTTTTCAATTTAGACTTGTATATATATATAACGGTCATCCGACGGAAAAAATATCGGAATTCGTTGACTTCCATCTTCGTCAACATGTTGAAGACTTACCATCTCACATTAAAGATACAACCGATTATCTTAGAAAAATGCAGGCCTTAAATCCACTTCCCTCCGACACGACACTTGTTTCTATGGATGTCACCTCCCTCTACACAAATATTCCACATGCAGATGGCATTGATGCATGTAAAGAAGTTTGGAATTCCAGACCAGTGAATCATCCACCTACTGAATGCCTAGTCAAAATGCTCACGCTGGTACTAAAGAAAAACAACTTCACTTTTGATGGAGATCATTATTTGCAAGTTAATGGAACTGCTATGGGCACCAAAATGGCTCCATAATATGCCACCATATTCATGGGCAAATTAGAAAAACAACTCACTGAATCTTCCATCGAAAAACCGCTTTCCTGGTTTAGATTTATAGATGATGTGGATATGAAATGGAATAAAAGTGACGAGAATTTAGATACTTTCATCACTAATGCCAACAACATACATCCAAGTATCAAATTTACTCATGAGAAATCTAAATCCAAAATCGCCTTCCTCGATACTTCCAGCTCGCTCACAGATGGCTTCATATCCACAGATCTATATTCTAAACCTACTGACACTCATCAATATCTGTCCCCTAAAAGTTGCCATCCTCCTCATCTGACTAAGAGCATCCCGTACAGTCAGGCACTAAGAGTCAAGCGAATATGTTCCAACACAGAAACAACCAAAAAACAATTACGTCAACTTGAAACCCGCTTGAAGAGAAGGGGATACAAACACAGAAATATAAAAAAAAGTTTTCAGAAAGCGGAATCAATTCCTAGGAGTAACCTTTTAGAATACAAAGATAAAAAGAAAAATAAAAGGACTCCATGTGTTCTCACTTACCACCCATCCCTCAAAAACAGTTTTAGTGTCATTCGTGAGCATTGGAAAACAGTTGAAAAGAATTCCAAACTATCCAAGATTCTTCCTGAGCCTCCCATGATAGCTTTTAGGCAACCCAACAGTCTGCGGAACCTGCTAGTGCGGGCTGAAGTCTCTGATAATAGAAGTACTTCTGGAGAATGTCGTTCGTGTGAGGAAAAACGCTGCAAATGCTGCCTACAGATGCAGCATTCATCAACATTTCAAAGTAAGGCAACCGAAAATAGCTATAAGATATTTTGCAATGTTACTTGCAAAAGTATGAACGTTGTTTACATACTGGAATGTTCGGTTTGTGGCCTCCAATATGTTGGTGAGTCAAAGCAGCCTTTCCACAAACGCCTCAATGGCCATAGGAGTGATATCTCTAAGAAGCCACTTCTCCCAGTTTCTCAGCATTTCAGACAATCAGGTCACAAACTTGATGACTTTAATCGCATGAAAATCCTAGTGATTGAACAGAACATTCACTGGAGTGATACCCAGCGACAGGTTCGGGAAAGCTTTTGGATAAAGGAACTAAATGTACATCATCCAAACGGCATCAATAAGAAATACTTATTGAAGAAATAAGTTTTGTGTTTCACTCATTTTGGAATGTAAATATACACAGTCACGTATATTAGAGTATCGAGTTTTGTTTATATTATGATGTTCGAGATTATGGATTAAAATCAATAGACTAAAACTTACCTGTATTACTGATCTATTTTAACCTACAATCAGTATTGTTAAAATCATTGACACCGACGAAGGCTATTTGTTAAGCCGAAATATTTGTCAACACGATTTAATAACAACATCTTCGTATAATACCACCTTATATTAGTATCGTTGTGCAAATTTTAGACTTATATATATATATATATATATATATATATATATATATATATATATATATATATATATATATATATATATATAAATGACTGAATAATAGTCAACGATAAATCTTACGGGGCGATGGATCATATAAATATGATACAGTATACTACAAAATATAATATATAACCAGTCTAAAAGGGTACAACATCACCAAAAAATGACAATAAACGAACAAATGTAACTATAAATATTTCGGATAACAGATATCCTTCATCAATATGAGCACGATGTAAAATAAATCAGATCAAACTATTCTGATTATTAAACTAAAGCAATCTTGATTTCTATACAATAAAAAGTGAAACAGTTTTACCCGAACATCATATGTAGAGACGCTAATAAATTTTAAAATTTCAAAAACGACTCAAAGACATCCCTTAAATGAAAATAGTAATTAGAGATATAAACTGGCACAACTCTAAAATTCCAAAGTGACGTCAGTTAAGATGTTACAACAACTGTGTGTAAATTCATTCCCAAAAACAGCACTGATCGATATAAGCTGGTAAAATATGTCAAACAGAGGCTGCGTATGTATCATCCCAAATAAATAGCAGTTTTATAATGATAAGAAAATATAATAGTAAAATTTGGCTAAGGTTAAATAATTGGACGTGGATGCGTACTTGTACATCCCTCCCAAATGAAAAGAACCCTGGTATTTAAACTAGTAAAATTCCAAAAGAATCCTTAAAACTGTAAGAGTCAAGTAAGGAAGCCGGTGTAACTGGAAACAAATGATGTCAGGAAAATGAGTGATGGTAGGGAAAATGAGTGACTCATTCTATGTTTTTTCATTTATGCCCTCTGGGGAAACTGTCCTTAGCTTTCTTATCCAAAACCTTTCCCGAGCAAGTCTTTCGGCCCTTGACCAACCCTCGTTGTGGTTTATGATTGTGATTGTAAGGTTTTTGAGATCAGCTTGGGCGTGCCCTGGTGATCTCAAATGACGACTTACGGGGAGGTCGGGCATGCAAGTGTAGTCACTTCGATGACCATTCATGCGTTTGGTGAATGGCTGTTCGGATGTTGTTTATCTAGCTAGCAACAAGTACTCGTCATTTTATAACACCTCTTCTGACGAGAAAAAAGCCATACAATCGCTGAGAAACCGAGATGATATTGTGATAAAACCAGCAGACAAGGGAAGTGCCGTTGTGATAATGGACAAAGCTAACTACATCGCGGAAGCAGAGCGTCAGCTCTCTGATGAGAGATTTTATAAGAAGCTTGACTATGACCCTACTTCCGAGTTTAGTTCCAAAATTATCACTGCGTTACAAACCATGCACGATCACGGTCACATAGATGAGGATACAATCGGATATTTAAAACCAGAGAACGCCAAGCATTGTCGATTGTATCTTCTTCCCAAAATACACAAGGTTAACAACCCTGGTAGACCCATTGTATCCGCAAACGGCAAAACGAATGAGAAAATCTCGGATTTCGTAGATTTTCATTTAAGATCTCATGTAGAAAATCTTCCTTCTCACATTCAAGACACTACAGATTATCTTCGTAAAATGGAATCCATGAACCCTCTTCCTCCGGAAATCCTCCTTGTCATTTTAGATGTCACCTCATTGTATACCAACATACCTCATGATGACGGAATACAATCGTGTAAGGAAATATGGGACTCTCGCAACACCTTAGAACCACCTACCGAATGTTTAGTCCAGCTGCTCACTCTGGTTCTAAAATGCAACAATTTCACCTTTAATGGTGAACATTACCTTCAGATAAACGGGACAGCGATGGGGACGAAAATGGCACCGTCATACGCCAATATTTTCATGGGAAAATTAGAGAAAGAAATTATTTCAACATCTGTATCCAAACCTCTGTCTTGGTTCCGTTTCATCGATGATGTTGACATGAAATGGATTGAATCCCAACAAAAATTGGATGATTTTATCAGACATGCAAACAACGCACACCAGTCAATTAAATTTACATATGAAATTTCCGACTCCAAAATATCTTTCTTAGACACTACTACATCTATTAAGGACGGTGTCATATCAACAGATCTCTACTGTAAACCTACAGATAAACATCAGTACCTTTCTCCCAAAGCTGTCACCCCGAACACTGTACAAAAGTATCCCGTACAGTCAAGCTCTCAGAGTAAAGCGGATTTGCTCCTCTGAGGAGGCTGTCACTAAACGGTTACAGGAACTTCGCGGTTTTTTGACCAAACGAGGTTATAAGAAATTGGACATAGATAAGGGGTTTGCGCGTGCTAATAACAACAGCCGCAATGACCTATTACAGTACAAACAGAAGAGGCGCAGCAAAATAGTTCTGTTTGTTTTAACATACAATCCCGCCTTTACTAACCTTTCACGTTTGATCCGTGCCAATTGGCAAACTATTGCCAAGCACCCACAATTGTCCAAGATCTTTCCCAATCCTCCTGTCTTAGCTTTTCGGAGACCAGCAAGTCTCAAAGATTTATTTGTGAGAGCTGACGTCTCCTCTAATAAAAGCTGTTTAACTGCAGGATGGTGCAAGTCGTGATGATGTAACAGACGATGTCTGACTTGCCAACAATGTTGTATACCTTCTTCAGTGTCGATGTGGCATGCAGTATATTGGCGAGACAGAACAGCCATTCAACAAACGCATGAATGGTCATCGAAGTGACTACACCTGCAAGCCCGACCTCCCGTAAGTCGTCATTTGAGATCACCTGGGCACGCCCAAGCTGATCTCAAAACCTTACAATCACAATCATAGACCACAACGAGGGTTGGTCAAGGGCCGAAAGACTTGCTCGGGAAAGGTTTTGGATAAGAAAGCTAAGGACAGTTTCCCAGAGGGCATAAATGAAAAACATAGAATGAGTCACTCATTTTCCTACCATCACTCATTTTCCTGACATCATTTGTTTCCAGTTACTCCGGCTTCCTTACTTGACTCTTACAGTTTTAAGGATTCTTTTGGAATTTTACTTGTTTAAATACCAGGGTTCTTTTCATTTGGGAGGGATGTATAAGTACGCATCCACGTCCAATTATTTAACCTTAGCCAAATTTTACTATTATATTTTCTTATCATTGTAAAACTGCTATTTATTTGGGATGATAAATACGCAGCCTCTGTTTGACATATTTTACCAGCTTATATCGATCAGTGCTGTTTTTGGGAATGAATTTACACACAGTTGTTGTAACATCTTAACTGACGTCACTTTGGAATTTTAGAGTTGTGCCAGTTTATATCTCTAATTACTATTTTCATTTAAGTACTATTTTCATTTAAGGCATGTCTTTGAGTCGTTTTTGGAAATTTTAAAATTTATTAGCGTCTCTACATATGATGTTCGGGTAAAACTGTTTCACTTTTTATTGTATAGAAATCAAGATTGCTTTAGTTTAATAATCAGAATAGTTTGATCTGATTCATTTTACATCGTGCTCATATTGATGAAGGATATCTGTTATCCGAAATATTTATAGTTACATTTGTTCGTTTATTGTCATTTTTGGTGATGTTGTACCCTTTTAGACTGGTTATATATATATATATATATATATATATATATATATGCAGTACATGTGTACGTATACAACAGGTCATTTAAAACGGTTCGTGATAGAAATTTGTTGTCAAATGTCACCGTTATATTTCCAAAGCAGATTATCTGTTTATTGCAGATCATATACGACTTAAGTAAAAGTTTAGGATTAATATGATTGGGTTTTGAAATTAAAAACTTTGTACTCTTGTAGGTTAATTGGACATAAATATGGATAAAAAAAATAGGAGACATAATAAACTATCTATTCTTTATCATCAACTAGAGCTAGACAAGGATAGTTAAAATTGGTTATATGCTAGATCAATCCATAATAAAATACTGTGTTTCGTCGTAAATATATAATCATTTGTACTTGTTTAATCTTTTTTGTTCTATTCATTTGCTCTGTGTGGTTTTTTGTTGTTGTGTTTTTGTTTCTTTTGTCTTTGGGTTTTTATTGGATTTTAATGCATATTTTACTCTATAACTCTATAATGACAATTTCTACACAAAGTCATAACAACTGATTCTAATTTTTATCAATTTTATCATAGCCTAAGAATTTATCATTTCCTTTTGTTTTGTTATTGCAGCAACAAACCAGGAAATACTGATCGATATGTTACAATATTTCTTAAGTTAGTTTATATGTCAAACAAATGAATAAGTTTTGACATTGCTATCATATTTTCCGGAAGGAAAATCGTTGTTTTGGTATAATTACCACAGAAGAAAAAAAATAGAATATGCCTGAGAGAAAAGAAACATAAAACAGTAATAACGATCTAATTAGGAACGCTTATCCAACCATTTAGTCAGAAAGATAGTCTTTCCTGTCTTAACGAACGGAACCTTGGAATAAATGAGTCATTTCAAGGAATTCCCAATATGACCATAAAACAGATATCACTGGTAATCATTTACATATATTTTCCTCATGCATTATAAATCTTTTCTGATTTAAGAAAACATTTGTCTTGTCTCATGTGAATAGAAAATAAACGATTGGATAGATGTTGCAAGAAACTCTTATTTGAAAAATAGATATAGACAAATCTTCGAAATAAATTGCACGATGAGTGTCTCGACGGAGAATGAAACCGATAAGTTTTCGACAGCTGAAATTAATGGGGAAATATAACAAAATATATAGAGAATATAAATGCATTTATTTCCAATTATATTTGATGTACTATAGCTTTATATAGGCCAGCATTGAAAAAGAAACTTTAAATGATGAAAATGATAATAAAAATAAAATTTATCGGTGCATAAAAGATGCATATATATCGCAAAAATATTCAAAAATCAGAGGTTTGTATTCTTTCTCATTTATATTGTTTAACTAACATTGTACTTTAAAATGACGAAAACAAACAAAACAAATAAGTACAAAAAATATGATTAAATTACTCAACTTTGACTCAATACATCAATTTTCTATTAACTCAATATCATTTAAATCCCAATCGATGCATCGCCTGGCTTTCAAAGATTGATAACCTACCACCAGAGATAGTCGTTACAACGCTGTATATCTAGTAAGTACCAAACTCAATCTATTTCCACTGGTGGTGTAAATCGCAAGACCAACCACATCAATACTCTATGGGAAATAATCGTTACAACGCTGTACATCTACTAAGTACCAAACTCAATCTGTTTCTACTGGTGGTGTATGTCACAGGACTAACCACTTCCAACTCTATGGGAGATAATCGTTACAACGCTGTATATCTACTTAGTACCAAACTCAATCTACTTCTACTGGTGGTGTAAATCGCAGGACCAACCACATCAATACTCTACGGAAATAATCGTTACTACGCTGTACATCTACTTAGTACCAAACTCAATCTGTTTCTACTGGTGGTGTATGTCGCAGGACTAACCACTTCAATAATCTATGGGAGATAATCGTTGCAACGATGTATATCATCTTTAAGTACCACACTCAATCTAGTATGTCTACTGGTGGTGTAAATCGCAAGACCAACCAGATCAATACTCTATGGGAGATAATCGTTACAACGCTGTACATCTACTAAGTACCAAACTCAATCTGTTTCTACTGGTGGTGTATGTCGCAGGACTAACCACTTCAATAATCTATGGGAGATAATCGTTACAACGATGTTTATCATCTTTAAGTACCACACTCAATCTAGTATTTCTACTGGTGGTGTAAATCGCAGGACCAACCACATCAATACTCTACGGGAAATAATCGTTACAACGCTGTACATCTACTTAGTACCAAACTCAATCTGTTTCTACTGGTGGTGTATGTCACAGGACCAACCACTTCAATAATCTATGGAGATAATCGTTACAACGATGTATATCATCTTTAAGTACCACACTCAATCTAGTATTTCTACTGGTGGTGTAAATCGCAAGACCAACCAGATCAATACTCTATGGAAATAATCGTTACAACGCTGTACATCTACTAAGTACCAAACTCAATCTGTTTCTACTGGTGGTGTATGTCACAGGACTAACCACTTCAATAATCTATGGAGATAATCGTTACAACGATGTAAATCATCTTTAAGTACCACACTCAATCTAGTATTTCTACTGGTGGTGTAAATCGCAGGACCAACCACATCAATACTCTACGGAAATAATCGTTACAACGCTGTACATCTACTTAGTACCAAACTCAATCTGTTTCTACTGGTGGTGTATGTCACAGGACTAACCACTTCAATAATCTATGGAGATAATCGTTACAACGATGTATATCATCTTTAAGTACCACACTCAATCTAGTATTTCTACTGGTGGTGTAAATCGCAAGACCAACCAGATCAATACTCTATGGGAAATAATCGTTACAACGCTGTACATCTACTAAGTACCAAACTCAATCTGTTTCTACTGGTGGTGTATGTCACAGGACTAACCACTTCAATAATCTATGGAGATAATCGTTACAACGATGTAAATCATCTTTAAGTACCACACTCAATCTAGTATTTCTACTGGTGGTGTAAATCGCAGGACCAACCACATCAATACTCTACGGGACATAATCGTTACTACGCTGTACATCTACTTAGTACCAAACTCAATCTGTTTCTACTGGTGGTGTATGTCGCAGGACTAACCACTTCAATAATCTATGGGAGATAATCGTTGCAACGATGTATATCATCTTTAAGTACCACACTCAATCTAGTATGTCTACTGGTGGTGTAAATCGCAAGACCAACCAGATCAATACTCTATGGGAAATAATCGTTACAACGCTGTACATCTACTAAGTACCAAACTCAATCTGTTTCTACTGGTGGTGTATGTCACAGGACTAACCACTTCAATAATCTATGGAGATAATCGTTACAACGATGTAAATCATCTTTAAGTACCACACTCAATCTAGTATTTCTACTGGTGGTGTAAATCGCAGGACCAACCACATCAATACTCTACGGAAATAATCGTTACAACGCTGTACATCTACTTAGTACCAAACTCAATCTGTTTCTACTGGTGGTGTATGTCACAGGACTAACCACTTCAATAATCTATGGAGATAATCGTTACAACGATGTAAATCATCTTTAAGTACCACACTCAATCTAGTATTTCTACTGGTGGTGTAAATCGCAGGACCAACCACATCAATACTCTATGGGAAATAATCGTTACAACGCTGTACATCTACTTAGTACCAAACTCAATCTGTTTCTACTGGTGGTGTATGTCACAGGACTAACCACTTCAATAATCTATGGGAGATAATCGTTACAACGATGTATATCATCTTTAAGTACCACACTCAATCTAGTATTTCTACTGGTGGTGTAAATCGCAAGACCAACCAGATCAATACTCTATGGGAGATAATCGTTACAACGCTGTACATCTACTTAGTACCAAACTCAATCTGTTTCTACTGGTGGTGTATGTCGCAGGACTAACCACTTCAATAATCTATGGGAGATAATCGTTGCAACGATGTATATCATCTTTAAGTACCACACTCAATCTAGTATGTCTACTGGTGGTGTAAATCGCAAGACCAACCAGATCAATACTCTATGGGAGATAATCGTTACAACGCTGTACATCTACTAAGTACCAAACTCAATCTGTTTCTACTGGTGGTGTATGTCGCAGGACTAACCACTTCAATAATCTATGGGAGATAATCGTTACAACGATGTATATCATCTTTAAGTACCACACTCAATCTAGTATTTCTACTGGTGGTGTAAATCGCAAGACCAACCACATCAATACTCTGTGGGAGATAATCGTTACAAAGCTGTACATCTACTAAGTACCAAACTCAATCTGTTTCTACTGGTGGTGTATGTCACAGGACTAACCACTTCCAACTCTATGGGAGATAATCGTTACAACGCTGTATATCTACTTAGTACCAAACTCAATCTATTTCTACTGGTGGTGTAAATCGCAAGACCAACCACATCAATACTCTGTGGGAGATAATCGTTACAAAGCTGTACATCTACTAAGTACCAAACTCAATCTGTTTCTACTGGTGGTGTATGTCGCAAGACCAACCACATCAATACTCTATGGGAAATAATCCTCACAACGCTGTATATTTATTAAGTACCACAGTCAATCTTTCTCTGTTTCTACTGGTGGTTGCAAGACCAATAACTTCAATACGCTATGCTAGGAATGTTGTTCCTGATTTTTGGTATTCTCGAGCGGCAGAATCCAACCAATAGCTAGCTACCTTAGCTAGCTCCTAAACCAGCGAGCACCTTAGACCATGTTTGAAGTTATGTATTGTGCTGTGTGGTATTTTTTGCAATTCCTTCATCCGTTTTATGTATTATCCATAGAAGTTAAAATGTACATGTAGATCAGAGATTTTAGCTAATAATGCTTATAACTACCTTGTACTTTTAAATTCTATGGAAATAGATGCCATTGAAAAAAAAAGAAATGAGATCTTATGTATATATTTGTGCAGTTGTTTTGTCATGTAAAAGGTCATTAAATCTTTCTCATAACCAAATAAAACTTACTTGTTTTATAAAGAGAATCCATGCTTCGTGTAGACGTGACATTTATGTTGGTAAATCGATAATAGATGTAAAATATATATGTAATAAAGAGTATTATTATTCAAATAGTACAAAATCTCATAAAATTTAAGAAACACCACACGCAAAAACGATCTCCAATTTACCACTTTTGTTACGTATATTCATTCACATGTGTTCGACTTACATTTTTATAATTGTCGATTTGCTAGTCTCCCTTTTTCTATTATTTTGTCATTGTCAGTTACACACCAGAAAAACTAATAGGTTTATATCACAGGACAGACCACGGTATATGATTTACCAAAGACAAAGCAAAATATTTTTATGGAAATCCTGTTAAAAAAATCTGAATTTCTTAATGTTTAATGCAATGAAATAATTGAAGGCCGATAAATGTTCGTATAAAAAGTTAACTTTTAAGAGTATTTCCCAAAAGTAATAATTTATATAATCTTCCTAAAAAGAAACGAAACATCTTTAAAAGATAAGATTCGAATTGGAACATACAAATCAAATTGATTGAATATAATGTTGGATTCAAGACTTCATCTGTTATATATATATAATTGCTGAAATGTTTGCGGGGTGGTTGACGTAAGCGCGAGGCCCGATCCATTTCATCCCATTATTGAATACAAATCCAGATGATCAATATGACCAGGTAACAGAATAACAGCAGTCTTATCTAGGTACAGCAATAAGACATCTGAATGCGAACTTATGATTGCATGCATTAAGGTGTATAACCAGCTATTTGTACCCGTAGTGCGCGTTAAAAAGCATGCAATGATGAAAGTGCACATTGTCTCAAATTTTACAGGTGCTCACCGGGCAAAGCTCCTTAATTTGGCTAAAAAAAAGGCGCTACATGTTATGTTTTGACATTTAAAATCGACTAGAGGAAGTCATAGGTGCAATGTCTTTACTTAAAATCTGTAAACAAAACCTCATATTACGTGAAATGGTTATAGGCGTTTTTGAAACGTATGTTTATTTAACAGCTTTTTGCATAGTGACGAAAATAGGAGGAACGAAAACATATGGTATTGCTCTAACCAAGGGACTGACAATTGTCCCTTCACTCCTATATTTTAACGATGGTGTTACGTCGACACTATGCTCTATCTATATATACGTTTCAATTTATAAAACAAACACATTTAATAAATTTAGCCTTGCCAACCGGTTAGCTGTTTCAGTTGAATCAAGCGCATTTTGGAGTTCAAGATTCTGAACTACAGAAACTATCTGAGAGATAAAACGAATATGGTATTTACAAGTGAGTTACCTAAAACAGATCTGTCTAAATATATAATATTTACAAATCTGTGTAACTGTAAATACTTATTTCATGAGTTTTTGTCTTTTTTTAAAAAATGAGTGAAATCCTGATATGAACCAATTCAAACATTCAATCAATAAATCAAATGGACGAATAATAATGAAAGATAACACGAAATAAGGTATAAAATTGTACTTTAAGCATTAATTTTCTACATTCATGTAATCTTTATTATGTAATATTTACATGTTTTACATCCTGTATTAGCCCTTGAACAGAAACTGTATGGAGAACGCCTTTCATGCGATAATATGATGATTGAACAACAACATGCAATGTAATTTCCGTTGTGAAATTTTATATTATTGCAGAAAGAAAATCAATTATTTCATAGAAAATTTATCTTTTGGTTACAATTTTTTATATTTGTATAATAGTAGAATATTCTATTTGATGTTCCGTAGTCACCAATGCCTGGTAAATACTGTCTTTGTCTATAGGTCTTTGAAACATAGCAATTAAATAAAATCATGACCAATTACATACCAAATCTTTTGAATTCCAGTTTATTCCAGAATACAGCCGACCCACCTCCATTAACGTCAATCAGAAATCTATCTTGGCTCTATTTTTAATGCTTTGCACGAAGCTTCTGTTTAAAGCTGTATTATTGAAATGTAAAAAAATATGTTTTATAAAATAGCACAATGCTTTGTGGATCATTTTATTACCGCTAACAGTTTAGCTATTATTTACTTGATTTAAATTTCTTGCTGAAGATCGGTGGTTCTCTCCGGCCTCTTCTATAACAAAAACTGACCGCCATGGTATAGCAAATGGTGCTGAAAATGGCGTTAAACACTTACCAATCAACAAACAAACATTATTTATACTTGATATTGTCACTGAATACACGAATAAGAGACATTTTCGTAGTTGATGATATGATCTTCCAGAAAACACGGAAGGGAAGAAACGTGTTGTTACTATCATTATTATTTTCTGTAATCTTTTTTAGAAAATGATTAAACCAACCATATAATTCATATGATTCGCTACTGACCCCCTACGGATCCATAGAGGGTTAGTAATATCCAATGGGGGTGAGGCCGGAGGCCGAATCCCCTATGGATTTTATTCACCCTCTATGGTCCGTAAGGGGTCAGTAGTTAACCGTATAACGAATTTGTCACACGCTGGACTTTTTCTGCTGCGTTTTGTTGAAAAATAAACAATGAAACACAACAACATTAATAGATGACGTCACCATAAAAAGTAAACGTGACGTCATGAACCCCTATGAAATTTACAAACCCCTACGGATCCAAAGGGGGTCACCACGTGACGACTTTAAACCAATCAAAACGTGATAATTTACCCGCGGTGCGATAATAGCTTATATATGATATTATTTATGGTCGTTTGGGTAAAACAGAAGTTAATCGTCCCGAATAGATATTTCGATGGTACCAATCCTCTCCTGAAGTACTCCGAAAGGGTTAGTAGTTTCCAATCAGTTAATGACACCGGCAAGTTGTACATGACAACTTAAATACATTGCTGATTGGCATTCCGCTACAATGGCAACACTTGTCATTTGAAACACAGATCTTCCGTAACGATCAACCAAGTTCTAATGGTTTCAACTTTACTACGAGGAAACATTGTATTGTGTCTTTCTTGTAAGTACCATTCCTTGTTTAAGAAAATCCTGATTGTCAACTCAATGAAAAATGGAGTATCGTATCGACCTGGAGATATACTGGAATGTTGCCGCATGAATATGGAAAGTTCACAATATGACTCTTTTGTCATAAAGATTTAGTTCTCAACCGAATCTAACCGTGGATTTTTAAAGCCAAGATATGATGCAGACCTAGATGCAACTTTGGTATCCCTTATTTCAAGTTCAGTGAAATAGATAGTTACAACTTAGATACTACATCACTTTCAATGATTCGGCGAAAGGACGTCATCTTTATAGCGGATCATAACATTGTCCTCTTTTCATACTCCTTGAGAGGCCCCCATACTCTGTCTCATACAAATAAAGGATTAAGTCAACAAGAAGAGGAAAACAGTTAGCTTTTATAACATCTTTTTGAATTTGCATTTACAAAATCCGATCTAACATGTTGTGTAGTTTAAATCATGACTATATTCGTATACCATAAACACGTTCTTGACCGTTTTCTTGTCAAGAACGTTACACAAATATAAAGATGTAACTTTGGCATCCCTTATTTAACTCAGCGTAAATAAAAAAAAAAAATCATCATTACCGCCGTGAATATAAACAGTATTCATGTTGTATCATCAAGTCTTGAATTTATATATGTTGCTGTGCTTATCAGATATCAAAAAGATAGTCACATGTCAACACTGTTTTCAACAGTAACCAGAAAGACAGCCACTAGTCTTGTCAACACAATTTTCAACAGCTACAAAAAAAAAAGACGGCCACGTGTCAAAACAACATAATTTTAACAGCCTTTAATGTCAAAAACACAATTTTATATAAATGACATAATAATGTTTTAATAGAGCTGTTTTGAAAATATATCAATATATTTAAAACATCTACCTCCTGGTTTCTTTTTCCAATCATTAATGCTACCTTTTTCAATAAAAAAAAGTTTCTTGCGTGGTTTATTTCATACCGCTTTTCATTTTTAATTCCTTTCAAATTTCTTGTTTTGTTCAATATAAAAATAAGAAGATGTGACATGTTAGCAAATGAGGTAACTATACATCAGAGACCAAATAACGAGAACGAGAATGTAAACAACTATAGTTCATCGTATGGTCTTTAACAATGGGCAAATCTTATTCCGTACAGTATGCTACAAATGGCCTCGACATGACTAAATGTGAACCAATTCAAAAGGGAATTCTACTACATTAAATTTGTAGGTAAATTGCGATCATTTTTCATCCATTATGCATATTTTCCTCTATTCATATGGTCAATGATTTCATTCATGCATTTTAAATTAATAGACAATAGAGTGCAATAACACAGCTCTTAACTTTGTAACTATTTTTTTCTAAATAATTCTATTTATCGATAAAAGGCGACCGACAAGTCTGCATGTTCATGTTACTAGGTATTATCTTAGTAGGATACATTATCAAGTACTTAGTAAATAGAGTTTAATCCATAATGATCACTTTAGAAAGCCAATATTTCACACTTCCTCTAGTACATAAAATACAGAAACAATGACATAATCATACTAAGAGAGAAAGCAACGTGTTAATTAAAGATAACCATGCAAATCTCTATCCAATATACTCTTTTGAAATTACAAAACTGAAGTGACTAAAGGTGAAAGAATTCTTCGAAAGCTTCATTAATTTCTTTTTGGATAAATTGCAATATATTTATCATTTATCCTTTTCTGTTTTAGTTGATATTTCGTTAATATATCAATAAGACCTTAATTAAAAAGCTACTTCTACAGTAGCGTGCATTTTCCAAGCAAACTCGCCCACTGCATAGATAAAAAAAACTACATGTAATTCTATCAATAACTGCAAGGAACACCAAAAATGATCATCGCAAAGTTACTCGTCTCATTCCTCTGACTTGACCTTACATGATTACAACAATCAACGGAATGGAAATTGACTGGCCATCCGTGGCAGGGGCGGATCGAGGATTCGAGGATTAGGAGGGCATAACTGTCATTTATAGTAAAAATTCGTAGAGGGTTCCGCGGAACCATGTGCCTCGTCTGCGATTGCTGCTGTCCATTTAAAAGCGTAATGTTGACTGCCATAAACGACGACGGAATGTAGGACCGCTATGTCTCGCTTCCGCGACAAAATGTTGCGGCTCAACAAAAAAAGCATCGGCCGGAACGAGGAAAAATGGTTTTTAACGATTTTATCTAATAAACATTGATATTTTATTTTTCAAAGATGAAAATTTGCCCTCTATGCCTCCATCTGGACCCGCCACTGCCTGTACTAATTGGCACACCAGTGAAATTCCTCCACAACTAGTTAATATTCGTCAAGTTATGTATTTCATACGAATTATTTTACTATAAAACATCTTTTGCTTTCTGAAAAGGGACCAAGTGAAACTAGCTAAAACAAATAAATTGCTCCACTTACGTATGTTCTATTAACAGTTAAACGGCCGTGTTGATAAATTGATGGTATCACAAAATTAATCATTACGACCAAGTACTGTTTCTACTTATCCAGATGTTCAAAGAAGACTGTTTTAAGAAAAATTATACGGACAGCAATGGAGGACGGACTCAAAACTATGTTCAGTAGTTCTAAAGGTCAGTTAAATAACAATAATATGTATTTCAGATTTTTAAGACCAAAAGTATCCTCATTTCATGAACTTGGATTCAATCATTAAAAATCTTGTTCGCGGCTACTCGAAAGGAAAATCAATATGTGCCTTATTCTTAATCATTTATCATGCAAACGCAATAAAGGGATTAATTTGATTAATTTGTTAGATAAAAGAAACCATGCACAATGAGTCGTAGAAGTTTGCGCATCTGTTACATTTTAAGGTATACCTTTGTAATATGGCGATGATATATTCCCCGACAGATATGGGTGCATAATATTCTAACAACTTAAACAATTTTGCCTTAGTTACCTAGTACAGAGTTGATTTGCACTTTAATATATTTGTGAAGTCTACAATAGCTGTAAAATGTTTGCAGAAAGATAAATGAAACGTTGTGATTGTATTTTCAGTTTATAAACAATGTAAATGCATGTAATCCCTCAGGAAAATGTGACCTAACTCAAATATTTTGCTTTTCTTTCCATAGCCAATATTGCTATTTCTAAATGTCGTGGTTTGGTTTCCAAAGTTTAGTCTCTTGTGCAACTTTATATTCGGGAAATACGTGTCGACAAGTGCGCACGGAAAATCAGCATCCTATGTTTTTTTTTTACAGATAACAATACAATTATTGAGATGCATTATTTACCAGACTTAATTTGGCGCTTCGTGAATATATTTTACACTTATTCGATGCACCAAAAAAATAAAAAATGGAAAATGCTGAAAAAGTTTGACCCCTTAATTCCTTATCTATTGAGACAGCAGAATATGTAGTTTGAGCCTAAAGTTAACCCCTAATCTTTTTAAAAACAGTATTCTTATTAGTAGTAAAAATATTAATACTAGTTGAATTTGCATTAGAAATTAATTGTAGCAGCATGTCGTACAGAAAACAGATTAATAACAATGATTAATGTCGCTCTCACACTGCCCAATCAGTCAGTTTCAAGTAAATATAACCTCACTGCAATAACATGGCAATCCGATATACTGAAATGAAGACAAATTGATTCCTTTATTGACAGATCCTAAGTTTATATCTAACCAAATACAATCAATAACTGACAGTTCTTAAAATATATGTAAACTAATTTACTGCTGTAAACGCCCTGTATTCTAAATTATTCTGTTTGGTGGCCTCTCAGCCATGCTTCTTTTGGAATAAAATGACTCAGTGTGTGTATTGATTTTATTGAAAGCGCATCATACTCTCGTGAATGTTTTCATTTGAAGCATCTTTGTTTGACATAAGCTTTGTTGATATATACAAGAACGACGGAAAAGGAATATACAAATCGACCGAATCGTAAAAGGAATCAACACGAAACATGAGAACCTTAAGTGGTAAGTCATTTTCTAATTTGTTCCCATTTGTCATTTAGCGTTCTCCTTTCTGGCACAATTGGAATGGAATTATATTGATAAGTATTATAACATTGAGGACGTTTTTCTTATAAATATTTGTTCCATCGACTCATAATGCTATGTATGTACTATCCACTTAAAACCTTTAACAGATCAAATTGATGTTAACGGTTCTAAATTTTGTGTGTCTTTTATGCGATGTACATTTTGGAACCACACAAAGAAGAGGGTAAATGAAAGCCCTGTTTGGCCCATTTAATTCGAAAATTAAGGATATTTTTAAATCTACTTAATACCATCCATGATATAATTACATATAAGTGCATTGCATAAATTTCATTTTTACTTTAGATAGAAGTTCTCCTCTCTAAATGCTTGCATTTAAGAAAGAAAAAAAAGGGGGGTACTGCCTCTTATTATGATTTTATTATAAATATCTAGATGTGAACAATTACATATACGGAAAAGATATTTTTCCACAAAACGTCATGTACGAAGATTATACTAATTTGACACATTAATTTTGTTTTATCAAGGCTTTTGCTCATATTAAATTTCATATTTTAAAAAATATATCTGTTCATGCATGTTTTACTGCTATGGAATGTTTGTTGGTGAAATGAATTTCCATGGCCATAATCTTCAATCTTTCTGTAACGGGCAAGGACATTGATATTCGTGAAATCCATCCGTTTTAAAGCATAGAGTTTTCTCACGATGTCATAGATAGTGTAACAACAAATGGCCTTTCTCCACCAATTGTATATCATCCTATTTATTCATCAATAAAACAATTGCATAACAAAATTCGAAAAGTTTGAACAATTCTAAGTTTTTTTTTTTTTTTTTTTTTTTTTAATTTTTATCCATGATGATAGGAGAAATATCTCTACATGCGAGAATTAAGTTATAGGCCGCAATCATAAGAGAATACATGATTGACCATGATTACATCGTTATACAACCAATAGTATCATCATCAAAATCACTTTTAAATATTAAAATCTCAATTAAATAGAATTATACAGATTAAACGTGAAAACTAATCTACTGTTGCTGAAAATGTAATAACTTTTTTTTAATTATGAACTACTTTTCAATAAACAAAAACAGTCAATAGCAGAAACAATCATAACATAAAATCAAATGAAAAGTTATTAAATGATACATAAAATAAAATATAATATTGTCTTTTGTGCATACTTAAGTGGAATCGATGAATGTTTCCCACACCTTGTATATTGAATATGAATAAAATGTTTGATTGATTGAGTATTGCTTAAAGTTGAGTCATATCGCAACGAGAGTCTTTTATAATTATTTGACCATAAGAATTTAATGTTTTCTTGTGGGGTATACGTCAACGAGACAGCAACAAAGCTTCTTAAAAAAGAAGAAAAATATCTACGATCTTCAAAAAGACAAGACAAGTTCTAAATCGACCCGAGTCTAGAAAAGTGATGAATAAATTAACGGAGCATAATAAAGATCTGCTATCAATTCTGAAATCCCTTATGACTATAAATGTACATAAACATCTTTATATTTGACAACTTTACAGCAGACGGTATCCATCGGATAAGCTTGGGTTATACAGAGCTAACACCACAATTTATATATATGTACGTTGATATTTAGACGAATAATTATACAGTATATACTAGTAAATGTTATCCCTACGACACTTTTCGTCTCGAGACAGTTTCTTGTCTCATTCATTTTAAATTTAACTGTCGAGAGTGGAGAAATACCGTATCGCACGAGAAACGATGGCAGAGTCTACTTTTCTAATAATTTTGACTATAAGTAAGGTATATTATCTTTCTTTTTCAATGGTCTTTAAAAAAATCCTTTTTTATATTTGGCGTCATCAAGCATGTCGCCTTTCTGCGTGACGTCACAATAAAGAATCAGGAGGAAGGCTAGAAAATTTTACGTCATAATTTTGACCAATGATGTACTGAGAGGAACCGACCACATGTGCACATATCGATTGTAAAAATATAATCAGTCGTTCGGGAAAGTACATGTATAGATATGCAAAGAATAAGAGAAATAAAAGACACCCACGGACAATTTCCCTGGCTTTTTATTAGACAGAAACACGAACACTCGGCAAGATTAGATTTTTGAGATGTCAATCAGCATTTGAATCTCGATTATCATAATAATAAAAGATTCGGAAAAAACGTAAAAATGAAATGAAAATCAGTACAGTAGCTTTTTGATACCGGTATACTGGTAGAATATATATATAGGTAATAAAAGGACAAGTGCAAGTGCAAGGAAAACAATAACAAACAATATATAATGAAAGAATACTCGCAGTTACTTTAAAGATGTCAGACCCCTATCTATTCAACCATTTTTTTTTTCAATTTTCACAGCTCTCTAAATACTTACCTAAGGTAAGTTTAACTTCATAGAAACCAGGTATATCACGAATTGTGCATGTACCACCGTTCTTCGTGCCAATTTTCAACCAACGTTTAAAGTCTTGTAGTGAAACACAACCGTTTGGAAGGCAAATACTACTAAAAATAGCCCCTGGTTTTCTGGAAATCTTAAATAAGTATACTATGGAGTGCATTGATCCTCAATTTTTAAAGCAAACTCATCGACAAGTAAACTTTGGCTCAAGATGGTATAAATATATTTCTATTTCACCAAAAGTTTCATTTCTGCAAATGTGTTGGTTAGTTTAAGTAAACAGTGACATCAAAAGCGAGAGTTTTGTCTGGGAAGGGCTACTTTATCATATGTTCTAAATTGGAGTGAGTGAATTGCTGGTCTGACATCGATGGCTGGTCATCTGAGGAGATTTCAAAACAGTGTCTTGAATAGCACACGAAGAAACAACCTTGTGCAATGCCCAGAATAAGACTTCTAACCAATTTTTGATAACGACATCTCTTTCTTAGGAACGTTATAACAATACAAATATTACAGTTACTGAAATCTAAGACGTAAATACAAATATGGGCACATCGAACAAACTGAAAAATGAAATTCCATAAAAAGGCGTCAACGAAACACTAAAACCATTGAAAAGAAAAACAATACTAGTAATAGAAAAGGAAAGGTCGTCCGTTGGTGACACCTGGATTTTGTCAGGAAAATTACCATATTAGGAAATTTTATTATAAAGGTCTAAATAAAGACAATGGACACTACAAACTTATGATTGAGTAAAGATGGGGTTTTCAGACAAGGAGAGAGAGTTCGATGATGAAACAAATTGATGTGAATATAATCAATCTTTGCAGTATGTCAGGTCATTATTATTCATTGAATCCAACCATTTTAATGCCAAGACTTTTCTCATTAGAAGCTATAGTTTTTGCCAAAAAAAAAAAAAACAAACAAACAAACAAAAAAAACCAAACAAAAATCCCAACAAAAACACCTATATATCTTGAAATTAACTAAAATTTTGATATATATGCATGTTCAGTGTGAGCCAAGGCTCCGTATTGAAGGCCGTACATTGACCTATAATGGTTTACTTTATAAATTGTTATTTGATGGAGAGTTGTCTCATTGGCACTCACACCACATCTTCTTATATCTATTTATAAGTACATTCGTAAATGAACATGAATACAGATAGATGTGGGTATACGCCAATGAGTTCTAATGTCCCTAATGTATACACAAGTTTTGGTTTGATTAAACAGAAACTATTTAAGATCTCCAATCAACGCCTAATTCTTCATTTTAGAATTGTGATAAAATTCTAAGGATTATTATTGAATAGATGTTTGATATTGAAAAATAAAAGTCGAAATGGAGAAGGACAGGTAATTTCTGAGTAATTAAAAGAAAAAACAAACTATTGTTTTGATGCGTTCCATGTGTTTTTCAGGATTTACCTTTATCAGCAACGCTCAGAACCATGCTCAGACACATAGGCAAGAATGGATGGACTAAAAGTCTGAGGGTTTATTTAAAGTTGTACTGTTTCATTAAAAACATTAGCATTCAACAGTTGACTAAAATTGGGGTCTTGATTTCGAATCATTAAGAAATGGGAAACATCAGTTTAAACGTTCGAAGTCGTGACCTTAACTTCACCTTGGGGAGCCTTAGGCTCAGTTGCTTCTTTGTTGACAACAAACTTCTATTTAAAAATCCCAATGGAAAACAAACACACAATCTGAAATAGGTTGAAACAAGCATGTTAGATATACGTCGCCATACCAATGCGTATACAGATATTTCATGATTATTTTGCTGCTTTAATAAAGATGCATGGCAGTTTCAAATCATAACTGTTATCTTTATAAAGACTGTTATATATTTGTTTTACCTTTTTCATAAATAGGATCTTATTATGTTTTTATCAAAACTCCTCCAAACAGAAACTTCCTATTTTCAAACAATAATTCTCATTGACAAGCAATTCATTTTTGGCCGAATTAGCATGTACATGGTTTTTTACAATATCGATCAAAATGTCTGATCTTTCCATTAATGAAAAGCATATTTCATTTATGACAAAATCCGTTTATAAAAAAAAGATGATTTTTATCAAAAGATATTACATACTATATAATGTTTTATTCATACATGAACATTTATCATTTATATATCAGATAATATATATATATATATATTTGAAAGTATTATACAGCAATCAATAAATTATATCTTATACGCTTGTATTCTTTGTCTGATTTATACACATATGATGTTACAAAGATGAAATCTTACCGTTTCTCTTGTAACAGCTAGAGCAAAAGGAGTCTTTTTACAGTATACCATGTTTTTTGTCGTAAAAATAATATAAAAGTAGGAAATCTGTCTCGATTACACACAAAGGAATGCAGACAATAAAGGACAATAAAAAGGAGACGATTGTGATTCTGAAAAATGAGACCTGTCTTCGTTGTTGGTTTGCACATATATGAGATTATATCCGACCTATTTTTTTGTGTGTATTTCATTTAAACGCGATAAACAAAACGATCTATGAGTAATGAGTTTATTCACCAGAGACCAAGGGACAAGGTTGTTTAACTATTGGGTACTGTACGACAGAGACCAAGGGACGAGGTTATTTAAGAAGGAATTGCTCTGATTGGAAAAAATATATTTTGTTTAAGCGAATCCCTTTCACAGATTATCAAGGTCACATTGAATACCTAAATGCCATCTAGGAATTACAAGAGGAGCTTAAATTATCATACTATCATTTTTTTTTAATGACATCATACCTTATATGAAAAATAACAAAGCAATATGACATTATAGGTATTAATTGAAATGTACGTAATGATAAAACTGTATTCTTTATTATATATACATTGGTGTTAATATTCAGTTTACAAGTAATGACCCTGTTTAAACGAAAAACACATATCAGATGGTCTGTATCAGTTAGGATTCCCAATATAGACATTAATGAATGAATATTTTAAAACAGATAAATGATACAGACAAAATATAAATGGATATGAAACAGAGACAGTTTTTATCGTGATGTTATATGCAGCAAAATTGTAGCCCTATTTCTGATAGTCAGTCGTTTCGTTTACAGATCGCCATTCCTTTGGGAAATCATGCTGAATTGATAATAGTTATGCTTCTGTCTATTCCAACTTAAGTGTAGAAAAGACAATTCCATTCCATAAACAAATCTGATGGAATCTGGTTATAATATGTATTGCAAATTGATCCACGGAACGTGATTTCCAATTTGAAAATTGCTCAAGTGAATTGAATTGGAATAAGTTATATAGCAATGAGTAACGGGTTTAATAAAAGTCCTTAATGCCATTGAAAAAAAGTTAATTGATTTAAATAGTTATTTTAATCAACTGATCTAAAAAAAAAATTAAATGGGTTCTTTGTAATTTCCCTATTTTGCATTTCTGATTAAGCCAAATAACTGCCTTTAACATGAGTGGTATGCTATTATAGGTATTTGCCTTACCAATTCATTTCCTTTAAACCGTTCAATATATATCCTTGTTACCGATGAAACTTTCATTACTGGTAACATATATTTTAGAATAAGATTTATGTATTATCGTTAGAGTTACTGACCCCACGTTGATACACGTGGTAATTGACTATGTCCGGTAATTTGTTGATGCTCATAAGAGTTACGGATCCTAGTTGATACACATGATAATTGACTATGTCCAGTAATTTGTTGATGCTCATAAGAGTTACGGATCCTAGTTGATACACATGATAATTGACTATGTCCAGTAATTTGTTGATGGTCATAAGAGTTACTGACCCCAGTTGATACTCATAGTAATAGACTTATGTCAAATAATTTGTTGATGCTCATAAGAGTTACTGACCCCAGTTGATACACATGATAATTGACTATGTCCAGTAATTTGTTGATGCTCATAAGAGTTACTGACCCCAGGTGATACTCTTAGTAATAGACTTATGTCAAATAATTTGTTGATGCTCATGAGAGTTACTGACCCCAGGTGATACTCTTAGTAATAGACTTATGTCAAATAATTTGTTGATGCTCATAAGAGTTACTGACCCCAGTTGATACTCATAGTAATAGACTTATGTCAAATAATTTGTTGATGCTCATAAGAGTTACTGACCCCAGTTGATACACATGATAATTGTGATATGTCCAGTAATTTGTTGATGCTCATAAGAGTTACTGACCCCAGTTGATACACATGGTAATTGACTATGTCCAATAATTAGTTGATGCTCATTAGAGTTACTGACCCCAGTTGATACACTTGGTACTTGACCATGTCCAATAATTAGTTGATGCTTATAAGAGTTACTGACCCAAGTTGATACATATGGTAATTGACCATATCCAGTAATTAGTTGATGCTCATTAGAGTTACTGGCCCCAGTTGATACACATGGTAATTGACTATGTCCAGTAATGATTGACATCCGATAAATCTTTGTGGATAATGATTGTGTTTCTTCTCACTTCATTTGTGTGATTATTTGTCTGATTAAAAAAGACATTGATAAACTGGTATTTGCATATCCGACAACAAAACCAAACGGAACCGTCTGGAACAAATCTCATTTGTGTTGTTTATGTCTACGTGAAGGTATATTATGATGAAATAAAATAGATTTAAGTCTGTGGTATAGCGACAAACATTGTGAATACAAGGTATTGCACGACACCATTAGTATTGATGAATCTGTTTTTTTTTTTGTAAAAATGCGATAAATATAATTTCTGTAAAGTGTGTATGTTCTGCAACCAATGATAAACACTCTGTTCTCTTATATTAAGTATAAGACAACAATACATTGTGTGCTCTCCCTTTTGTCACTTTGAACATACAAAGTAGATATAAACTAATCTACAAATTGAATACTTTTACTTTTCGTAATATTATCAAAGAAATGTGTGCTACCTTAACCGTAATTTGCGACTGGAATATTGTTGTGCGCCATTCCGATTGTTCGTCAATTTATATATCCTCAGCCAATTCTTCCATCAGATATATGATTTGTTCGCGGAACACCTCTCACACTTTTTCAGAACATATCATTATATATGTAAAGGGGTGCGTTATATATAAGGTTTTAATTTGGATAAAATTTGAACAAAATTACTGACTTCTGGAAATAAGTTGCTTTATGTGAAGTTTGGCTAATATTTAAAGATAATTGTGTAGATTTATGTCCAAAGTAGAACTCGTATTTCCATCAATATACGTCAAAGATAATACAGGCAAAACAAATGAACGAGTTACAATTCACTGTTCATTTCCGTTTCCATGTGATGTCTAATGAAAATGATTGGAAATAGTGTTTAATTTCATTACTCAACATTACTAAACACATTTCATAAAACCAAATACAAAGGAAAGGAGGTACTTCAACTGCTGTTCTTTATCTTCATCTATATATTTTTTTATAGCAATGATAATTTCATAAATTATTTCAGTTTAATCGACCAAATTAATGAAAATATTGCCACTGTTGGGTTGCGGTATAATGGTTTAAAACTTATCTTTTAAAAAAATCGGCAAGTTGAATCACTCGATTTTTGAACTTGTTGAGGTTTTTCCATTTTTAGTCTGTTGCATTCCATTTGTTCTAATGTCTTCGGCCTTTGTCTTTGGACAGTTGACCAATACACTTAAGCGTGACAACAGTGAATTCAGATGGACCTTAAGAATTGAAGAATAGTTTACAATTCTTAGCTTCTACAAATCATCTGAATAGTGAAGGAGGGAATTGTCGTTGGCCATACTATATCAAGGATCATATAGATGAACCATTGAACAAAAAGTTTAGCACATATTAAGATTTTCCTTAGTTGTATAAGTAACTTTTTATAATGTTTTAGTTGAGTAGAAATTGCACAATTTTTTTTTTTTTTTTTTTTGTTACGATAATCTATAAATTGTTATGTTTAAAAGAAATTTAATATTACCTGATACACTGATAATTATAATGTTATTAGTTTCTGTTTTGGTCTCGTCGTTTCGAAGTGTTTACTGTCCAAGAATTTGCTAATTTTGTTAACCAAGAAATATAACTTTAAGTATCCTATTATAACATAAAAATTGAATATAACTACCGAATAGATTCATTAGATAATAAGGAACAAACACATCAAATTCGTGTCAGTTTGCGTTGTATTCTTAATTGCTATTCAGCAGATGTGGTCTTTTTCACCTCAGGCATGTACCATTCAGAATATAGCCGAGATCTAATTATACATACTTGTACAATTGTCATACACATCTGCTTACATAAAATTGCATATAACACAAAACAAGAGGTGCCGGAATAGGAATAGCCGACCGGGATTTTGACTAAACTTATACATTTCGATTAATCACAAACACTTTCTGAAAGTTAAGAAAATTGAAAACATCAAGAAATTTTTCAAAGAAACTATAGCTGTGAAATATCCAATCATATTTTGGTTTCATTTAAACAAAGTTTGCAATAACATCTTCCATGGTTCAAAGGTTACAACAACAAAAAATACTATATCTTTGTATTTGTATTTGTATAACAAGGTACTTTTGTTAGTTATGTTCACAAGCGGGGCCTCCTATGAACTAGTTCTTCACCATAATGACAATCCTTTGTTAGGGTGTACGATAAGTTATTTGATCTAAATTTCTATTTTTGTCACATTTGTTCATTCCTTTGGTGTCGACACTTTGATATTTGTATTTTGTCTTGTTCTCCTTTTATTCATATGGCTACAGTCCACGTATCATATGTTAAAAATTGCAACTTTTAAGCGTCTAAGTTGATTGGATTGTACAATAAGCCATTCAAATCCTTAACAAATGGGACAACCGTCTATACTATTTGTATTTTTTTCCCCTTTCCCTTGATAGTGATATTTCGTTTCTCTTTCTCATCGAATATCAATTTCTTAGTTAGTTCGATATTAATGAGTTTGTAGTGATGTTTCAGATTTCAGTGAACATAAATTGGTCGAAAGTTTGATAGAAGTGGTAATAGATATACCTTTGTTAGGGTGTTCGATAAGTTATTTGATCTAAATTTTCTATTTTTTGTCACATTTGTTCATCCCTTTGGTGCCAACACTTTTTTTTTTATCTTTGTATTTTGTCCTGTTCTCCTTTTATTCATATGGCTACAGTCCAGGTATCGTATGTTAAAAAATGGTAACTTTTAAGCCTCTAAACTTTGATTGGATTTTACAATAAGTTGTTCAAACCCTTTAACAAATGGGACAACCGTCTATGCTACATGTATTGTTTTCCTCTCGATTCCTTGATAGTGATATTTCGTTTCTCTTTCTCATCGAATATCAATTTCTTAGTTAGTTCGATATTAATGAGTTTGTAGTGATGTTTCAGATTTCAGTAAACATAAATTGGTCGAAAGTTTGATAGAAGTGGTAATAGATATACCTTTGTTAGGGTGTTCGATAAGCTATTTGATCTAAATTTTCTATTTTTGTCACATTTGTTCATCCCTTTGGTGCCAACACTTTTTTTGATCTTTGTATTTTGTCCTGTTCTCCTTTTATTTGACTTTTACACTTTACACAAGTATTCCCATTCCAAACTAAAAGACAAATTGAAAGAGTTGGTATTACTTTGTTTCATTAAAAGAATGGCGAACGTAGATACAAGTATCTTGTCTTGGGAGGATAAATCCTACTTTGTAAAGAATCACTCTGATTCAAACAAAAATTCTCTGAAACTGACATTATCAAGATGCTTGATTTCTTGATTGACAACATATTTGTTACGTTTGGAGGACGTGTTTTTCAACAGACTGTCGGAATTCCAATGGGAACCAATTGTGCCCCTCTTCTTGCCGACTTGTTTCTTTATTATTATGAGGCTGACTTCATACAGGAACTTCTTAGGAAGAAAGATAAGAAGTTAGCAATATCCTTTAACTCTACGTTCCGCTATATAGATGATGTTCTCTCACTAAATAATACAAAATTTGGTGACTATGTTGAACGAATCTATCCCATCGAACTAGAGATAAAGGATACTACAGATACAGTTAAATCTGCCTCATATCTTGACTTACATCTAGAAATTGACAATGAGGGTCGGTTGAAAACAAAACTTTATGACAAAAGAGATGATTTCAGCTTCCCAATTGTGAACTTTCCATTTCTATGTAGCAACATTCCAGCAGCGCCTGCATACGGAGTATATATCTCCCAATTGATACGATATTCCCGGGCTTGTGTTTCCTATCATGATTTCTTTGATAGAGGATTGCTGCTCACAAGGAAGCTATTAAACCAAGAGTTCCAAATGGTGAAGTTGAAGTCATCCCTTCGTAAATTTTACGGACGCCATCACGAGTTGGTTGACCGTTATGGAATAACCGTTTCACAGATGATATCGGATATGTTCCTTATGTCGTAACTACAATACCCTCCCTTTTCACGAATATGACTTACCGAATTAGACTATTTACCGGATTTAATAACATAAGCAACACGACGGGTGCCACATGTGGAGCAGGATCTGCTTACCCTTCCGGAGCACCTGAGATCACCCCAGTTTTTGGTGGGGTTCGTGTTGCTTAGTCTTTGGTTTTCTGTGTTGTGTCATCTGTACTACTGTCTGTTTGTCTTTTATTTTTGGCCATGGCGTTGTCAGTTTGTTTTCGATCTATGAGTTTGACTGTCCCTCTGGTATCTTTCGTCCTCTTTATTCATATGGCTACAGTCCAGGTATCGTATGTTAAAAATGGTAAATTTTAAGCCTCTAAACCTTGATTGGATTTTACAATAAGATGTTCAAACCCTTTAACAAATGGGACAACCGTCTATACTACATGTATTGTTTCCTCCTCTCGATTCCTTGATAGTGATATTTCGTTTCCTTCTCATCGAATATCAATTTTCAGTTAGTTCAATATTTATCATCTCCGCTAGTCAAGGGTTACGATCCAATCCCTCAACTCCACCCTTGGCGTATTAAGATATAATTTCGGATCCAACAATGATTTCCATTGGTCGCAGTTATGACTGGTTGCATCCAATCAAAAAGCGCATTTAAGATGATCACGTGTAAATGTGGAAAATGTAAATTAATTATTGCCACGCGCTGATTGTGTAACAAGTCTTTACCTTCAAAACATAGGACGGTATTAAGTGACAATTAAAAAGCTCTTAATCAACTAATTGAAGTTCCTGGATATGTTTTAAATGTTGGAATGGCAACATATATTTTCGGTTCCTGCTTCAAGAATTTTGTTAACACTAGACACATGCAACCATTTTTACATCTCAGTCCGCACTGACGAGAGTTCAAGTGTTGACATTGGTCAAGAATGATGTAGTCGGAAAGGGCAAGACTATTATCTACCGTTAGATGGCGCAGCATTGTAATAAAAAATGTTGACTTAATCTGCCAAGGGTGGAGAAGAGGGGCTGGATCGTAACCCTTGGCTAGCGAAGATGGATATTTATATGTTTGTAGTGATTTTGCAGATTTCTGTGAACATAAATTGGTCAAAAGTTTAATAGAAGTTGTAATAGATATATATTGATTAAATTTGGAATTATTATCCCTGTACAGAAATTTGATCAATTTTAAAATGTACTTTAAACATTCAGATTTTTATGGTATTAGAATCTATAAAACAAAAACAGTTTTGAGAATTTGTTCTTCAAATATTTGTTTTGGCTTAATAGACCAATTAATGTGAATTATAGCTATTCTCTGTTATTTTGAATTATTCCATATGTTTTGATATTAAAATTGATTCCGTTATTTACAGTTTGAAACATGACACTTAAATATTTCATTTAACCTTTTTATTTTTTAATATGATATGTAAACAATTTTGATTGCAAAGTTTTGTTTTCTTTGAATGATATTTATTTACAACTGAAACGTTTATTATCGAGATCGAACAAACTGTATATATATGTTAACACTAGAATTTCAGTATAATATTGTAAACTACATATGATTATAAACGATCTGTCTTAGTATGAGAGCTTTCGCACATAATCTTCGAGGCGAAGAGTACACAAATTGTCATTAATTCTGAGAATTATCCTGTATTGTTATGAATTGCAGTGTATGGCAGACCTCAGTAAAGATAGATAAGACGACTGTTCGTTTTTTTCTTTTTTTTTTTGGAGAATGATGTTCTTCTGGCCCCTTTTTCCGTGCTTCCTTTCGATCGCTGATCTGATGAGTCAAGCCCTTAGCAACTGATTTTTGCAGTTTGTTCTTCTGTTGTGCTGTTAAACTGATGTCTCATTTAAAGGGAGGCGTTGGAGGCCGCTCACTATCATGTTTAACCCAGTCACATTCTTTACGTGCCTGTCCCAAGTCAGGAACCTGTAAATAAATGATTGTCATTGGTTTCTTTTTATCATTTGGTTTTCTTTATAAATCAGGCCGTTGGTTTTCTCGTCTGAATTGTTTTACATTTTTTCATTTCTTTTATAGCTCATTTTACGGTATGGGGTTTTCTCTTTGTTGAAGGTCTTAATGTAAACCGCAGTTGCTTCTATCCATGTCCTTTGGTCTATTGTTGTCTCATTGGCAATACTATCTCGTCTTCTTATTTTTATATTGATCGACATATTTCCAACAGAGCTGAGTGTCTCCATAAAGTCTTTGAAAGCAGACACCTATAACTTATTAAGCAGTATTACTTAATGTTTGATGGTCGTGCTTTATTAGCTTTTTCAGAGATTTTTTTCTATTTCACCGATCGTTTTCAGTTGTATAATACAGTATTATTTCTAGAAAGTTGAAAAAAATGATTATTGTATTCTTCCATGTAGACCTATTATAGGGAAAGTTTAATGTCAGTCTGTTAAATTGGAGACAGATCACTGCATTAGTTACGACCTGAAGTCACTTTGGATTCAAATTGAATTAAAGGGTGAATCGATTATTGTTGATATAAATGTTCAAAGTTAAACATAAAATAAGTTGATTCAACGTCTATATGTTTATACTTTTATTGTCTTAGAAATTATATATTAGCAAAATAATTTCGGATTAAGAAGAGACTAGCTTAAAAGTATGGTCTCACGATCTTCTTTCCAATGATATATTCAAACATTAATGCAGCCATGTTGCAAAGATGCTATCGCAACTGTAACCAAATGTAATGTTTTATCCGCAGTTCTAATCTGACATGTACTTCCTTGGAAAACATGTTTGACGCTGTCAACTACGACAAAAACTGTCTGAAAAAAATATATTTATTAAATCCTCGCTTGATATTAGTCGTAGACAAGACAAAAACTAAGTATATGATAAAAACCGAAAAGATTGTATCATCAAAACTGATAGTTAGTTGTTCGGTTAACACATTGATACACTTCAAAACGCTACCATCCAGACTATCCGGTGATAAAAAAGAACACATACATATTTTTTAACCTGTGACATCGTTTTAAAAACATATTTCTAATTAATCAAATCAAAAGATATCTTGAATCGTAGTTTGCTAGAAATAATTGGAATTAAATTGTATGCATGTTAAGCTAAGTATAGGTAGCGGTATTTTTAGTTTATTTATGTCTGTGTCCTGGTTGGTTGGTTGGTATTAAAAATTTGACTTGACGCTAAACAAATGAAAAAGACACGATCCCAGGTTACATAAGGTAACTGCAGGTATGTTTTAATGATTCTAAGAAGTCAATAAATATCCCACAACGCAAAAATACATTCCTGACATGTCAGCGAAAGACCTTTGTTTTTATTCTATACTTTTTTCAAAAATCAATTTTTACAAGTCGGAAAAGGTTTAAATGACAAGTTCGTAAAGATTGATTGACACATATTTTCATTGCTTAATAAGCAGTCACTAGTTTTCTAATAACAAGCTGTAATTTATCAGCTTATGGAAGGATTACACTAAAACTTTCTGATTACGCTCATTACAAGACAAGACAAGACAATTTATATATAACAACTTAGGCACACATATAAGGAGCTACAAGAGGATAACACATGTATACATTAACACATACATACTTATACTTTCGCAAGCAGGTTAAACTATAAATAAATTAGCGATATAATTCATTACAACTAAAGTATACACCAATAAGTTGAAGTTTTGCAATACTTTGATATACAATGTGAACACAATTTATATGTACATGTATTATATCTAGGAAGTTTATTCCAATGACACATCAAAAAGTGCTTAAATAGGTGATCGCTTGAGGTTTTCATAAACTTTGACTTATATAAAAAAAAAAAAAAAAAATAGAAAAATTCCAGCACTTTAATGAAGGAAATGATCTTTTCAATTTTTATCTATCCTAATACATACGTGTATTTGTACGTAAATTTCACTTGAATCATTTCTGGAAAAATGTGTCTAGTATTTCTATAAAAGACTTAAAAGTACATATCATAGCTGTCAATATTTCTTTTGAATTGATATATAACTTACAGGGTCACATTATTTTGAACTTAATTTTATATGTAGGCTCTAAATCTTGTCGATTCCTAAGTTGATTGATAAATTCCATAGAGATGTAGAAACATATGACGCCAACAAAGTCATCGTCAATATTCAACACAATCTTCTAAATTTTGAAGCAATTTTTATAACGATGTTATTATTCTCTCTATATCTAATTTTGAGATAAAAACGTTGTCACTCATTTTAGTGAATACATAGTCATTTTAATATACCTTGAATATAACTAGTCCTCCTGAAAATATCCCAATAGATTTTTAGTCGCCATAATACAATATGTCAGTTATTGTTTGAACTATAGCTTTATATTTTTTTTCTTCAAAGTATAATTGTTCTGATGATATGAAACAAAAAGACTTCTATCATTAAATCGATCGTACGGCTACTTACTTAACAAGAGATCAATTTGTCCGGTTAGTTTAATTATTCAGAACGCTTGGTCAAATATTGCTAAGAGCTTTTGCCAATTTATAAAGTGTTAAGTAGGTGATAGAACAATGGAAGAGAAATTTTACTGGTTTATATAACGAGGTTGATGTTCAGTAATGTTTAAAAATCATTTAACATGTTTATTACAGTGTCTGTAAAATCACTGGTAAACCTTAAAGTTATTTAATTTTCTTATTTACAAATAATAAAAGAGTTATGCGGTTATAGATTTAAGAAAATCATTTTGAATTAAGGAAGGGTTCTCTTTTATGTATAGCTGTGAGTCCTTGTCCGAGTTTGGATATAAGTTTTAGTCCTTTTCGGTCAAAACTGCTCTTCAAAAGTTTTTTTTTTTTTTATTCTTAAATTTTAGCATCGAGCGTCACTGAAGAGACATTTATTGTCGAAAAAGATATCGTGTGTAGTATAACAACTGACACCGTAAATGTCATGCATAATCAAAATCGTTAATCAAAACACACTGAAACGTTCCATTTGCATAATTTGCCTATTGACCTTCCTCGCAGCTTTGTTATTTCCAAGGTATTTGTCGTAACCTTCCACATTCAGATGCATATTTCTAAAGCCAGAATGTATTATAAATTCCGGATGATTATACACTGTGGTAAATTCTAGAGGAAGTAATCTAAATTCTTATCACACTTTCACAGAGAAGATTGTATTAAACCGTTTATATAAACCCAGTCAGTAATTAAGTGATGTGACACAATCGGAATAAAAAGAAACACCAAATAATCAATTCCGTCATTAGAAAGAACTCCACGGAGCTCAACAATTTAATCAGAGGCTATATACCACTATAGGAGATGAGACAGTGTCATATCATGATTTCTACAACTGTTGCCCTTTCGGGAGAACAGAAAAGTTTAAAATATCCTTTGTTAGGATGATTGCAAATTGTTTTTTATTGCATGGTGATGATGGGTGACATTTTCTCCTTTTAAACTTACTGTGTGATTAACATTGACCCAATGACAAAATAACTGGCTACTAGGCTGGTGATACCCTCGGGTATTTGTAACATTAACGGTACCAATTTTTCTGCATCAGATGCGCATTTCGACAATAAATGTTTCTGCAGTGATGCTCGATCCCAAAATATTTTAAATTCCAAATCCTATAAAAAAAAAATGGAAGAGCTCTTAACAAAAAAGTATAGCCAAAGCCGGACAAGGAATCGGAGCTTTACATGAGGGAGATATATTCCTTACTTTTAAATAATTTTCAAAATTTTATAATCGTAAATTTTAATAACACAAATCATTTACATTTAATTCACCACTCATTTGGTCAGCCTTCAGTTTGTCTTTCATTCTAACATTGAAATAGTGAAACAGACAGTTTTTCATTTTTCTTCGTTACTTATTTTTGTTTGAAGGATTGAAGAACATAACCAGTATTGCAATTTCAGAGGTGAAATGAGAGATCTTATTAGCCGACTTCTGCTCCCACTTAACGCTTTGTCGAAACACACCATTTTAAGATACAGTATAAAAACTCGAAAAAGAATCAGATACATTATCGTACGCAGATAGCAATATACCATTAGGTAAAATGAATAAGAATAAGACTAATTTAGCTTTTTTTTATCGATTCATAACGCGAGTATTAGTATATTTCACATTTCCGCGATTTACATGTTTATATGTCTATAGTTTCTATTTTCCCAAAATTGGTATTGACGTTTTGGTAAAAATTGGCAAAGCTTGAAAAATAAATTGCCTAGAATTAAGCACTAATATAGTTGGACAGAAATAAAGAAGAAGATACCAAAGGGACAATCAAAAATCATGAGACGAAAACAAAACAAAAAACAATACCTTGTCAGAAATAGAACAACGACTAAAAACAATCAACAGTCTACAACACACAGTTTTCGTTTGTACACTATACTTAAACGAATTGGTAAGTTGTACTGAAACATCTATGTTGTGTCATGGTTAAATTTGTTTGCATGTATGAAAATCTCTATTCTATAAACCGTAATGATGTGTAAATAAGGAGAGGGAAGATACCAAAGGGGCATTCTAAAATCATGAGTCCAGTTTAAGGAGAACAGCTAGCCTCTACTGCAACATCCGGTCAGTGACCGAACAATAACTTTCATGTTACAGAGATTACAGGGTATGAAGTTCTTAGTCCCTCCAAAACACGCCCCGTTGAAAATATACAACAACTATCAAATAAAAAAAATTTGTCATTTGAGCATATTATCTATATAATCATGACATCAAAATTTCAATAATTGCTAAACAATGCGGTTGAAGACTTTTTTGTATCAAAAGTAAAACATTGGCTATTGAAATGAAGAACAGGGATATGAATTTGTGATTTATGCTTGTAATATTTTTCGAAATATTCGCAAAAATATGCCAGTTTTTTTCAGCTCCTGTTTGTTATTATTTTTCTCTAAACATCTGATTTCAAATCCATTCCTTTATTATAAAAGCAATGTATTTAAAAAAAAAGGTGGACTTACCATCTACTTATTTTTAAAATGATTTCTTTTTTCCCATTTTTGTAATGTTCATATATATATATATATTCCCTTGATGAAGCTGCTATAGATTTAACCATTGATTTGAGGTCGGAAAAAATGTCAATTTTTACTTTTATTCAAAATCATCATATCTATAATGATCTATAATTAACAAACTATTCCTTGTGACTAGATAGAATTTATCATTTGGACAGCAGAATGTTGCACAAACTCGAGCCATGACTATAAAGAGGATAATAAAACATCGGGAAATCAGGAAAACGATAGTGAGTTTACCTGATATGTCTAGTTTTAACCAGTTTGTATTTTTTTGCTATTCCTGTTAATCCCTTTCATGTCTTGTGGAAATGGTATCATTAATGTTGAATCAATTTAATTGGAAATATTTCAGGTGAAAATTTTTTTGTTTTTTGTTTTTTGTTTTGATTGTCATTGTCTCAAGTTTGCTTTTTAAACTTGCTTCCAATCCCACTTTCACCCAGTTTTCTACCAGGTGTGAGTGGAACAGGATTTTCTTATATTTGTAGAGAACTTAGTACTTTATATGTTCTACTTATAGATATATGTATAAAAGGGAATTTGAATAAATTGTGCCGGGGAAAAAAATCGAAAAAGTGACCCACAAAACATGCCCTTTACATTTTTACTTTTTCCTTTTTGATTTGTTTTGCATTATCCCGTTAACTTATTTGCCTTTATTTTAGTTATCTTCTATTTCCTTTGTCAACTCAGCCTTAATCATATTCGACTGTACACAGACACAACATAAACAAAAATGCATGTTGGAACCAAGCCAATGTTACCATCTTGTACAGGTTTCGATACTTTAAATTACAAAAAGTTCTTAACGAGATATACGATGAACTATGACAAGTTTTCAGTTTTCTCTGAGTTCCTTTATTAGATAAGTTTTACAGAAAAAGGGATTGTTCCAATTACTTGGCAGGACAGAGGTTGTCTGATTTGGCTTATCGAACACTGAGGGATTGGCAAGTCTAATTTGCTGACTCCAGTCCACATGACAATACAGTACTTTTATGTAATCAGTTTACTGCAATAGAACAAACGTAATTCTGTGATCTTATTATATTATTTCCTTGAAATTTCGTATCGAGTGAAATCACAACGAATCAAGATTTTTACAATAAGTTGAACAAAGGTTAATTTTTTGGTCAAACACCAACCCCTTTTGTCAGATTGGTCAAACACCAACCCCTTTTGTCAGATTGGTCAAACACCAACCCCTTTTGTCAGATTGGTCAAACACCAACCCCTTTTGTCAGATTGGTCAAACACCAACCCCTTTTGTCAGATTGTTGCATGAGCACAAAGGGCAAAAAAAAAAGAAGAAAACAAAATTGTGTAAAAAAGTCCTTAAAAGATATTTCAATATTCCTTCACCCTTCTAGTACAAACCATAGCTTCTTGCTTTAATATTCCTTCGTTTGTATATTTCGGATTCGCCATAAACAAAAACAATAAGAACTTTCTAAGCCATGTAAAATGTCTTGCATAGTTTCAGACAGTTCTTTGGATATTCCCCCTTTAATTGAACTGCATACGCATTGCTTGAGTCAGAAACGTGTCCTCATGTACAGTTACAATCGAATAAGACCTGCATATAGCATACATGTCCTTAACTTATGTGCTATTGATATCGCATTTTACGCAGACCGTTACAGTTAAGGTACATTTTATTTCCTCATTGTACATAATAAAATGACTGATTTGACATAATACATCATCATCACTATAATAGAATGAAAATAACTCATTCATTCCGTTAAAACTACATCAGTAATAATGCATTTGAATAGACGATCTAGTAACAAACTGTAAATATTGCTTAGTGCAAGACACCAAAATGATTAAAATTCATTAACTGTCAGAGATATGACATCCCTAATGACCTATACGTTTTTGACAAAAGTATGATATATTTACTTGCAGTTGCTTGCTTTTCTCTGAAGAAGTAGAGATTGATATTCGATTTATCCCAAAAATTTATTTTATTCAACACGACAACAAAGAAAATGCTAAATAGAGGAATGACCATGCTTTCTTGACGTTTGTTGTTTTCCTTTGCCAATACGAAAATAATATAATTTGATACTCAGGACGACGAAATCTTTAGTTGGCATTTTTACCTTCTTTGACATAATAATTCATAGACCCAGAATAAAAAAAACCAGACATTTTGCTAGAGAACTGAAAAGGTTCCCGTTAGGAAGGATAATACATGATATAATAGATTAGCCTTTGTTACTTTGAGAGAGAGAAATAAACTCAAATTGTGTATGTTTAGTATGATTTAGTATATTCAGTTGAATAAATAATATTAATTTCGTCTACCTAGAGATATATTAAAATGTCTCCATTATTTGTGTTTCACTAAAAAAAAGTACCAAGGAGAACAATAAAAACAGTCAAACAGACAACACCATGATCAAATGTTAAACGACAAAACGCCAAAGACAGAATACTTAATTAACGATTGAGCAACACTGTCGCAACAAAAATGAGGACTTGTATACATGTGATCTGGAGGACTAGCAGTCCCTGCTTCACTAGTGGCACGCTTCGAGTTGTTTATGGCAAGTTAAAATCAAGTGAAAAGTTGCAATCGAAGATGTCATAATTGGGGAAAAGAGAATAGGATTGTGGCTATGACAAATGTAATATATCCAGGGACAGAAATATTGAATAACGGTCAACTAAATCATAAAGCCGTCATTAAAACTTTCAATTTCAGGCCCTAGTCAAGATATATTACAGACCTATATGTACCATATGGTCACAAAACTTTGACTTTTTTCAATAAGTTGGCTGGATAAATATAGCACATGGATTTCTTCCTCTAAAATCATACTTATTATATGAACATTTTCAATAATAAGTACTATTACACTGATGTTATTTATGATTTCCAATTATTCCTGGTAAACAATCGGTTAATCCAAAATTCACCGGAAATCCTTATTTTTATTTGTTTTTGTAATAATTTATTTAAATCTTTCTCTTTTTTGGTTATGGCCCATCCTGTACAGCTCCTGGAATCATGTAAACGTGCTAACACCATCTAAAAAAATGACTCTTGCTTCTTTGTCATGATTCCTTTTTATTATCAATTTTACATAATTTCAAAGTTGCTTTCGTTGAATCACTGCTGTCTTGTTCCTTCGAACCATCTAAAAAGTGGAAAGTGTTTTCATACACAAATTCATAAATGTTTGATCGTGTGTATGAAATTTTTCTTCTGTGTGATTTTACTTGACCATTTAATTTAACTTGACAGACGTGAACACTTAAAATTGTTTAATGAATATTCGCTAGTAAACAATTTGTGCTTCTTCTTCAATCATCATTGCCTGAACATACTATGTTGATCAATATTTAATGCCAATTTTATACTATGTATGGTTAATGGACAAAAAGGGTGTGAATATCAGGCTTATGTGCGAAAAAGTGTATGTTTGCTTTGCCAGTACCTATTTACAATCTCTCATAACAAACTAATCAATATTAGATGTTGTAACTTGTTGCTTACTGTAGTAACACATCTATTTTATTTTATTTCAGACAAGATGTAACGGAAGAATCATGCATGTTCATTTTGAGCAGAATAACACAACACGGTCAGAGTGTACAATACACTCGCTATCATGGATGGGAAAGGTTCCAGATACCCTGCCAGAAGACGAAGGGGGATGGAAATTAAACAGGAATCAGTATTACATGGAGGGATGGTTGGCAGGAGGCAATGGTAAAGGAGTGGTCGGTGTTACCTTCACAACCAGCCATTGTAGGAAGTACGATCCTCCCCAAAGGTCAAATTTTAACCTACGAGGACATAGAAGTGAAGTAAGTTTCTTCAGATTATTTCAAATTAAAAAATTAAAGATAATGATTTACCACTGTTAAAACTTATACTCAATGAAATTCAACAAGGATAAGGTCATGCATCAACATTTTTTTCAATTTTCATAATTTTCAACCAAATAGATAACAAAAATATTTTCCGAGAATATCATTTTGCCGAAAACATATAAACAAGTCAGGTTGTGTTTATGTTTAAATCAGGTCTTGCTTGTTGACAAGAAACAATGATTAAATTAATTTTCTGAACTAATCTAATAAGCTTTTAAATATCAAATTATATGCCATTCGTTTTATATCCCCAGTTGCCGTTATATTATTACATATTCAACTATCCTATCTATTGATTTACATAATTCTATAGCCCAACTAAGAAAGAGAAAAAAGAACTTTATTGAGCAATAACAGTACGTGTTTTACTCACGAAAGGGAAATGTTGATGAGCAATATGATGAATGCCAGATAAAAACACTACTCTAAACAGAATTAAAAAATCATAAAGAATCATTTTGTTAATGCACCAGAGTCATTTATATCGTCTAATGTACGATATTTGACTTAATTTAATTGAAAATTCGGAAATGGTATCCAACATGTCCAAGTGAAAATATATTTAATGACAAACTTTTATAAATGTGAAATAACTTTGAACAAATCAGATTTTTCTTAACCTTTTTCATATGAATATATCGCATTATGTTATTGATTGAAAAGCTCATGAAATAAATGAACAAAAGTTTGGTTAGAGTTAAATCAATACTTACAGCTATATAAAAATAAATATTAACAGATAGCACTGCGAACATCTTTGCATGATGTTATTGGAAAATAATTTCGCCTCAGGTTTAAAATATGTTTTAATCTACTATTGCTGTTAAGTTGAAAATCTGTTGACTTGTTTCTACCTTTCAATTTCAAAGAATAGTTTACAACTAAATAAAGCCCATGTGGAAAAAATAGTTTCCCTTAAAGTGTTGTATACGCACTGTTCATACAACAACTTGGAAAAATGCATTAATGAGAAAAGAGAAAGAATGTTTTATAGAAATAAAAAATCTATAAGATATGCCAATCTCTTAATCGCGGGTCTAAAGGATTTGTGAATAGAATTAAAGAGACAAGCAATCGTAAGCCGTTATACTTAATCTATAATGGACGAAACACCATTATGATTAAAGTATTGACAACCACCACGAGGTAACTGACTTGGGGACAATCACATGCACATTTTTCAAAATTTCTGCTGTTATGCTTCAAGAAGTGTGCAATTGAAGAAACACGAATTGATGGTATCCAGATTATTATTATGAATCATTCAAAAACATAATATTTTTTGAATTTCTAAAAATTACCAGGTTATTAGGTTCGATTTCCAAATTGTCAAATTTTACCGTTAAAAAGTAAAGAATGAAAAATCAGCAAAACTCTCTTATTCATACTTGGAAAGCTTTGTATGCTTTGATCTAAGCCCTTAGTTTTTTGGGCACGTAGAAGAGTTGCGAAGAGTCAAAATTGGCCCTAAAATTCTATCATTTTAAACTTCAGTTTTTGAAGTAAAAAGTTGATGAGAGAATATGTTAAAACAACTGACAAAATCAAAATCAAGGAACTCTAAGTAATGATGTTATTATGACGTCGTAATTGTTTCTTATGAAAATCATAATTGTTAATAAATTTCTGGATAAATTTTGATAGTCTTTCTACAGACGACATTATTCACATGCATGGACTACCCTCATCTTTTTGGGACGTGTATCCTACCAATTTACATTTTTGTATCAAATTTATTTTGAGTCAAGGTTTGGTTAATGATTAAATATTCGAACTTTTGATTTGAAAAAAAATAGTTGTGTATTTTCATATATAATTTTATTTATTCCAATTTCTAACTGTATTCGTGAGATAGAAGACGTTTAGAAAATGAATTAAAATAATGGTTAATTAAAAGTGTCTCAAAATATAGAATATTTTCCATTATAAATGGGAATTGGTGTACTAGCAGGGTTCCAAAGCTTGCGTCCCTGGGCTGCTTATGGTTACTGTACATCAGGTGTTATATAATAAAAATATGTTAAAATTGAAGAAAAAGAAAAAGAAAAACAGTGTGGCCAATGTGTTTTAGATGGATGCAGACCTCATACATGTATTTAAACACGAAATATGGCTAAAATACAATACTTGTAAAGCTGTCAACATTGCCTATAATAATCTGTAGGCAGTAAAAATGTCTAGTTTATCTAAATGTGCATATTTCAGATCGTTACAATTTTTTTCAATTTTTAGACTAAAAAATAAGCCTTCCTGGTACTAATCCTGTCTATTAAGCATCAAATTCTAGTTTAATTTTCATTGTGGTAGCTGTCCCTGTAATTACTTTTGATGAAATATAATTCCTTTAAAATTGATTCTTGGAGAATTACATTTAAAGTTTTGATTTCAATGTCTGTCTTTCTTTTATGAGAGTTTACATCTTTAATATTAAAAATATTGCGTTTCAAGGAGTTCTTCCCCTTTGAGGGATACCACAAGAAAATTGATTTTCATATTTTTATATACTTGTTTATTTGTTGACTGGGCCAACTTTTTCATTGTTTTTATAAGTTTCATCAACATTTTTGCTTTCCCTTTTGAACCTCTCTAATCAGTTGATTTGTGGTTAGAGATCTACCAGACCCATAATAAATTGTTAAGTAATTTTTCTTCCCTTTTGTCAATATATGGAGATTTACCGTAAAATGTGATATACAGTGCAATTCTAGTCAGATAACTCATTTTGTCGATTTAATGACCCCCATGATGATATACCGATATTTATATCCAGAAGATCCCAACAAGATTTGTTGACCATCAAGCTATAGCGACATTATCAGAATGTCTCTCATTCATTTGTGTTAGACTAGACGTAAACTCTATTACTGCCAAATCCTTGTTGGAATATATATTTGTTTTATTATCCTTTATTCCGAACAAAGCAGCCACAAGGAACAAATATTTATCGATCCAATTTACAAGAATGATATATTGTCGTCTTCTTTGTCATTATTGATCAAACAAAAGCATGAGCGTCACTGTCAGGTCGTCTTTGGAGACGCTTTGTCTCTCCTTCTATTAATTACCTAACTGAACCCAGTTATGCTCCTGTTAAACTCTACATTTCATCATATGTCTTCATGCAAAGGGAAAATTTCTCCATATTTATAATTTTTATATTTTCCGACGTTCGGTCCTGTTCTGATGCCTTGAAATGCAATTTAATATCAAAATTTTTTGGATAGTAACAAAATAAAATATGATACAACATAAAACTACTGGAATTGATTTCATAAATTACCGGAAAAATATCTGCAGAAGAAGTCTTTATCGTTAGAATTTGGTTAAGTAGTGTTCAGAAAATAAATAAACGTGTATACTATTTAAAATACAAAGATCAAAAAGGCACATTTACAGATTTATCATTATTCTCATTTTATCAATGGGAAAATAGTATAGAAAAAAGGGTATAAATATACCTTAATTGACAAAATAATATTTGTCATGCGTATTTAAGTATTACAATATTGCAGTTTTTTTTATGTACATTTGCTTTTAGTAAACATTGAAAATATCTGCTTTTGTTATAATAAAACACCCATGCAACCACGCATCCCATATTGCAAGATAGGACCCGACACTACTTTAGTGTTTCGGCAGTTAAGCTTGGGATGGTCATTTTAAGATGCATTATTTGAATATAATCAAATATGAAAGTTATACATGTATATATTGATATATTTATATTTAAATTCTTCTTCAATATATCTAGTTATTATGACAGATCTGCCATCATCAGGGTCCAACTGTCAATTTTATGTTTAAGTCTTTAACTTTGATCTACAAAGCATATCTCCAACACTTTTGTGTTTGCTATGTATATATGGATTATATTTAGTTATTAAAACTAATGGAATAATTTGTTTTCTTTTGATTTGTTTTGTTGTAGTAATTCAGTACGGTCAATTGATAAAGCATCAGTAATACTGTCATCTATTTCAACGCTATCATAACCCCTATCTAATAATTTCACTTTGAAATTAGTTAGATTGTTTATTAATTGTCGACATGGTAAAGTTAATAGAGTTACTGTTTACAAAACTTTGAATTGTTCTAAATTCTTACCCAGAAATATATTACCTATTATTTGCGAAACGTTTCGGGATTTTGGTCCTCAATGCTCTTCTACGTCGTACTTTATATCCTTTACCTTTTAAATTCGAGCGTCACT
Organism: Mytilus coruscus; assembly: GCA_017311375.1. Lineage (NCBI taxonomy): Eukaryota > Metazoa > Mollusca > Bivalvia > Mytilida > Mytilidae > Mytilus > Mytilus coruscus. The sequence continues at coordinate 21,907,247 of CM029603.1, read as the reverse complement.
GATGAGTCTTGTAGACGGAACGCGCGTCTGGCGTACAAAATTATAAGCCTGGTATCTTTGATGAGTTTATTTTTCGATACCACTGCTGGTGGACTTTAAGCTCTCGACCAATGAAACTTATTTTAAAAATTATAAAATTGACTTATTCTGTTCATTAGTCATGCGTCGACATGGTAAAGTTAATAGAGTTACTGTTTACAAAACTTTGAATTGTTCTAAATTCTTACCCAGAAATATATTACCTATTATTTGCGAAACGTTTCGGGATTTTTGGTCCTCAATGCTCTTCTACGTCGTACTTTATATCCTTTTACCTTTTTAAATTCGAGCGTCACTGATGAGTCTTGTAGACGGAACGCGCGTCTGGCGTACAAAATTATAAGCCTGGTATCTTTGATGAGTTTATTTTTTCGATACCACTGCTGGTGGACTTTAAGCTCTCGACCAATGAAACTTATTTTAATAATTATAAAATTGACTTATTATTGGGCTAATAAGGGTATAATCTGTTCATTAGTCAGCGCTTCGGTTCTGACAAGATTTATAACATACTATTCTTTTCCCTGTCGATTAATTAAAAGAAATTATTAAGTTACTAAGGCCCAAACTTCCTGAGGTAAAATTGACCGTAGATGAATCTGGCTTTTATTTTTATATCCCTATTGGTCATGTAGAGCAGAACATATTTATACTCCACTGGTTTTGAAATGTTTGAGTGTTCTTAATTAAGGTAACTCCAGAAGGTATTCGACTGCATACTTTATGGAGTGTTATTTTTATCTCTGTGATGTCATTACATTGGAGATTAAGCTTAAGTTTTTACTTGCCGTATGATTTACATGTCGTCTCTTATTCGATGTTTTATGAAGATTATCAATAAAACTCAGAGTATATTCTTTTCCTGTAAACTTTTGTCATTTTTGAGCCAGTAGATGGGCCTAAATGCATCTACTTCTTTCTTAGCATCTGTTTTCACTGTTTGTGTTGTATCGATAGCTCCTTGACGTTTTCTTTGTTACTTTTGGATTGTTCCCGTGTAATATTCTGTAAGTTACTCCTCTCGAATCAGTTGTTCTAACTAGTGCAAACTGCTTTATGATAAAAAAAAACTGACACAGTTAATTCATGCTAAAACATATGCAGTAGATGATTTTGTTATTTTGTAGTTCGTATCGCGCCATATAATAGAAATGCTTTAATCTGCTTGCATTTCATTTGACGCAATTCTTCCTTGTCTTAAGTACCAATGAAACACCAAATACATTGTATTGCAGTAATGCTTTTCAATGTTTTCCTGAAGAACCAAAAGTATAGTTCATGTCGTTTTTTCCTTCATTAATCTGCACATATATCGATGATATTTTCATCATTGGGTTCAAATTATTGGTTTCGGTATTTTTTGTCATTTACATTGATTACAACGATCAAAGTAATAAAGGGATTTCAGTTTATTTAAAGAAATATTACAAAGACTCGGAAACGCTCAAGATTGAGCTACGTTAACTTGAATAATCAACAAATCATCTAAATATCATGTTAGCAAGAATAATCAAACGAATGATTTTTTAACATTTGACAATATTCTTTAATCGATATCATAGTATGTTGATTTTTAAGCATTTGTCACAATTTTGTGAGAATCTGAGGAATCATAAAAAAAGAAACGAATATTGATTTGTAAATAATAAATGTCTTCAGAAAATTTTGATTCAAATAAAATAAAGTTAATCAAATGTAGAAAATTCAGGCAACGGAGTCACGCAAAAAATAATGATATGAATGGGACTCGTCAAATGTATTCAACAAAAGTTGGCCTTTGGTTGTCGCTTCAAACATTTTTACGTATTTATACATTCTTGGCTTTCAAATGTTTAGAAAAAAGTAAAATAACAGAAATACCAAACTCCAAGGAAAATTCAAAACGTAAAGTCCCTTATCAAATGGTAAAATCATAAGCACAAACACATCAAACGAAAAGAAAACAACAGTCACATTGAAACGCTGCCTCCCTGGTGTTAGAGTCGGCCACCAGAGATCACAGGGTCACACAGAAAAAGAAGATAAAGGTTCTGTAAGGTGTTAGGTTCGACGTCCAATGTTTACCGTCGGACCAAAACACGTTACAGAAAGGGAAATCGTTTATTTGTGATTGTTTATATATATTCTGAATTATGAATTAAAATCTCCGAATAAATAGTTTCATATTTTATTAGTGCTCAAAATAAACAACGGCGGAAGAATCGGTCTTTCAGGGTTCTGTCACTGGTCTGTTCGGGTTCCCGGTAATGGTTGGGCTTACAGTATACAAACAAACTTTTGATAATAACCAGGTAATAATTTATAATTCAACCGTTAAGTAACCAGGTGGTCCCTTATTTGGAATCTTTCAATAATCCCAATCTAAGTATATTATCACCATTCCACATTATACAGCATGGACTTATTATCATAAAAACATCTAAAACAAATATTAAGTACAGAAAGCAACAATTTTACCACAGTCATTAACAACCTTACTTAGGACTGTCATTAACCGCCTTAGCACCGTCCTCAACAACTTTATTTAGTACTGTCACTAACAACATTGTGGGTCTCATTGGGGTCTAAGCGTGACGCGGGATTGCCGATTTTTTGTAAGCGTGACACGTGAAAGTCAAATTATTGTGCCGTGAAAACGGGAAATGAAGTCTAGCGGGACACGGGAAATTACAAAAAAATGAGAATTGCTTACGTACATAGTGTAAGCGGGATACGGGAATCTGACAAAACAGTAAGCGGGATCCGGGATCAGAACCCCCCAATGAGACCCCCAACATTAGCACCCTCACCGGCAATATTATTTAGTCTCATCATTCATAAAAATAATTACTATTACTAACAAACTTAATCACTGTCAATTGCAAAACTATTTAATACCACCACCCACAATCTTAGCACCGTCACCGGAAACCGTATTTAGCACCGTCACCCACAACCTTAGCACCGTCACCGGTCACCTGATTTAGCACCGGCACCGACAACCTTAGACAAAAAAAAATTAAATATTATTATATACAGTATTTACTAACTTTCAACGCTTGATTATAATTATCAGACATCGTTTACACTCTATTTGAATTTGCCGCTTTCTAACTTTTTCAACCCAACAATCCGTCGGTTCCTACTTGGGGTGTTTAACGACCTTGACTGGCTGTTAAGCCCTCGCACGGTCGGCATCCGTCGGTTCTGGTGTTCTGGTGTTGCTTTTGCTTTTATACTTCCGACTGACCAATGGCAGAGCTTGTTACATAGTGTTTACCAATCGGCAACTATGGATCATATAAGGGAAATTCCCGCAATGTTGATATTATTTGTAAACATGGAGTGATCTTCATCAATATAGATAGTTTTCGTTTTTAAATTTATTAGTAGATCATTAGAAGAGATTGGTCTGGGTTTATTTTCAAACCAGGTAACTAACAAATGCAAATATTTCCTTTTGGTGCTAATATTGTAAGTGCGCAAATGAAAATTAAATCCCACGGAACAATTGTCAATCTTTATTTTAACAAACCAATCTCTGCGCGAGTCTTTCATGCAGTTTTAATTATATTTTATAGCAGATATCAATTTAGCGAACTAACGTGGATATTCTGTTTACTATGTCATAAACAAGTAGGACGAGCATTTGCCGTAATGATACAGAGAAAATATGGAGGCCGTACGTACAACAAAACTTCTTGACATACACCAATCTACTGTGTTTTAGTTATCATACCTTGAAACAACAGCCAAAATAACCAATTGTAGTTCTTATATTATTTCCAACATTGATCCTCTCATTAACATCTACCCCTTATTCTCCATAATTTCAAGAAACTATCAAGATATAGGTTTACTATAAAAGGGGAAGGCCGGCATTACATTATTCCTGACTTGGTACAGGCATTTCCTTATATAGAAAATGGTGGATTTAACCTGGTTTTATAGCTAGCTAAACCTCTCACTTTTATGACAGTCGCTTAGAATTCCATTATATTGACAATAATGTGTGAGCAAATCAAACAGACATAATAGGTAAAATTGATTAGGTTTGAGTATTCCTGATAAAGGTAAACCCATGTAAAAGCTCTTCGGATCAACGAAATTTATAATGTGTAATTTCATTTAAAAGCAAAACAATACAGGTGTCTTTTATCCATACTGAAGAAATATCTCTAGAATTAACAGTGCAAAATTGGCACAGGATAAAAAATGCTGAACAGACCGGTTCAAACGAGTTTAAATTTTATTTCTGTAAAATGTTTCCTTGTATCTAGAACAAATTCTCAGCTCGAAGCTAACCTTGCGTTTATATCGTTCATTTTAAATTCGATTTCATATCTATTTGTCTTATGTTATTACAATATTGCACAAGTCGTATGCCAGTGACAAGTATTGTTGGGTAGTTGACGCCAAAATAATATCATTATGAACTTTTAACCATATTTTTCTCTTGTATGAGACCACCCTCTCTGTAAATTTACTAAAAATAAAATGTTGAATTTTTCGAAACACTAATGTTTTTAATCCTAAATATGGATTGCCTTATCCATATTTGGCACACTTTTTTCAGTTTTTAAAGTTGTTACACTTTTTACTTGATTTTGACTTTCAACTGTTTATTTTAAACGCCACTGATGAGTTTAATGTAGATGAACCGCGCGTCTGGTGTACAAAATTATAAGCCTGGTATCTTTGCTGAGTTTTTACAACCACGGGGTTGATGCCACTGCTGGTTGACGTTTCGTTCCCGAGGGTATCACCAGCCCAGTAGTCAGCAGTTTTTGAGTTGACTTGTAATATCATTGATATGTTCATTTTCTGTAAAGTTAACTTAAAATGCTGAATTGTTCGTATTTGCACAACTTCCGAAATTTTTTTATCTCATTTTATACTTCTTATACTTCTTTTCAAAAACATGACTAGAAACGTCCATATAAAGATAGCTAATTGTTAATGAGGGTCGGTTGAAAACAAAACTTTACGACAAAAGAGATTTCAGCTTCCCTATTGTAAAACCTTCTATGTAGCAACTTTTCAGCAGCGCCTGCATACGGAGTATATATCTCCCAGTTGATACGATATTCCAAGACTTGTATTTCTTATCATGATTTCCTTGATAACGAATGGCTGCTCACAAGGAAGCTATTACACCAAGAGTTCCAATTGGTGATGTTGAAATCATCCCTTCGTAAATTTTACGGACGCCCTCACGAGTTGGTTGGTCGTTATGGAATATCTGTTTCGCAGGTGAATACGGATATGTTTCAATTTTCGTAACTACAATCCCGTCCCCTTTTCCACGAATGTGGATGACCTGGGTTTGTACTTGCATGAGCAACACGACGGATGCCACATGTGGAACGAACATGATCTGCTTACCCTTCCGGAGTACCTGAGATCACCCCCAGTTTTTGGTTTTCTATGTTGTGTTTTGAGTACTGTTGTTTGTCTGTTGATCTTTTTCATTTTTAGCCATGGCGTTGTCAGTTTATTTTCGATAAGTTTGAATGTTCCTTTAGTATCTTTCGCCTCTTTTTATGGAAATCAAATGCATGTCCGATTTAAGATATTTTATTAATTCGCTGTACATTATTAGTGTAATCAATACAGAATATTGTTTGTTTTTGCAATAATTTTGTTAGTATGTAGAGCGATATGTTACATTTTATAATATTCGAATGAATAACTATTCAGATAGTTGATGCTGACTACAAAATATATAGAAAGAGAGCAATTTATTCAATAGAAGTCAAATCAAGCAAATTTTAGATAATTAAGCAAATCAGTCACGTAAATTTGGGAAAATAAGATAATCAAACACAGACATGAATTTTAAAACAATTTTAGTATTGTAGTGGTTTCCATAGCAGAAATGTTTTTACTAAATTTTGTGTTGTTCATAGCACGATTCTCGTGATTTTTCAGAGGGAGGAAAAAGCAACACTCAATATATTCTTATCAATCAAAACAGATGTAGTCTTTACTTGTTTGACACTGTAGGATACCACCGGGATATTCGTATACATTCAAATGAAATCACGCAAAATCACACAATCTCAAGGAATGATAAAAGGAAATCTTCAAACATCAATTTTCCATTTAAAAGTTAAAATTGTAAGGATGTTATGTACATTGACAAGTACAATAATTGCTTTGTTGATTTACAAACCGTTTTCCTTTTTGTTCTTTACAAGTTGCTTATTTGAACTGGTTTTATGTCGTGTTCTTAACTTGTTTACGTTTTGTAATTGCCATATCACGTTTATATAAGGTCTTTAAAGCCACAAATTGAAAGGAGGGAGTTCAACGGATAAAAAAAGTACTGATAGGAAAACATAAAATGATTCGTTTCATCGAAAGAATGAGTGAATAAAGAAATTTCCAGGAAATATTCCAATGACGAATGTCATCATTGTGGAATTATCAGTGAATAATCAATACTAATGGCAATAAAGATTTGTTATATGTAACAAAGTGTCATTACAAGGCATGGATAGTACACTTCAGTAATTACATTCTCGTCATACCAGTCTTGTGTTTCTCCAGGACTAGCTAATATGGATTGCATATAACTTCATTTTCCTCGTGTTCGAATATTTTAAACAGATTTATAAAGTTAAATTTAAAGACATGAGTACAGACAATATAAAGACATGAGGACAGACAATATAAAGACATGAGGACAGACAAAATAAAGACATGAGGACAGACAATATAAAGACATGAGGACAGACAATATAAAGAGAAGGAAAGAGAATGGTCTACCGTTAAACATAAAACTTACCGTAGAGGAACGCGATGCTTGAAAAAATAGATCATGAACTCGCGTGTTCTGAGAAAAATGAGAGCCGTCCCTGTTCTGTAATTATGAATCCAGTAATTCAAAATTGAAATCAAATTTTAAGTTTGCATCATTTATGTATTAAAATTTAAATCGGCCATCTTGGACCTCAAATGATGTGTATAGATTTTTGCTGAAATTACCTAACTTAAATAGAGAAAATTACTTTCCTACACAAAAAATAATTTTTTCATCAATTTTTAAGATTTTGTTAAGAATGATAATTAAACTTAGAAAATTTAATTTAAGGCCGTAAATTAGTGTTTTGCTATGAAGCATGACGTTTTCTTTTTTAAATTCGTGAAAGTATTTTTATAAAAACTGCCTTCTGGTTTATTATCTAAAAATTCTATCATCTATTTATTCGCTCTGGGAATACATGACAAATTGTGTTTCTTTACATCTACACTCCTTACTGTGGTGGTGATACCTTCATGAACTAGTGATCCACCAGTATTTTTAACTTATAAATAGAAGAGACATTTACAATACACTTTTAAAAAACGATGAAACGATGAAATAACATACTAGTCAACAAAACACTACCAAGAAAACTAAAGAATGAGCAGCACGAACAAACATACCAACAAGCGGTTCCTCAGGTACTGCGGGAAGGTGAGCATACACGAACAAACATACCAACAAACGGTTCCTCAGGTACTGCGGGAGGGTGAGCATACACGAACAAACATACCAACAAGTGGTTCCTCAGGTACTGCGGGAGGGTGAGCATACACGAACAAACATACTAACAAGCGGTTCCTCAGGTACTGCGGGAGGGTGAGGATACACGAACAAACATACCAACAAGCGGTTCCTCAGGTACTGCGGGAGGGTGAGCATACACGAACAAACATACTAACAAGCGGTTCCTCAGGTACTGCGGGAGGGTGAGCATACACGAACAAACATACCAACCAGCGGTTCCTCAGGTACTGCGGGAGGGTGAGCATACACGAACAAACATACCAACAAGCGGTTCCTCAGGTACTGCTGGAGGGTGAGCATACACGAACAAACATACCAACAAGCGGTTCCTCAGGTACTGCAAGAGGGTGAGCATACACGAACAAACATATCAACAAGCGGTTCCTCAGGTACTGCGGGAAGGTGAGCAGACTCCATATGTCTGACATGTTTCCTTTAACAAAGCAGTAGTATATACCTTAACCTTATTGTTTTTTCTTGACGAAACAAGTTGACAGAAACTACAACAATAAACGTAGAACAATAGGCGTGATGTTTGGCTCATCGTAAAAAAAATATTATTTTGTTAACACATCTCACATTTCTAATGTCCAATTGCTTTTCACTGTGGAGTTATATTAAAGACTGATATTATAGAAGTCAACGTTAGATTCATCCTAAACTATATATGTCATATAAAGACACGTACATGAATAGGACCGTGCTTATGTCGTATTTCTATAATTTCCACTTATGTTTTCGAAGGAAGTATATATCTATTCACATTACTTTTCTGACGAAGGGTAGTTATCATCATTACATTGATTTCTGATTCCAAATTAGTTGGCTGAATTGTCAGTGTTAGACGCTGATGCATATTAAATGACGTATTATATATCGCTTATCGTATATATAATTGACAGATTCAACAAACTTCTGTAAGTAAGATATGCATTTTTTTTTCTCTACAAGATAAGCGGGGTTTTAAAACAATGTAAAACAATGTGAAAGTTTGTAATTTAATGGGTGAGTTTGGGACGGTCTATTATGAAGAAGCAGTGGACTTCCTTTAAGTTCAACCCTAGTTCACTGCGAACTCAACAATATTCTCTTGTCTATTTCTATTCAAGAATCTCAAGATTAATAAAAGTAGAAAAACGCATAACATTATTGATCCAATATTATAATTAGTTCAATTAACGTTTTTTCAATGACGATTGGCGTCTCAGCTTTGTGACGGCGGGAAGATTTGACAATGTTGATGGGTTTGACCCGAAGTTACATAAGACGTCATAATATTAAACCAGTTTAGGGATGGGCTTTATTGCAATCACCTTGTCTGTCCACTCGTCCGTGTGATCATCGGCTCATCCAAGAAATACTTTTGTCACTCTTGTCTCGGGTACTCTTGAAAAGAAATGCTTCATATTTGGTCATGGTTGGCCTTAAATTGTAAATTGTAAGCGCTTTTCGAATCTGCCAGACACCTACATTTTGTAAACCGAAACTTTGAATAAATTTCAATATGATGAATACACTTAATATTGTCGTCCCACATTTTCCCATTACTTCTGAATGAATGACTACATGTCTGTTCTGCAGCTTGACAGTGATGACTTGAAATGTGTAATCGCTTTTCGAAAAGTTAGTCACTTTCATGAAACTTTTTTTTATCTCGGTTGCTCCGCTAACTCGCCGTAAGATTTGCATCTGATATTAAGTACGATATCAAACTCCTTATCTTTTCATATTGGCATTTTACAAGTGTTTAAAGACTATTCGATATAATAAATTGTAAACATAAAGCAACTGGCTTTTAATCTTCATCTAACATCATATTCATAATCAAACAGTACATGTAATCATTTATGGAGCCCTTATATTATACAACACTTGCTACAACAATGGTTACATCTGAAATGGATGACATCTTCATCGTAATAGAGAGCTTCAATTACGACATTTCAAGGCAGATTTTTAATACATGAATTCAATTAGTCGTTTTTGTAACAGAGAAAAAAATTATCCCATAACTACATCTCTAACCCATTAAATTATTAATTTCTTTATGATCATCATGTTGTTTGTATTTCACGGTTCTATTGAAGGTTCATACAGTTATAAAAGGATAGATCGATAATCACCAGTGATTTTTTGTTCGGTTTCAATATTCATGATTGGAACTGTCATTGTAATGACGAATCTCAGAATTGTCAATCAGTGAAGCTGTTACAACAGTTCAATAAATCATTGCCTTATACAGCCTTAATTACATAGGAAAGGTAACTTTATTTCTGTGCGTGAGAGAGGGAGTGCTGCACTGTAATGTTTGATTGATTACTCTTTTTATCCTATATGTAAATCGCTATTATCTTAATAACCTACATTCCTTATAACCCGACCTATTTTTAGGTTGACTTAATTAAGCTAATACCAGTTTCTAGACATTGTACTAGAGTTTCTATTATTAGCACTAAACATAGTTTTACTCCTCCAAAGGCTTATGTGAAGGGCTCAGGGCAGGAGGAACCTTGGTTGTAGATATCAATTGTTTTTTTTTTTGCATTTACATAATTTTTTTCAGATCTTTGACTGTCTGTATTGAACTCATTTTAAAGATTGAATATTTTAGGTTATAACATTTTGGTCCTAATCAATCTATTAATACATGTTGGTGATTTCTATTTTTTTTAATAAATCTCTGTTGCTGTTTTTTATTCCTTTTTAAAAGAGCGCCACAATTGAGTCTTATGTAGAGGAAACGCGCGTCTGGCGTTCCAAATTACCAGCCTGGTATCTTTGATGATTTTATATAAGATCATCGAACTCTCTGGTTTTGTACAAGAAATAAAATCCACGTACTCAGTTATCCCAAAACGGCGTAAAATAACTTCTGTTGCCAAATTTCCACATATTTCATACATGTTCATGAGGACAACAAATATAGCAACCTTAGTATTTGTGCTTGTGGCATATTTAAAGTTAACGCACGAAGCCTTCTGCGTCGTGCATAATTCGAAAATAACTGTTCATAAAAATCATTGATGTATATTTCTGCGACAATTGAAATCTATCGGAAAAAATTGTACAATCTAAAATTTTCATGACTGAATTTTTAATGGAATCGTGTTCAGAAATTATTTCTGTTTTTGATCATTCTTCTAAACGTTTATATAATAACTTAATCTATTGAGAATAATATGAAATTACATCATGAAATCAGACCATCTTAATATAATAAACCAATCCCACATCTGAGAAGTTATTTTTATTCAATACTTCGTTTTTAAATGTACAAAAGACAATCCTAGAGTGCTATAAAATTTTAATGATTAAATATTTGATATTATTCTTACCTATGAAAGCAATACTGATGTAAAATGAACAAAATGAGATGTGTGGTATTCGTTAATGAGACAGCAACCAAACGACATAAATAACTAAACGACTTCTAGAGAGCAACATACACTCTCCTTTGATTCATAATCAACAATAACTAGGTGTCATTCTAGACTTCTAGAGAGCAACATACACTCTCATTTGATTCATATTCGTCATTCTAAATCGCCCGAATCATCATTAAGATTGATTGAAATTCAATCGAGAACTTATGGGACCTCCAATTTACAGAACCCCTCTCAGTATGAAAGAAAAAGGAAGAGGTGCCACTATGGGCCGTATTCGGCCAAAAAATTGAAGTAGAATTACTAAAGCAGGTGATTTTAGCTTAAAGATAATTGATAACTATGTGCAAAGTTAAAACTATTAGATTCAGATTCAATAGTTTATTAAGGTCTCACCACATACATAAAAGTATAAACACAATATAATATCAAGTACACAATATAAACATTTAGAAACATGTGCCATTCTTAAAAGAACTACGAGAGACTGTTATATACAATTATAAAACAACAGAATTAAAACATAGTTTTGTTATTTACACAAAGCATAAAAGTGAAATATCACCATAGATATAGGAAGATGTGGTGTGAGTGCCAATGAGACAACTCTCCATCCAAATAACAATTTATAAAAGTAAACCATTATAGGTCAATGTACGGCCTTCAACACGGAGCCTTGGCTCACACCGAACAACAAGCTATAAAGGGCCCCAAAAGTACTAGTGTAAAACCATTCAAACGGTAGAACCAACGGTCTAGAATATATAAAAACGAGAAACGAGAAACACGTATAAATTACATAAACAAACGACAACTACTGTACATCAGATTCCTGACTTAGGACAGGTGCAAACATTTGCAGCGGGACCAAACGTTTTAACGGTACCAAACCTTCTCCCTTTTCCGAAACAATAGTATAACATCACAACATAGAAAAACACACGATAAAACATGCACATTAAAGGATAAAACCTGATACATGTACATAAAAAAAAAACCAACAATGATTTTTTAACAATATAAGATACTATTTCGTCGCAATAAAATATTATGGCAGGTTTTGGCAACAGAACTACAAACATTTTCATTTTGAACAAAAATATAAATTTTTCATCATCTAACAAAGTTAAAAACATATTATTATGTTGAATTATTATATCAATAAATAAAGACGGCCTTAAATCTTCATATAATGGACATGTTAACAGTACATGTTTTTCATCTTCTATATCATCACAATCACTACAAAAGTCAAAAAGTCTGAAAAGACCAGTTTTTGTCTGAATTTGCATGAATTTTTAGTCGACATTCTTAATTTGTCTAAATAATTTTTAAAAATTCTTGACATAGTATGAATTTGTCTAAGAAGGTTCTTGATTTTTCTTGACAAGTGTCTTGACAGTATGAACATTGTCTTAAAATTTCTCGACACTTCCTGTATCATCTGATAAGAGTCTGGATTAGTCTCGACCAATTCTTGACTGTCTTAAATTTGTCTTGATCTGTCTTGACATATTCTTGACATTCTTAATAATGTCTGAATATGTCTCGACATATTCTTGATGTTCTAAATAATGTCTGAATATGTCTCGACACATTCTTGACAGTCTTAAATATGTCTTGACACTATCTCAACAGTATAAATTTGGCTTGAAATGTGAACAGACTTATTCTGCACTGTTTATGACATTCTATTGCTGTTATTTACTCCTTTTTATTATGGCTAGACTAAACTTTGAAGAATCAAGGATCAATTTGGTATAGTAAGATACCCTTTTGGTGCAACTAAGTTGGAATACCCTAAATAATTCCCCATGTAGTTTAATTTTGATTTATTTTAATTAAACATTTAATTAATTGTTTTCACTTGGAATATAAGTCAAAGTTACTAACAAACAGCAGTTAGATTTTTGCCATTCGCAAAACTGCCAGTCAAATTTGATTTACTAAAATAGGTGTCTTATAGGCAGTTTTAAAATGTGACCATGTGTCTCTTTTGGACCCCACAATTCATCTTTTGGGTTTTTGTGGATAAAAAAAGAGGGTGGGGGGGGCTTTCGTTTAGGTCAAAGAATTTGTTCCCATCTTGATTCAAAACCTTATTCATTTTTTAGAACAACCCGAAAACATTTTTTATTCAAATTTTAGTGTTGAATTTTATAATTTTTTATCAAAAATAAATATTTGTGATAACTCCTTCCTGAAAAGAAAACGAATGTTTAGAACTATATTGTGCATGTCTGTTTCAGATCCATTTCATAAGACCAATGATTTCTATAGAAATCATTAATGGAACCCATTATAAATACATTTTTTTTATTATTCCTGGAGTAGATAATAATTTTCTTTTAATATTTGGGAATTATTCAATTTGCTTTTATGTTAAAATAATTAACTTCATAATTTTGATGAAAAATCCATTTTAATTCAATTTTTTCATCAAAATGATGATTTTCATTTTCATCTATCAACAAACTTTTGAAATTGTAGTGGCATGTTCGGTCAACTGATAAGTTGTATGGCTGATTACAGGTAAAGTAGTAATTTCTATTTGACAGTTGCGTGTACTCTTGGGTGTGGAATACCTTAATTTTATGGGAACATCCTGTCCATGTGTAATACTTAATATATATATTCCAACAGATGACATTACACAAATTTTTCTTCTGTTAAATGAATGATTTGTATATCATCATAATTTGCTATTTATATAAACCACATTTTGGTATAATAATTATTTACCATATCAACATTGAATATTATGAATGTAGAATGAAATATGTCTACAGTATGATTGGTTTAATCATTTTAATTTAAAAGATTTAGGAATCAAAATTTTAATTATTTAAAACCCACATTCAAATTGTTTTATATCAACACACCTCATTTGAATTATTTTATACTTTAGATTTCATAGCCATATATTTGCATTTGTAAAAAAATTTATGTACCCAAATTTTCAATTATTTTACATGCCCAACTTTTATTTTTGTTGTAAGAAGTGTAACTTGGAACAACAGTATATCATATAAAGAGAAATAAAGATTAAAGTTATATCATGAATATTGGTCATGATTTGTAAAACTCAGAACTGTCAAGTAAATTAAAGACACAATTCAAAATGTTCAGAATGTGTCAAGCCATACTGAGAAAAAATAAGAATGTCGAGAAATATCAAGACAGTATTCAAATGTCAAGAATTTGTCAAGAAATTTTAAGACCATATTCAGAATGTCGAGAATATGTCGAGTAAATTTCATACAAATTTAATATAAATGAGAATTTGTCAAGAAAAATTAAGACACGAGTCATACTTTTGGAGAATGTCGAGTAAAAGTTCATGCAAATCAAGACAAAACTTGGTCTTTTCAGACTTTTAGACTTTTGTAGTGAATTGAAACATAATCTTTTATCTAAATCTAATCTTTCGTAAACGACCAGTTTCATTTTTTAAAGGTGCTACTCCACATCTAAATTTTGCATATGCACTGCGATATCGAATAGGTATATTTTGCAACAAATATTGTTCAGTAGAGTATGAAAATTTAAACAATTTATAAGTTCTCAACTTATTTCCTTTACCATAAGAATCAAGCCTTGTACTCCATTCAGTTCTATTAGATCTATGAAACATTTTGAATATTCACGGAGATTTTTCTGTTGAAAAATAGCTCATTTCCAATTTTCTGAGTGAAAATGGCAAACATTAAATATAAAAATAAGAAGATGCGGTATGATTGCCAATGAGACAACTCTCCACAAGAGACCAGATGATACAGAAATTAACAACTATAGGTTACCTTACGGTCTTCAACAATGAGCAAAGCCCATTTTGCATTTACATTGTATATTTTAACTCATATTTGTTATGGGAAAATATTTAGCAAACTCAAGTACCACAGAAATATTTGAATTAAAGGTGTTTATTAAGACACATATTTTGTTAAGTGGAAAGATAGTCAGTTGATACTTGAATGACTGTGACGTCAGTTGATACTTGAATTACTGTGACGTCAGTTCATTTTTCTGATCGAAAACTACTAGTGACTGTTTTTAATTTTGTATTACCTCAATTAACAAACTGACACAAACTAACACAAACTGAAGTCTTTAATCAATTAAAGTTAAAATTTCAGTGAAAAAATAGGTACGCGTCCTGCACTTTACAAAAGAAGTAATCTTTCCTGAATATGTAGATCTAAAGAAATCCTTAGAAATGTTTAAACTTTGTTTTGATTTTTTTTCAGCTGGGAGATTCGTGTTCACGTGATTTTGTTTGAATTTTATCTATAGTACACGAATCATAAACAGCTTGCCATGATAAATAGACTAGTAGAATCTTACCAGTACAGATCAGTAAACAGATCGACTGGTCTATATCCTACAAACATTGAAATTCTTTTTGAGAAATTCTAGGATCACGGAATTTTGTCATTAAATAAGATTTTGGATAAAAAACTGAAGATAGAAAACCATTAGGTCAGAAAGATCCAGCCGAACATTTATCATGTTACATGTTAATATCACATTTATGGCATACTGATGAAATAAAATGTCGTGTTTCAATTAAAAGAATCGATTACAAAAAATGCATCGGTAGATTTCGTGACTTTAAGTATTAATGAAATCCACACTACACTGCCAAGGAATATCAAAAGTGCTTTTAATCATATCAATGTGCAAGGCTTAGGAAACTATCATCAACTCTTGCATCAACCATTATTGACGTTATATGATAGTGTATTTGGACACAAGCAACTAAAAACTCAACATGCCACCTATAGTTCAGAGCTGAAAGGATACTTTTCTTTGTACAGGACACCTTCAGTGCAGAGCTGAAAGGATACTTGTCTATGTACAGGTCACCTTCAGTGCATAGCTGAAAGGATACTTGTCTATGTACAGGACACATTCAGTGCAGAGCTGAAAGGATACTTGTCTATGTACAGGACACATTCAGTGCAGAGCTGAAAGGATACTTGTCTATGTACATGACACCTTCAGTGCAGAGGCTCTGAAAGGATACTTGTCTATGTACATGATACCTTCAGTGCAGAGTTGAAAGGATATTTGTCTATGCATATATTGCTAAGGGAAATATGGTTTATGAACAGATGTTTAAGTACGTATCTGTCACTGAAAGACTTGATTAAACCACTTAACTATTTCTGAAAATATATATAAAGAATTGTGTAAAATACAATTAAATTCAGCCAAATCGAAATTTATTCGCAGTGCTTGAAACAAAATATCCAAAATGCCTAAAATGTTTGATAATACTATACCAACAAAACAGCTATAAGTTGATTTTGTAAATTGTAGTCATCTACATATTATCTCAAGTGTATTCATTGGTAGGATTAATTTCCAAATTTAGAACTACAAGGACCTAAGGGATAAAAAAAGGAAAACAAAATTGTCCATGTTATAAGATTGACATTGTACAGTGAAGCACTTATTGAATATTCTAGCGGCATGATAAATTAATTGCAACTAAACAATTTTAAAGCAAAAAATATTATTTTACCTTGAACCCTAAAGCTAATAGGTAGTGATGGAGCACCTACGCAATTTTTATCTTTGGGGTAAACAACACAAGTGTAGACCAAACGGGTTATTTTATATTGTTAAAACACTAATGATAATTCTAAAATTTTATTACCAAAAATAATATTTCTGTTAAAAGTATCAATCGAGTGTTCAAAATAAATCATCAAACAGATCATTGCAGAATATTCTCATAAAAAAAATGGAACTGTATTTTTTTTTTTAATTTTGTATAGTCAACGCTGAATACCTGAAATAAAAAGATATATCATTTTACATGCTCTTAGCTCATCCTACTAATATCACAAGGCCCTTTGGTCATCCTAGCATAGATCACAATGCCTTTTGGTCATTCTTATATACATCGCAAGGCCCTTTGCTGACCCAATTATAAATCTCAATGCCTACTTTTATTCCCGGGTATTAGAAGAAAGAAGTAGTAACACAAATAATTAAAACCGTAAAATTTGACTGGATTCTAGTTTATTTCCCCAAATGTTCTCTGAAGTATAGTGTAAAGTTGATAGCATTTTATTCTATTTTTGCCTAAATAGTCGACAATACACACAGTTCCTTACTTTGTTTTTTTCTCTATAAAACCAACCTGGGTGTTTAGTGTTAACATAAGCTTCATTTTTTTGTTTAAGAAAAAATAAAAATATCTTATGAGCCATCTTCCAATTTTTCTCACTTTTAGTATACATATAGAAATCGACATTTTGTACCAATTTCAATTTTATAAATATCTCCTGTATTTACATTATGAAGTGGCTAATAGAGACATGAACTAGCTATGTTCGACTTCAGTGTCCAGTCACACATGTCAAAGGATATACCTCTGTCAGTTGCATTTTATTTACACAAGAAGAACCTGATATGACTAAAAGAAACATGTATACCTGGGAAATGAAAAACTATAATTGTTTGTATGATAGCCTGCTCTTTTTCTATCTGTTTGAAACTTTGTTTTGACGTACAACGTTTTAACAAGTAAGAAAAACAATATTTCCTACATTTTTTATTTGAAATATTTAATCTATTCTTTTTCCTCTTTAATTGTAATAAGCAACAGCATCAACTTTGCTGTGTTTATACTTAATGTGATCAGTATTTAGTCTAGGTAACAAAAATCTTCGTCATCTTTCAGACGCAAAATTGCTCAAACGTCTTGTACTGAAAACCATAACGATAATCCATCAAGTAATATGGTTTTCTACTAAAAAAACGACTTGGATTGACTAAATTTTAAAAATTAAGACATATTCCAAGATTATATATTGTATCCAGGGAAAAGGGTAGATGATTATATTTCTGAAAAATTATTTATATGATTTATACAGATAACTTTGATAGATTAATTAAACGTTTAATATCCTGAATAGGTTAAACTTAATATATCTATGTTCGAGTGATACTAACTCTCGTTAATTCATTGGCAGAAGTAAACTATTAATGATTTAGTACTCAACTAAACGCATATTGAACGCTGCTTAAATGGAGCAACCATTATAATCACAAAAGTAAGTACGTTCGCAATTTCAATTAGAACAAAATTCACACAGAAAAACGAGCTTGCCTTCAGAAATCCGTAATTAAGCGTGTTGGCTGCTCTCTTTCAAAATAACAAGTTTGTTAAAAGACTGTAATAAATAATGGAACTATAAAACCAGATAAAAAATGATAGGTGAGTACCCTTGTTTTTGTGATATAAGCCATTGAACATTTGGCGGGAAATAATTTTCTCTAGATTTTATGTAAAGTTAACATTGTTACCTTTTTTCTTTCAAAACTTTGAATACATAACAATGGCTTTTTAAACTCTATGAAATTATGAAAAGAAAAATAAGGGTTAGTGGTCATTATGTTTAATGACACTACATGGACAAAACCAGAGGATTCCGAATATCTGACAAAAAGACAAAAACAAGATCAGCAACATCCTTAATGACGTCTATGACACAGTCTTTAGAGTTTCATAATATTTTCAAATATTGTTTTCGTAAAGTTTTGACATTTTAAACAAACCTTGTATAATGATTAAAGGATTTGATTTAACATTAAATAAGGTTTCTGAAGATCGTCCTGGTTCCTGGTTCTGATCCATTTCCGAGGCATCCTGTTGACGATGTAATCGTTACTGTCCTTTGATAAGAACAAAGAATCTCCCGCTGACATCCATGCTTCCAACTACGTCAACGATGAGCCTTTTATTACTTTGCTCATGACGAATTTCAAATTACTTTTTGAAAAATCAAATTATTTGGAAAGAATCTGTCCGTAAGACATTAATGAAAATCTTTCAATATGTCTAGATGAAATGTAGGGAATGAAATTATTTTGTCTTTGTTCCCCATTGTGACGATTTTGATTTATTGCTTTCATGTCATCAGCCTCAATGGAAGATTTACTCATATCTTGTGATAAGCTTTCCGTTTAAACAAATTTGCTTGTTTCCATTTTTAATATTGATTTAAAAAACATTAATAGACGTATTATTCGAACAGTATCTTTGGTTGATCCCAAGATTTGATATTGCATGACGTGAAGTTTGTGAAATTCGATTTTCAATGCGTTTAAATATTCCAATGTTAAATAACGAGCGCACAGAAGTTATTAAAAGATCTTCTGAGGAAATACTGTGAAACTGACTCAAACATCATCATCGGAAAACCATCTGAACTAAGGATGATTTAATGAAAAAAACTAACACGATATTTCAGTTTGTCCCAATAAAATTTGCAAAAAGTCAGCAATATACTTAAATGAAATTGATTATAAAGATTGATTTACAAACAAAATTAGCAATAACTGATAATGAAATGCTTTCTCTATCTCGTAATCGTTTGGAAGATAGCATTTTTAATTGGAATCAAACAGTCTTATTGAAATAAGGAATTGGAGTAGACCTTCATGGCTTAATCTAACGCTTACGGTTACCGAACTCTAAGGAAAATAATGAGGTTTTTATGAAGCGTTGTTTGAGTTCACGTTATTTGATTTAAAAGACAATTACTGATGGGCAAACTTGTTTTACACTACAATAATATTGATGGGAGCTACTTAAGATAAGTTGATGAAGATTGTCTTGTAGCACGAATATGTCTAATTGTCAATCCGAGAACCAATTTCCGGAATGATTTTATTCTATGTTTAAAACACGAAATGATGAGATCAATGCCTTTGTCCACGACGCCAGACCAATATTCTACAACTGACAGACACATTCATAATTGCACGACTTTTCTATGGTCAATGGAGACAGATTCTAGGGGGAAATTGACTTGTTTAGAATATAGAATATTGCATATATATACTTATGTAACAGACGGTCTTGTAATGCCACTGATATAATCAATATTCCTGGATTCTATAACTTCCAACAAGGTATCTTGACCATTTGCAATGTATTCTCACCCGTATAATTTCATACCATAATTCCTTTCCTTTACTAAATTTAGAAGGAATTATTTTTAATTTCAAAATATATCTTGCGTTTGTTATTGATACATTGGTTGCTGCTTACAAACAAACCAAGAGTTACAAGTAGTGAACTGGAAGTCATCCCTTCGAATAGTTTACGACGCCATCACACGAGTTGGTTAACCGTTATGGAATATCTGTTTCACAGATGACGACGAATATGTTCCAATCGCGTCCTCCTTTTCCCCGAATATGATCTACCGTATTATTCACTGGGTATGTACTTAAAAGAGTAACACAACGGGTGCCAAATGTGGGGCAAGATCTGCTTATCCTTCCGGAACACCTGAGATCACCCCCGGTTTTTGGTTGGGTTCGTGTTGCTCAGTCTTTAGTTTTCTATGTTGCGTTTTATATACTGTTGTTTGTTTTAGGCGTTTTTGTTTTTTGCCATGGCGTTGTCAGTTTATTTTGGACTTATGAGTTTGGATGTCCCTTAGGTATCTTTTTCGCCTCTCCTTCATCTTAATTTTTCATGAAAATAACTAATTCGGAAGGACTTTTGTTACATGTTATACGTTTTAAACATCTAAAATATTTTGTATCTTTTATAGCTCTACTAGATAAAAAAAAACAGTATAAAAAACACTAAAACCAATACTGAATCGAACCATGCTAGCAATTTCCAAAAGCAAAATCAGGACAATTTACCTGATATTATGACCCCATATCATCCTATATCCTAAATATAGTTGGCTGTACCTCAGAGTAGATTTCATGCAGCAACGTCATAAAACAACGAAATGATTTTGTGCAATTTCAATAAAAAAAATGTACAGTATTAAGATTTCAATGCAGAAAATGTCAAAGCAATATATATGGTATTGCAAAAAAAAAGTCTTTTTATGTTAATATGATTAAAAGGAGATGTGGGTATACGCCAATGAGACAACAACCCAACAACAAAAAATAAACAACAGACATTTTTTGAGGTCTCCAACATAGACATGTCCCTATGAAATATGTTAAGCTATACATCGTCCCGAATCTACAAAAAAATGGATACATTGATATTGATTTGCAATGTCGATCCACATTTGATAAAGAAAAAAGTTTATTTTTGAGAAAATAAATCCTTACGGTTAAATGTAGGATGAACAAGTCAATCCTCATATTCTTCAGTAGATGAAATAGATAATAAATATGTCTTATTATGACAATTGTAATATAAGTAAGTATATAGCTCATTATATGTCAAACGATCTGCTCTTTTATCTAATTTTGAAAGAATTTGGTTTTATTGATTTTTTATTCCGTATTACGTCATTGATTTTTTAATAAGAACTTCAGATTTTGAACGGAATTAAGCAGAATAGGAAATATAAACTGTTATCAGAGATATGTCTCGCTTTTTTGTAATTTCGATAATGCAAATGTTGAAATTAGAATAGCAACACTTTAACATGTAAGTTTTGCAAATATTCAAAGTCAATGAACCATGACTGAAGGTACATGGCTAAACAATCTCCATGGAAATGAGATGTGCCAATGCTAATACAGATGCATACCAAATACCATTGATTTATCATAAGTAGTTCCCTTTAAACAAACCTAAACAAAAACTAATACATGTCAACCAAGCAAAATTTCAAAGTCAATAAACCATAACTGAGAGGACGGGGTAAAATAATCTCCATGGTAATGAGATGTGCTAATGCTAATACAACTGCATACCAAATATCATTGACCTACCACTAGTGGTTCCCCATAAACAAACCTAATCACAAACTAATACATGAAAACTTAAGCAAAAGTTTCAAAGTCAATAGGTCATGATTGAGGGGGCAAGGCCAAAATATCTCCATGAAAATGAGATATGCCAATGCTTATACAACTGCATACCAATTATCATTAACTTACCACTAGTGGTTCCCCATAAACTGACCTAATCACAAACTAATACATGAAAACTAAGCAAAATTTCAAAGTCAATAGAACATGACTGAGGGGGCGGGGCCAAATAATCCCCATGGTAATGAGATGTGCCAATACTAATACAACTGCATACCAAATATTTTTGATTTTCCACTAGTGGTTCACCATAAACAAGACCTAATCACAAGCTAATACATTGTTGACGCCGCCGCCGTCGCCGCCGCCGACGCCGGAAACAGCATACCTGTATCTCGCTTTTTGACTCCGTCAAGCGAGACAATAAAAACAAACTCGGAAACACTCAACATGATATTGACAATTTAAAGATAAAAGCAAATAAGTTTTCCTGAGTTGGTTCTAACTAAACATGACGTATAGTATCAACTTGTACACATTTACGGTTGCGATTGAACCCATTTTTTCCTAGAATTAAACAAGTCTGGTACAAAATATGTTTCCTAAACAACATTTATTACCAACAATAATAATCCGTTTCTAGATTTGGATATTATTCTTATAAATGAGATCACTTTAACTGGACATCTATTTTTCAATATAGGTTTTATCGGTACCAACAATGATTTTGCTTGTGTTGATTAAAACATTAATAAATATGCATTGCTATACATTTATGAAAACTTGTGGTCCTACATTTTGTCGATATTATATATTATGTATATTTTGGAATTGCATAAGGTTATGCATTGTTCAGAATGTTTATGATGTTTTTATATTAAATCCATTGGGTGTGTACTGATTGATACTGAGAGAACATGATTTATGTAAGTTGTTATTGGCATTTAACTAGCTTTCAGTAACTGCGTTTACTCTTAGATTGGTAATGTGTGTCTCCTTGTCTTTATGTTAGTTGATTTTGTGCATTGTGCAAATCTGATGATCCAAGCCATTACAAACAGAATTTTACAGTTTATTCTTATGTGTCGTTACATCACTGTCTCAGGTTAGGGAAGGGTTGAGCGCTCACTATTCGATTCTATATGTGCATGTCCCAAGTAAGGAGCCTGCAATTCAGTGGTTATTTTTGGTCGATATCTCTTATATTGTTTTTCGTTTGTTGTTTTGTACACAAATCAGGCCGTTTGTTTTCTCGTTTCAATTGTTTTACATTTGTCATGTCGGAACCTTTTATAGCTTGATATGCGGTGGTGGAGTTGCTTATTGTTGAAGGCCGTAAGGTGACATATAGTTGCGAACTTATACGTCATTTAGTCTTAGTCTGAAATTTGTATCATTGGCAAATATATGCCATTAGACGCCAAGTAACTTCCTATATCCCTGCTTGCAATTGTCCCCATTGTAAAGGGGTAGTAAATTCGTAAATTTTCGATTTTCTTTAGCGCTTTATCCGTTTTTCTTGACTATAGATATAAGAAGATGTGGTATGAGTGCCAATGAGACAACTCTCCATCCAAGTCAAAATTTATAAATGTAAACCATTATAGGTCAAAGTACGGTCTTCAACACGGAGCCTAGGCTCACACCGAACAGTAAGCTATAAAGGGCCCCAAAAATTACTAGTGTAAAACCATTCAAACGGGAAAACCAACGGTCTAATCTATATAAAAACGAGAAACGAGAAACACTTATGAACCACATCAACAAACGACAACTACTGAACATCAGATTCCTGACTTAGGACAGGTGCAAACAAATGCAGCGGGTTTAAACGTTTTAATGGTACCAAACCTTCACCCTTTTTCTGAAACAATAGTGTAACATCACAACATAGAAAGACACACTATAAAATATCAACTGAAATAGCTTAACTCAATCAAAGGACATAGTAACACCATTGAACATACACTGAACAAATAAATTTGACCTATGATACAATGCAAATTCAAAATAAATAAACTAAGGAAGAATAATAAAAGTGACATGTTATATCGGTATGAAATGTTAAACAATTTAAGAAAAACAATATGCTCGAACAAAAATATCAGCCATTTGCAATAACTTTAAACACAGGTAAATAAAATAATTTTGTTGTTAGGTATACGTATACAGTTACAATAGAGAAAGGAAATATTTTAACAAAATAAATAATTTTGATGTTCATAGTACGAAGTGGAAATTTATATTAGTACCAAACACTTATCAAAGCTGGTATATAGACCAGATATAACCCTGAATAACATTAAAAAACAAAAAAAGCATTACAATTAGTATCAACAGTATTTGAGAGTACTCGCAGTTACTGACAGCTAGTTAAAAGCCAAAACAATTAATAATAAAAAATCATGCATCAGAGACTAAAATCAATGCATCTACACCATTTTCTCCTTCCTTTAAATTCGTTACTAGACCATTTGTTTTTAATGCGGATTGATTGATCTCTATGTCTTGTAAAATATCGCAAGTTTTGTATTTTGATAAATGCATTTTTCAAATATTTGCTTTTGATGCTGCAGTTTTCAATATATGATATAGATGGTACACAAAACCTATACTACAATCTCGTGAAGTAAACGAATACTGTTTAAATGTGATTTGGCTTTAACAGTCCGACTAGGAAGACAGGCGGAGAAAGTTTATACCGTATGGCAAAATTCTTTATAAATTTTAAGTGAACACAAATTGTAGATATTTTTAAATTTATATTTTGTAGGTTATATTAGTAAAATGGAATGAACCTTACCAGAAGTTAGCATCATGTGACTCACAGGGAGTAATATTTGTTTGGATAAAACATGAGGGGAGATGGTCCATAGAACTTATCAATGACAGAAACAATCAGGTCGGTACAATAAGATAAAACATGAGGGGAGATGGTCCATAGAACTTATCAATGACAGAAACAATCAGGTAGATACAATTAGATAAAACATGAGGGGAGATGGTCCATAGAACTTATCAATGACAGAAACAATCAGGTAGATTCAATAAGATAAAACATGAGGGGAGATGGTCCATAGAACTTATCAATGACAGAAACAATCAGGTAGATTCAATAAGATAAAACATGAGGGGAGATGGTCCATAGAACTTATCAATGACAGAAACAATCAGGTCGGTACATTAAGATAAAACATGAGGGGAGATGGCCCAAAGAACTTATCAATGGCAGAAACAATCAGGGCGGTACATTAAGATAAAACATGAGGGGAGATGGTCCATAGAACTTGTCAATGACAGAAACAATCAGGTAGATACAATAAGATAAAACATGAGGGGAGATGGTCCATAGAACTTATTAATGACAGAAACAATCAGGTAGATACAATAAGATAAACATGAGGGGAGGTGGTCCATAGAACTTATCGATGACAGAAACAATCAGGTAGATTCAATAAGATAAAACATGAGGGGAGATGGTCCATAGAACTTATCAATGACAGAAACAATCAGGTCGGTACAATAAGATAAAACATGAGGGGAGATGGTCCATAGAACTTATCAATGACAGAAACAATCAGGTAGATACAATTAGATAAAACATGAGGGGAGATGGTCCATAGAACTTATCAATGACAGAAACAATCAGGTCGGTACATTAAGATAAAACATGAGGGGAGATGGTCCATAGAACTTATCAATGACAGAAACAATCAGGTAGATTCAATAAGATAAAACATGAGGGGAGATGGTCCATAGAACTTATCAATGACAGAAACAATCAGGTCGGTACATTAAGATAAAACATGAGGGGAGATGGCCCAAAGAACTTATCAATGACAGAAACAATCAGGGCGGTACATTAAGATAAAACATGAGGGGAGATGGTCCATAGAACTTGTCAATGACAGAAACAATCAGGTAGATACAATAAGATAAAACATGAGGGGAGATGGTCCATAGAACTTATTAATGACAGAAACAATCAGGTAGATACAATAAGATAAACATGAGGGGAGGTGGTCCATAGAACTTATCGATGACAGAAACAATCAGGTAGATTCAATAAGATAAAACATGAGGGGAGATGGTCCATAGAACTTATCAATGACAGAAACAATCAGGTCGGTACATTAAGATAAAACATGAGGGGAGATGGTCCATAGAACTTATCAATGACAGAAATAATCAGGTCGGTACATTAAGATAAACATGGAAGGGGTGGGGTGGGGTTGTCCATAGAACTTATCGATGACAGAAACAATCAGGTAAATACATTAAGAAATATTGTCTCTTTAAACCTCTTTAATGTACACCATTTTCAAGTCCTTTATTGTTGTACAACTTCTATAATCATTTGGACGAGATTGAATGCCAAAGAAGGAAACCATGCTGCATTGTATGCATCAAAGCGATATAAAAACCGTTTTTGTATTTCTCAGACATTGTTGACAATTGCCCCAATTTGATAGAAGCTACCTGCTTTAACATAATGTACGAGTTTCCTAGATGAAGTTGATATACAAGTCTGCTACGATGAGGAAGCAATTATTACGTCAGGTTTAAAATCGTCTTCTCAATAATAGATTCAAGCTTTTTAAGTATTGTGCTTGAGCTTGATACACCATATTGATACACCATACCAGACAGCAGATTAACGGACTGATTGACCATTGACTTTTCATGTGCGAAGCTATGGTTGATATTTTGACAATGCAACAGTTTCGTATTCAGGCTTTACTCATAACTGTCAGAACAGATGTCAGGCATATTAAAGATTCCCTTTTTACCAGTCATGCGCAAAAATAAAGTCTAGGTCGATTACCCGATCCCGTCAAATGTCATTTTTTTCAACGCTCATCTTTTAGTGAATTAACAGTAATCCCGTACTTCAGAGAGCGAGTTTGCTTTGAAAATAGTATGCCTGACCACACAAAATGCTTGTGTATTAACATCTATGTCTTGCAAGGAAAGCTTAAGGATTTAAACTGAAACTTATTTGACATTGTGAGGAATTTCGGTTGTAAATGTAAATTGATGATAAACCTGGTAACAATCGATGCTAATATAATCAAAAAGTAGATACTCAAAAACTCGAAAACTTAACCGAGTCTCTACTTGAGTACTTTGAAATCGTGGCTCCAATTAAGCGTGTATGCATGTTATTATAAGCCGTCTACTACAATCCTTACACAGTTAAATCATTTGTGTTGCACGTGTTATTAAATTTGCGATTATTTTAAATATTTACTTACTCTTAAACTCTAATTCTAAAACAAAACAATAAGTCCATGCTTTGTATTATCACTAACACTAACAATATCAAATAGTTGTTGTTAAAGAACACAAGTTATTCATATTACTTAAAATTATATAATCCTTCTAATTTAACAAAAAGGATGAATATGTTTTATTTACTTGAATGGCTAAGTTTTACTTTAAAACACGTATACATAAACTTTCTTTAAAAAGAAAATACTTTATTTTCTCAAAATCTTCAGAAATGTACTGCTAACAAATTATTGTCTTCCCGTACTCTAATTCGCCGACAGTTTGTCCCGTATGCAGTGACCTTTATTATATACGCATTGATTCAATAATTGTCTAAATATTATTATGACCATAAACTGGTTTCTTATGACTAACGAGTTGCAATCTCTCAGAGTTAGGATGCGGTGTGCATACAACTTTGTTGGAACATACTACTTTAATGTCTATCCTCTAAATTTTCCGACTTCATAGGTTTTTTAAAAAAAATATATTGCAATATTTGATTTAAATTTTACTACAGACATTACAACTATGCCAAAGACAAATCTCTGTATGCTGATCCTTGCCTGTGTAATCTTAAGTATTTGTTTTTGCTTTTGTAAAATAAATTGCGCAAAAAAAAATGTTTCAATAACTAGATCCTTCATTTGACTTCTGTTCTTGCGTTTAATGAAAGAAAATTAGTCCGTTTTAGTTGGTTTTATGAATTTAATTAAGTTTCGTAGTAAAATATCGTTGCTATATACATGTTATCATTACTTTCTACTGCATGATGAAAGATAGGATCAGTTTTAACCTCTCTTTAAATCTGTCACGATTTAAAAGCATGCACATAGCTGCTCTAATTTACATCCTTTAGAAATGTTTTACCATAGAACAGATTTGGACAATATTACCATAGGAATTATCTAGTAGATTTTAAACAGTTTTATGACAAATTATTCTGACAGTTATGACAGGAGGTAAGCACTTATTCCAAATGTACTTAATAATACCTAAAAAGATCCTGTCATCAAAATAATTCTCCTGAACAATATCCGCCTGTTATATACAGTTGAGATCACGTGGTTGAGGTAATCATTTGAATTAGTATTTGTATAAGTCAGCAACTCTGAACAAATGTTTGCTGTGATTTTTTGGTCGCTACGAAAATTACTCGCGCTTCGGTCAAGAACAATAATTGTGTCCAGTTAAAACAAATCAGTTTTGTGAGGACATCAGTATAATCATTTGATAATAAATAGCTGTGTTTTAAGTATATTGAATTATATTTTATTAGGTGACAGATTTTGCCTGGTCTCATGATGGTCGTATGGCACTTATTTGTTACTGTGACGGTTTTGTTCTGGTTGGGTCTGTTGCTGGACAACGCTATTGGTCATACATGTTAAACCTGGATAACTCAAACGTCACTTGTGGAATATGGACACCCGATGACCAAAAGGTAGAAACTTCTAGTTAAATATTCATTTATCTTGAAAACAAACTTCCATTTTATCAAACCCAAAGTGAAGTTTATTGTCTGAGTCACCTAGAGCTTATTTTTGACATTTCACCTATTATATCTGTTTGTTTTCACACATTGTTGTCAATGAAATGGAGTTCTATGCGGCTTATTGTTACCGAAACATGGAGAACTTAACAAGTCTAAGTTGCCATTTTTTAATTACCGGTGTTTCATTTTCGTTTCAACTTATATCTCTTCGCACTTATTCATGGTCAAATATATATACTCATGTGAAAACTATATTAAGTTCAGATAACCGTGAAAATAGCGTTATTTTCCAAAAAGTAATATAAATTTGTTAACAAAGGCCAAACATTCATTCATTTGTACAAGAATAAGATAGAAAGTCGAACAATATATAATATCCATCGTTGTTTTCTAGCCTTCAGTTTGCTACCGTTTGTCTACGTATACACAAAATATACGAAAATTGTTTCTATATGAACACATGCATGTCTATATGGTGAAGACTATGTTGGTTGGTTATTTTTTATCATTGGGTTGCTGTTTTATTGACATATATCTCACATTTCATTGTATTCATATATATGCTTGTCAGATATGCTGTACTGTTTTACTGACATATATCTCATATTTCATTGTATGCATATATATGCCTGTCAGATATGCTGCACTGTTTTACAGGTATTATTCATAAAAATGCTCACGGAGAATTGCGCATTGCCCTCTTCAGATTTAGCTTTGTTTTACTTTTGACACGAATGCTTTAAGAATATCAAGTACATTTGATTCTTGTATTATCACCGTTGTGTAAATATTGCTAGATATTGTTATGCAATTTACAAATGTAGTGCTGACAGCTTTATATATCCATTTACGATTTATTTGCATATTTATCAAATTCACCGTTCTGCAATATCAATATTTTTCTACAGTATCAATAACGTAAAGCTAGCATGATTCTTCAGGAAGAGTCGAGAGTACTTTACGTGTAGGCCTTGTATAAAAGATAATTGCAGATGTCAGTTATAGTCCAATACTACACTGTAGATGAACTTACAAATTTCAGGAATTGTCAGATGCACAATGCTGGTATTGACAATGGATCCATTGGTTTATGCTGATTCAGCATATGACTTTTCATGGCTGATGTTGTATTTAATCTTCAAAGTTGATCGTAGTGTTATATTCATTGATTTACTCATTGTTTTCTAGACAGTTGTACTTGGTGGAAAAGTACATACCGCTCAATTGGATGAGGATTCTGCACAGATACATTTGATTTGGAAACTATTTATATAATTAACATGCAGGAATCTCTAGTGTTTTGGAAATAAAAATAATTGAAATAAAATGATATTTCTTAAATGAATGTTATTCATAATATAAATAAGGAGATGTGGTATAACTAGCAATGAGACAACTTTCCAACAGAGTCCAAACGAAGCGGACTTAAGCAATTGAAGATCACCGTGCGGCCACCAACAATGAGCAAAACCAATACCGTATAGTCGTTTATAAAAAGCCCCGACATGACAAAATGTGCAACAATTCAAACGAAAATAACAACAGCCTGATTTATGACAAAAAAAAAACGAAAACCAAATATGACAGCCAGCAACCGACTACAACCACTGAATTACAGTCTCCTGACTTGGGACAGGCGCATACAGAATGTGGCGTGGTAAAACATTTTTATAATCGTCCCCCTTAACCTGGGACAGTGGTGTAACAACAAAACATTTTTACAAACTGTAAAAATCAGTATGAAATGGCTTGACTCAACAGATCGGCACGAAGCTATAAAGCAACTAACTTAAAGACAAAAGTTACAGAGGACCGATATAAGAGTACTCGCAGTTAAAGAAAGCTAGTAATAACCATTGGCACTCATACCACATCTTCCTATATCTATTAACAGCTAATACATAAATCATTTTTGTCTGATTTAGCTTTTAAAATGAGTCGCCGTTTTATTTTACACCCGTAATAAATATGTCTAATATAAATCAAAGTTTGTTGATAAGAAGCAGACAGACGACCTTCCTTTATAAGCCATGCTTTAAGAAGTTAATGGTATTAAGACCATTCTTTTCTTGTCAAACTAATAATGGCTTTTAAGTAATATTCACCTAGTCTGTGCAAGGCTTAATTGGAATGTGTATGTTATCACGGAGTTCAAGATCTTATTTCATATATCCGAGTACCGTACCAACTAGAAATCATGTAGAAAGTTGCATGGATGGAAAGCAAACAAATAATTATTTTGATATTATTTTCAGATGCAAGGTTATGTACAGAGCTACCTATAATGTCTACTTAACTGAGTTCATAGAAAATATAATTCACAGATATGGAATGCACTTTCAAAACTCTGTATCGGGAGATAAATCAATGATATGCAGTATATTGTAACTTACGTGTTAACGGCATTACATTTGTATATATTCATTGACACGTTACACAATTATCTGTATAGGGATTGTTTTTGGTCAGTTTGATAAAATATGCCTAATGAATTGATGCAATTGTAGGTTATTTTCGGCACAACTGACGGTCAAGTTATAATGATGAGTTCAGCAGGTGTAATGTTAACACAGATATCGGTACAAATAGGCATGGACATCGTGTCGATGGCATGGTCGTCCGAAAAATTCAACATGGATGAAACAGATGGAAATACTCAGACCAGTAGACAATCTTTATCCTCCAAAGGTATCTTTAAACAAAATTATCTATTAGTCTATTTTCTTTAGCTGATCTACTGTAAGAATAAAGCAAGTTACTCAACAAAGTTCCGTACTTGATATTGTGCATATTTGCTATTACCGTCAATTATCTTTTACCATACTTTAATATACTTTTTATAATATAGCGCCAAAGATAACGTACAGTTTGTAGATCATCACCAGTGGCGTTTCTAATTTAGATAGCAATTTCCTATACCACCATGATGATGGGCATTCTTTTATTTTGAAATTACCACCTATCTCATGTTAAATATTCTAGTATCATGCATGTATCTGTCTTATTGTCTAGACGACTTGACGATAATACATCAATCATCTTAAGTTAAGATTCAATGCTTTTGTTACATTACAGTATACATATAATCAGGCTTAAGTGGTGGACGCTTACCCTATCGACGTATACGGTCTCAACCTTTTCAGAAACCATGCGATTCTCTCAGTTTTTGTAAATTCCCTTGAACAGTATCTTCTTAATCGATTAACGAGCTTTGGACTATTTTGCCTAAATTTAACATACGAGTAGTAATTTATCTGTATATTCCTTTTTTTAAATGATTTTTTTAACAAGTGAGAGGTATTGGTAAATCTTTTATTGATTGAATGATGAATTGTTGGTAGACCTCATTTTAATAACAATATGAATTATTTTTCTAATATAATTGAGATTTTATGCTATATTCATTACATATATTATATATATCTCTTATATTGTGGAGAAAATAGTTCGTCATTGTTCACTAATATTATTGTTTATCAGTATTGTTTTGCACATCAAATTAATCAACTTATTATTTGTATTGTTGTAGAGGAGACCCATATTCTAGCAGTTTGTTTCAGATACGGAGCTGTCTATTTGATGTCAAGTCCTGATGATCCTTCTCCACATATCATTCATACATTCTTAACAGGTACTAGTTTTTATTATTTAGAAATTTATTTATATGAAAAACTTTTACCATTGGCATTTTTTTCCTATCATTATTTTGCTAAACTCTCCGTTACATTTAATAAAAAGCTTTTAGACGTAAATTATACAATGGACAGACAACATCAATCTAATTTACTCTTTATAATAACTTTTTGTTTTTATCATATGCCTACGCAATGCAATGAGATTAGTGTCCTTTATTTAGCATATAACATTAACATATAAGGTATTTGGTTTTCTAATTGTTGAAGGCTGTACGGTTGCCTATAATTGCTTACATCTACTTCATTTGAACTTTGGTGGATAGTTGTCTCATTGACAATCATAACACATCTCCTTATTTTTGTGTGTGTATTATTCTCTAAAATATCATTTACTTTGCTCTTAGGTTTAAAAATGGAATGGTCAAATTGTGGGAAAGTTTTAGCTTTAGGCGGTTTTACACGACTTCCAAATCTTCAGTGCCAAAATGAAGTACATTTCTACAGTTCAGAGGGTACACTTTTACGTCAAACATCACTACCATCTCAGGTAATTATCACATCTGATTACACAACCGCCGGATTTAATTATCATACATCAGACTTCACTACCATCTCAGGTAATTATCATACATCTGATTACACAACCGCCGGATTTAATTATCATACATCAGACTTCACTACCATTTCAGGTAATTATCATACATTTTACTTTACTACCATGACGGGTAATTATCATACAGATGATAACACAACCGTTGGAGGTTATTATCATACATAAGACTTCACTACCATCTCGGGTAATTATCATACATCAGATTTCACTATCATCTCGGGTAATTATCATATATCAGACTTCACTACCATCTCGGGTAATTATCATACATCAGACTTCACTACCATCTCGGGTAATTATCATACATCAAACTTCACTACCATCTCGGATAATTATAATACATTTTACGTTACTACCCTCACGGGTAATTATAATATAGATGACTTCCCTCACATCTCGGGTAATTATCATACTTTTAACCTAATTACCATATATAAGGTATTTAACATATATCTGGCTTCACTACAATCTTATTTAATTATCATACATCTTATTTCACAACCATCTCAATTACTATTTTTTTTCTGACTTCACTAGCGTCTCATGTTATCATCATACACAAGACTTCACGACAATATACGGTAATTGTGTACATCAAACTTCACTTTAAAACTCTCGGGTAATTATCATTCGTCTGCCTTCATTACCAAATCTGGTAATAACAATTTATCAGACTTCACTACAGTTATATGTAATTATCATACATCAGACTTCACTGCAGTCATCTGTAATTATCATACATCTGACATCATCACCATATCAGGTAATCATCGTACAACTGATTTCACTATTGTCTCAGGTAATTATCACACATCAGACATCCTTGTCTTATCAGGTAATTATCACAAATCAGACTTCCTTGCCTAATCAGGTAATTATCATACATCAGACTTCCTTGCCTAATCAGGTAATTATCACACATCAGACTTCCTTGCCCAATCAGGCAAATATTATACCTCAGACTTCCTTGCCTAATCAGGTAATTATCATACATCAGACTTTCTTGCCCAATCAGATCATTATCATACATCAGGCTTCCTTGCCTAATCGAATTTCCTTGCCTAATCAGGTAATCATCATACATCAGACTTCCTTGCCTAATCAGGTAATCATCATACATCAGACTTCCTTGCCTAATCAGGTAATCACCATACATCAGACTTCCTTGCCTAATCATGTAATCATCATACATCAGACTTGCTTGCCTAATCATGCATTAAGACTTCACTACTGTCAGAGGTTAATATCTAGCATTAGACTTCACTAATCTCTCAGGTGATTATCATACATCTGACTGCATTTACATCTACGGTGATTATCTCATACACTTAACAATAACTTATATATCGAATATTGACAACCCAGAGTTTGGATTATGAAATAATGATTTAAGATTTAAGATTTTATTGTAAAGCAACGCTCAGACACATATATGTGTAACATGAGGTAAATATTCAATAATAAACATGATTTATAATACAATGGTAACATTTAAAAACAATAACAAATAAAAATTCATACAAATCAATATACATATCACAATAAGTTATTTAGCTTTCTAATAAAAGATGACACCTGTCTATATAAACATTGCAATAAGATTTCATAACAGATAATTTCTGCTTGCTTGGATGCTTTGTATAATAACTAGGGATATGTTTTTCTCTAAAAATAACCAGTTGGGGAGACTTGCATATAAAAAGATAACGAAATTCTTCTCCTACATTTTCTTTACATATGTGACATTTTCGGTCCTCCGCCGGAATATCAAACCAACGCCCAGTTTCAATGGGAATTTTTACGTTAGACGCTCTTAGTTTTGTCATCCAGATTCTTGCATTGTCCGGGATTTTCATTAAATAATTTTCAAAACCAAAATAATTTTTAAAACTAAAGTAAAATATACCTCGGGAAGATAATTGAACATCTTGATGCCATTTTTGTATATATTGGTCTTGTAAAACCTGTTTTATCAAATGTTTGTAGTCAGTACTATCTTGATTGACAAACACATATCCTAGTCCTGTATCATTAAATATTGATTCTATAAAATTCAGCCATTTGAATGACTGACCGCTATTTTGCTTTCAACTTAATAATAATCTATACATATTACTACTTAATTTTTCACCATGCATTATACTTCTCCAAAATGATGTCATTCTTATTTTAACTTTTATTTCTAATGAACATCTGCCTAATTCTCATATACCATATAGCTAGGCGTTGAAGATCTTACTCTTAAAATACGTTTACAAAAATTTAAGTGAATTTGTTCTAAAATTTTCAAGTTTTCGTATCCCCAAATCTCACAGCCATATAAAAGAATAGGCTCTATCATGACAAGTTTAAGCTGTAAATCTAAAGGGATGACTTGATTTCTAATACTTTTGTACAAGCTGTATAATGCTTTTTGTGCTTGATTAACCAATTTTTTCTTCGCTTCTGTAAAAGTACCATTGAATATGAGCCCAAGATATGAGAAGGTTTCGACTAATTCTATATTTTTGCCTTGTAATTTAAATTCAAATTTCCGTCGCACTTTGCCTTTGCTAAATACCATACTTTTGCTTTTGTAACATTTACTTCCGGTTTCCATAATTCACAGTAATTCTAATTACATTTAATCGAAAGCTTATCCAATTAGGTTTAAAATTGCAGAAAATCATATTCACATTTTACGAAGTATAGAAAATATCTTCCATTTCTGCACGTCGGAGCCATTAAAATATGCCTTTTCATTAAGCGAAAAAATAGACGATCTTTTTCAACTGCATTTTAAGTCAATTTGAGCCGCATGACCCTATATATTTTTTGGTTGTAATGCAACACTGGCATTTCTAGTAACAGGAACTGCTACCCGTTTTCCCTAGTTTGTGTAGTCTTCGAGAAAAAATACGGAACACCAGTGGTACCCTATGGAAAATGCATTACGAATAATTGCGGTCTTGTAACCTATAGAAAATGACATTTTTTTAATAAGGCTTTGAAAATATCAAAATAGTCATTTTGCTCGGAAAAATGTGAAACAGTAAGAAATGGGGTCAAATGGACTTTTCATCAACGTGAATTCAAGCTATAGTCTGTTTCCTATTTGTATTTATTTCTATATCTAAATCTAGGGTGGGCTCGAATGTCGACAAAGTTTGAAGAGAATAGAACGTTTTGAGATATCTACTGTTTTATTGGGAAAAGCATGTATTTATCTTAAATTTGAAGATAAATTTTGGTTTTAATCATAATGACCGTGACTCAGTTGCTATTCTAGCAAAAGCTAATTTGGTGAAAATTGGCCAAAAGGGTCCCTAAGCAAACACCAACGATTTAGTTAAATTGCAAAGTAGAAAAATAATCTTGGCATTGAATATTGTAGTCCAAGAATAGTTTCTCTTGCCAAAGTAGTAATATTATCATATTTTCAAAATTTGGAAAACTATAGTCTGTTTCAAAACGTGTTTTTCAAGAAATGGTTTCATTTAAAGCCATTCTTCAAAATTCGATGTAGCTTTTCCGTATCAGAACGGTTTTGTTGACAATATGATCAGTGCTGGATGACCTTTGAAAATTAGGCAAGTAAATAAACATTATCTTCATGTCTTTTGAACAGTACCGTATTTGGTGAAAAATCAGTTCCAATTTTTGGCCTGATCTGCGGGCAAAACTAATTCTCCAAATTCAGAGAGTGATCAGATAATGTTTTGAAGATGTGATATTATCTACATAGACGCTAGCGCTTCTTTTGGCCGGGCGCTTAATTTTCGGAATTTTTTCATTACCGTATAGGTTACAAGGTCGCAATTATTTGTTTACATTTTACCGGCAAGTTTTTACCCCAAGATGGTACTCAGAATAGAATCCTATACGGCTTCTGATTGGATGATACAGGATTGGAATTACATTTAATCGAAAGCTTATCCAATTAGGTTTAAAATTGCAGAAAATCATATTCACATTTTACGAAGTATAGAAAATATCTTCCATTTCTGCACGTCGGAGCCATTAAAAATATGCCTTTTCATTAAGCGAAAAAATAGACGATCTTTTCAACTGCATTTTAAGTCAATTTGAGCCGCATGACCCTATATATTTTTTGGTTGTAATGCAACACTGGCATTTCTAGTAACAGGAACTGCTACCCGTTTTCCCTAGTTTGTGTAGTCTTCGAGAAAAAATACGGAACACCAGTGGTACCCTATGGAAAATGCATTACGAATAATTGCGGTCTTGTAACCTATAGAAAATGACATTTTTTTAATAAGGCTTTGAAAATATCAAAATAGTCATTTTGCTCGGAAAAATGTGAAACAGTAAGAAATGGGGTCAAATGGACTTTTCATCAACGTGAATTCAAGCTATAGTCTGTTTCCTATTTGTATTTATTTCTATATCTAAATCTAGGGTGGGCTCGAATGTCGACAAAGTTTGAAGAGAATAGAACGTTTTGAGATATCTACTGTTTTATTGGGAAAAGCATGTATTTATCTTAAATTTGAAGATAAATTTTGGTTTTAATCATAATGACCGTGACTCAGTTGCTATTCTAGCAAAAAGCTAATTTGGTGAAAATTGGCCAAAAGGGTCCCTAAGCAAACACCAACGATTTAGTTAAATTGCAAAGTAGAAAAATAATCTTGGCATTGAATATTGTAGTCCAAGAATAGTTTCTCTTGCCAAAGTAGTAATATTATCATATTTTCAAAATTTGGAAAACTATAGTCTGTTTCAAAACGTGTTTTTCAAGAAATGGTTTCATTTAAAGCCATTCTTCAAAATTCGATGTAGCTTTTCCGTATCAGAACGGTTTTGTTGACAATATGATCAGTGCTGGATGACCTTTGAAAAATTAGGCAAGTAAATAAACATTATCTTCATGTCTTTTGAACAGTACCGTAT
Source organism: Mytilus coruscus (assembly GCA_017311375.1). Lineage (NCBI taxonomy): Eukaryota > Metazoa > Mollusca > Bivalvia > Mytilida > Mytilidae > Mytilus > Mytilus coruscus. Next base: position 21,869,626 of record CM029603.1, on the reverse strand, counting down.
TTGGTGAAAAATCAGTTCCAATTTTGGCCTGATCTGCGGGCAAAACTAATTCTCCAAATTCAGAGAGTGATCAGATAATGTTTTGAAGATGTGATATTATCTACATAGACGCTAGCGCTTCTTTTGGCCCGGGCGCTTAATTTTCGGAATTTTTTCATTACCGTATAGGTTACAAGGTCGCAATTATTTGTTTACATTTTACCGGCAAGTTTTTACCCCAAGATGGTACTCAGAATAGAATCCTATACGGCTTCTGATTGGATGATACAGGATTGGAATTACATTTAATCGAAAGCTTATCCAATTAGGTTTAAAATTGCAGAAAATCATATTCACATTTTACGAAGTATAGAAAATATCTTCCATTTCTGCACGTCGGAGCCATTAAAAATATGCCTTTTTCATTAAGCGAAAAAATAGACGATCTTTTCAACTGCATTTTAAGTCAATTTGAGCCGCATGACCCTATATATTTTTGGTTGTAATGCAACACTGGCATTTCTAGTAACAGGAACTGCTACCCGTTTTCCCTAGTTTGTGTAGTCTTCGAGAAAAAATACGGAACACCAGTGGTACCCTATGGAAAATGCATTACGAATAATTGCGGTCTTGTAACCTATAGAAAATGACATTTTTTAATAAGGCTTTGAAAATATCAAAATAGTCATTTTGCTCGGAAAAATGTGAAACAGTAAGAAATGGGGTCAAATGGACTTTTCATCAACGTGAATTCAAGCTATAGTCTGTTTCCTATTTGTATTTATTTCTATATCTAAATCTAGGGTGGGCTCGAATGTCGACAAAGTTTGAAGAGAATAGAACGTTTTGAGATATCTACTGTTTTTATTGGGAAAAGCATGTATTTATCTTAAATTTGAAGATAAATTTTGGTTTTAATCATAATGACCGTGACTCAGTTGCTATTCTAGCAAAAGCTAATTTGGTGAAAATTGGCCAAAAGGGTCCCTAAGCAAACACCAACGATTTAGTTAAATTGCAAAGTAGAAAAATAATCTTGGCATTGAATATTGTAGTCCAAGAATAGTTTCTCTTGCCAAAGTAGTAATATTATCATATTTTCAAAATTTGGAAAAACTATAGTCTGTTTCAAAACGTGTTTTTCAAGAAATGGTTTCATTTAAAGCCATTCTTCAAAATTCGATGTAGCTTTTCCGTATCAGAACGGTTTTGTTGACAATATGATCAGTGCTGGATGACCTTTGAAAAATTAGGCAAGTAAATAAACATTATCTTCATGTCTTTTGAACAGTACCGTATTTGGTGAAAAATCAGTTCCAATTTTGGCCTGATCTGCGGGCAAAACTAATTCTCCAAATTCAGAGAGTGATCAGATAATGTTTTGAAGATGTGATATTATCTACATAGACGCTAGCGCTTCTTTTGGCCCGGGCGCTTAATTTTCGGAATTTTTTCATTACCGTATAGGTTACAAGGTCGCAATTATTTGTTTACATTTTACCGGCAAGTTTTTACCCCAAGATGGTACTCAGAATAGAATCCTATACGGCTTCTGATTGGATGATACAGGATTGGAATTACATTTAATCGAAAGCTTATCCAATTAGGTTTAAAATTGCAGAAAATCATATTCACATTTTACGAAGTATAGAAAATATCTTCCATTTCTGCACGTCGGAGCCATTAAAAATATGCCTTTTCATTAAGCGAAAAAATAGACGATCTTTTCAACTGCATTTTAAGTCAATTTGAGCCGCATGACCCTATATATTTTTTGGTTGTAATGCAACACTGGCATTTCTAGTAACAGGAACTGCTACCCGTTTTCCCTAGTTTGTGTAGTCTTCGAGAAAAAATACGGAACACCAGTGGTACCCTATGGAAAATGCATTACGAATAATTGCGGTCTTGTAACCTATAGAAAATGACATTTTTTTAATAAGGCTTTGAAAAATATCAAAATAGTCATTTTGCTCGGAAAAATGTGAAACAGTAAGAAATGGGGTCAAATGGACTTTTCATCAACGTGAATTCAAGCTATAGTCTGTTTCCTATTTGTATTTATTTCTATATCTAAATCTAGGGTGGGCTCGAATGTCGACAAAGTTTGAAGAGAATAGAACGTTTTGAGATATCTACTGTTTTATTGGGAAAAGCATGTATTTATCTTAAATTTGAAGATAAATTTTGGTTTTAATCATAATGACCGTGACTCAGTTGCTATTCTAGCAAAAAGCTAATTTGGTGAAAATTGGCCAAAAGGGTCCCTAAGCAAACACCAACGATTTAGTTAAATTGCAAAGTAGAAAAATAATCTTGGCATTGAATATTGTAGTCCAAGAATAGTTTCTCTTGCCAAAGTAGTAATATTATCATATTTTCAAAATTTGGAAAAACTATAGTCTGTTTCAAAACGTGTTTTTCAAGAAATGGTTTCATTTAAAGCCATTCTTCAAAATTCGATGTAGCTTTTCCGTATCAGAACGGTTTTGTTGACAATATGATCAGTGCTGGATGACCTTTGAAAAATTAGGCAAGTAAATAAACATTATCTTCATGTCTTTTGAACAGTACCGTATTTGGTGAAAAATCAGTTCCAATTTTGGCCTGATCTGCGGGCAAAACTAATTCTCCAAATTCAGAGAGTGATCAGATAATGTTTTGAAGATGTGATATTATCTACATAGACGCTAGCGCTTCTTTTGGCCCGGGCGCTTAATTTTCGGAATTTTTTCATTACCGTATAGGTTACAAGGTCGCAATTATTTGTTTACATTTTACCGGCAAGTTTTTACCCCAAGATGGTACTCAGAATAGAATCCTATACGGCTTCTGATTGGATGATACAGGATTGGAATTACATTTAATCGAAAGCTTATCCAATTAGGTTTAAAATTGCAGAAAATCATATTCACATTTTACGAAGTATAGAAAATATCTTCCATTTCTGCACGTCGGAGCCATTAAAATATGCCTTTTCATTAAGCGAAAAAATAGACGATCTTTTCAACTGCATTTTAAGTCAATTTGAGCCGCATGACCCTATATATTTTTTGGTTGTAATGCAACACTGGCATTTCTAGTAACAGGAACTGCTACCCGTTTTCCCTAGTTTGTGTAGTCTTCGAGAAAAAATACGGAACACCAGTGGTACCCTATGGAAAATGCATTACGAATAATTGCGGTCTTGTAACCTATAGAAAATGACATTTTTTTAATAAGGCTTTGAAAATATCAAAATAGTCATTTTGCTCGGAAAAATGTGAAACAGTAAGAAATGGGGTCAAATGGACTTTTCATCAACGTGAATTCAAGCTATAGTCTGTTTCCTATTTGTATTTATTTCTATATCTAAATCTAGGGTGGGCTCGAATGTCGACAAAGTTTGAAGAGAATAGAACGTTTTGAGATATCTACTGTTTTTATTGGGAAAAGCATGTATTTATCTTAAATTTGAAGATAAATTTTGGTTTTAATCATAATGACCGTGACTCAGTTGCTATTCTAGCAAAAAGCTAATTTGGTGAAAATTGGCCAAAAGGGTCCCTAAGCAAACACCAACGATTTAGTTAAATTGCAAAGTAGAAAAATAATCTTGGCATTGAATATTGTAGTCCAAGAATAGTTTCTCTTGCCAAAGTAGTAATATTATCATATTTTCAAAATTTGGAAAAACTATAGTCTGTTTCAAAACGTGTTTTTCAAGAAATGGTTTCATTTAAAGCCATTCTTCAAAATTCGATGTAGCTTTTCCGTATCAGAACGGTTTTGTTGACAATATGATCAGTGCTGGATGACCTTTGAAAAATTAGGCAAGTAAATAAACATTATCTTCATGTCTTTTGAACAGTACCGTATTTGGTGAAAAATCAGTTCCAATTTTGGCCTGATCTGCGGGCAAAACTAATTCTCCAAATTCAGAGAGTGATCAGATAATGTTTTGAAGATGTGATATTATCTACATAGACGCTAGCGCTTCTTTTGGCCCGGGCGCTTAATTTTCGGAATTTTTTCATTACCGTATAGGTTACAAGGTCGCAATTATTTGTTTACATTTTACCGGCAAGTTTTTACCCCAAGATGGTACTCAGAATAGAATCCTATACGGCTTCTGATTGGATGATACAGGATTGGAATTACATTTAATCGAAAGCTTATCCAATTAGGTTTAAAATTGCAGAAAATCATATTCACATTTTACGAAGTATAGAAAATATCTTCCATTTCTGCACGTCGGAGCCATTAAAAATATGCCTTTTCATTAAGCGAAAAAATAGACGATCTTTTCAACTGCATTTTAAGTCAATTTGAGCCGCATGACCCTATATATTTTTTGGTTGTAATGCAACACTGGCATTTCTAGTAACAGGAACTGCTACCCGTTTTCCCTAGTTTGTGTAGTCTTCGAGAAAAAATACGGAACACCAGTGGTACCCTATGGAAAATGCATTACGAATAATTGCGGTCTTGTAACCTATAGAAAATGACATTTTTTTAATAAGGCTTTGAAAATATCAAAAATAGTCATTTTGCTCGGAAAAATGTGAAACAGTAAGAAATGGGGTCAAATGGACTTTTCATCAACGTGAATTCAAGCTATAGTCTGTTTCCTATTTGTATTTATTTCTATATCTAAATCTAGGGTGGGCTCGAATGTCGACAAAGTTTGAAGAGAATAGAACGTTTTGAGATATCTACTGTTTTTATTGGGAAAAGCATGTATTTATCTTAAATTTGAAGATAAATTTTGGTTTTAATCATAATGACCGTGACTCAGTTGCTATTCTAGCAAAAAGCTAATTTGGTGAAAATTGGCCAAAAGGGTCCCTAAGCAAACACCAACGATTTAGTTAAATTGCAAAGTAGAAAAATAATCTTGGCATTGAATATTGTAGTCCAAGAATAGTTTCTCTTGCCAAAGTAGTAATATTATCATATTTTCAAAATTTGGAAAACTATAGTCTGTTTCAAAACGTGTTTTTCAAGAAATGGTTTCATTTAAAGCCATTCTTCAAAATTCGATGTAGCTTTTCCGTATCAGAACGGTTTTGTTGACAATATGATCAGTGCTGGATGACCTTTGAAAAATTAGGCAAGTAAATAAACATTATCTTCATGTCTTTTGAACAGTACCGTATTTGGTGAAAAATCAGTTCCAATTTTGGCCTGATCTGCGGGCAAAACTAATTCTCCAAATTCAGAGAGTGATCAGATAATGTTTTGAAGATGTGATATTATCTACATAGACGCTAGCGCTTCTTTTGGCCCGGGCGCTTAATTTTCGGAATTTTTTCATTACCGTATAGGTTACAAGGTCGCAATTATTTGTTTACATTTTACCGGCAAGTTTTTACCCCAAGATGGTACTCAGAATAGAATCCTATACGGCTTCTGATTGGATGATACAGGATTGGAATTACATTTAATCGAAAGCTTATCCAATTAGGTTTAAAATTGCAGAAAATCATATTCACATTTTACGAAGTATAGAAAATATCTTCCATTTCTGCACGTCGGAGCCATTAAAATATGCCTTTTTCATTAAGCGAAAAAATAGACGATCTTTTTCAACTGCATTTTAAGTCAATTTGAGCCGCATGACCCTATATATTTTTGGTTGTAATGCAACACTGGCATTTCTAGTAACAGGAACTGCTACCCGTTTTCCCTAGTTTGTGTAGTCTTCGAGAAAAAATACGGAACACCAGTGGTACCCTATGGAAAATGCATTACGAATAATTGCGGTCTTGTAACCTATAGAAAATGACATTTTTTTAATAAGGCTTTGAAAAATATCAAAATAGTCATTTTGCTCGGAAAAATGTGAAACAGTAAGAAATGGGGTCAAATGGACTTTTCATCAACGTGAATTCAAGCTATAGTCTGTTTCCTATTTGTATTTATTTCTATATCTAAATCTAGGGTGGGCTCGAATGTCGACAAAGTTTGAAGAGAATAGAACGTTTTGAGATATCTACTGTTTTTATTGGGAAAAGCATGTATTTATCTTAAATTTGAAGATAAATTTTGGTTTTAATCATAATGACCGTGACTCAGTTGCTATTCTAGCAAAAAGCTAATTTGGTGAAAATTGGCCAAAAGGGTCCCTAAGCAAACACCAACGATTTAGTTAAATTGCAAAGTAGAAAAATAATCTTGGCATTGAATATTGTAGTCCAAGAATAGTTTCTCTTGCCAAAGTAGTAATATTATCATATTTTCAAAATTTGGAAAACTATAGTCTGTTTCAAAACGTGTTTTTCAAGAAATGGTTTCATTTAAAGCCATTCTTCAAAATTCGATGTAGCTTTTCCGTATCAGAACGGTTTTGTTGACAATATGATCAGTGCTGGATGACCTTTGAAAAATTAGGCAAGTAAATAAACATTATCTTCATGTCTTTTGAACAGTACCGTATTTGGTGAAAAATCAGTTCCAATTTTGGCCTGATCTGCGGGCAAAACTAATTCTCCAAATTCAGAGAGTGATCAGATAATGTTTTGAAGATGTGATATTATCTACATAGACGCTAGCGCTTCTTTTGGCCCGGGCGCTTAATTTTCGGAATTTTTTCATTACCGTATAGGTTACAAGGTCGCAATTATTTGTTTACATTTTACCGGCAAGTTTTTACCCCAAGATGGTACTCAGAATAGAATCCTATACGGCTTCTGATTGGATGATACAGGATTGGAATTACATTTAATCAGCTTATCCAATTAGGTTTAAAATTGCAGAAAATCATATTCACATTTTACGAAGTATAGAAAATATCTTCCATTTCTGCACGTCGGAGCCATTAAAAATATGCCTTTTCATTAAGCGAAAAAATAGACGATCTTTTCAACTGCATTTTAAGTCAATTTGAGCCGCATGACCCTATATATTTTTTGGTTGTAATGCAACACTGGCATTTCTAGTAACAGGAACTGCTACCCGTTTTCCCTAGTTTGTGTAGTCTTCGAGAAAAAATACGGAACACCAGTGGTACCCTATGGAAAATGCATTACGAATAATTGCGGTCTTGTAACCTATAGAAAAATGACATTTTTTAATAAGGCTTTGAAAAATATCAAAATAGTCATTTTGCTCGGAAAAATGTGAAACAGTAAGAAATGGGGTCAAATGGACTTTTCATCAACGTGAATTCAAGCTATAGTCTGTTTCCTATTTGTATTTATTTCTATATCTAAATCTAGGGTGGGCTCGAATGTCGACAAAGTTTGAAGAGAATAGAACGTTTTGAGATATCTACTGTTTTATTGGGAAAAGCATGTATTTATCTTAAATTTGAAGATAAATTTTGGTTTTAATCATAATGACCGTGACTCAGTTGCTATTCTAGCAAAAAGCTAATTTGGTGAAAATTGGCCAAAAGGGTCCCTAAGCAAACACCAACGATTTAGTTAAATTGCAAAGTAGAAAAATAATCTTGGCATTGAATATTGTAGTCCAAGAATAGTTTCTCTTGCCAAAGTAGTAATATTATCATATTTTCAAAATTTGGAAAAACTATAGTCTGTTTCAAAACGTGTTTTTCAAGAAATGGTTTCATTTAAAGCCATTCTTCAAAATTCGATGTAGCTTTTCCGTATCAGAACGGTTTTGTTGACAATATGATCAGTGCTGGATGACCTTTGAAAAATTAGGCAAGTAAATAAACATTATCTTCATGTCTTTTGAACAGTACCGTATTTGGTGAAAAATCAGTTCCAATTTTGGCCTGATCTGCGGGCAAAACTAATTCTCCAAATTCAGAGAGTGATCAGATAATGTTTTGAAGATGTGATATTATCTACATAGACGCTAGCGCTTCTTTTGGCCCGGGCGCTTAATTTTCGGAATTTTTTCATTACCGTATAGGTTACAAGGTCGCAATTATTTGTTTACATTTTACCGGCAAGTTTTTACCCCAAGATGGTACTCAGAATAGAATCCTATACGGCTTCTGATTGGATGATACAGGATTGGAATTACATTTAATCGAAAGCTTATCCAATTAGGTTTAAAATTGCAGAAAATCATATTCACATTTTACGAAGTATAGAAAATATCTTCCATTTCTGCACGTCGGAGCCATTAAAAATATGCCTTTTCATTAAGCGAAAAAATAGACGATCTTTTCAACTGCATTTTAAGTCAATTTGAGCCGCATGACCCTATATATTTTTTGGTTGTAATGCAACACTGGCATTTCTAGTAACAGGAACTGCTACCCGTTTTCCCTAGTTTGTGTAGTCTTCGAGAAAAAATACGGAACACCAGTGGTACCCTATGGAAAATGCATTACGAATAATTGCGGTCTTGTAACCTATAGAAAATGACATTTTTTTAATAAGGCTTTGAAAAATATAAAAATAGTCATTTTGCTCGGAAAAATGTGAAACAGTAAGAAATGGGGTCAAATGGACTTTTCATCAACGTGAATTCAAGCTATAGTCTGTTTCCTATTTGTATTTATTTCTATATCTAAATCTAGGGTGGGCTCGAATGTCGACAAAGTTTGAAGAGAATAGAACGTTTTGAGATATCTACTGTTTTATTGGGAAAAGCATGTATTTATCTTAAATTTGAAGATAAATTTTGGTTTTAATCATAATGACCGTGACTCAGTTGCTATTCTAGCAAAAAGCTAATTTGGTGAAAATTGGCCAAAAGGGTCCCTAAGCAAACACCAACGATTTAGTTAAATTGCAAAGTAGAAAAAATAATCTTGGCATTGAATATTGTAGTCCAAGAATAGTTTCTCTTGCCAAAGTAGTAATATTATCATATTTTCAAAATTTGGAAAAACTATAGTCTGTTTCAAAAACGTGTTTTTTTCAAGAAATGGTTTCATTTAAAGCCATTCTTCAAAATTCGATGTAGCTTTTCCGTATCAGAACGGTTTTGTTGACAATATGATCAGTGCTGGATGACCTTTGAAAAATTAGGCAAGTAAATAAACATTATCTTCATGTCTTTTTGAACAGTACCGTATTTGTTGAAAAAATCAGTTCCAATTTTTGGCCTGATCTGCGGACAAAAACTAATTCTCCAAATTCAGAGAGTGATCAGATAATGTTTTGAAGATGTGATATTATCTACATAGACGCTAGCGCTTCTTTTGGCCCGGGCGCTTAATTTTCGGAATTTTTTTCATTACCGTATAGGTTACAAGGTCGCAATTATTTGTTTACATTTTACCGGCAAGTTTTTTACCCCAAGATGGTACTCAGAATAGAATCCTATACGGCTTCTGATTGGATGATACAGGATTGGAATTACATTTAATCGAGCTTATCCAATTAGGTTTAAAATTGCAGAAAATCATATTCACATTTTACGAAGTATAGAAAATATCTTCCATTTCTGCACGTCGGAGCCATTAAAAATATGCCTTTTCATTAAGCGAAAAAATAGACGATCTTTTTCAACTGCATTTTAAGTCAATTTGAGCCGCATGACCCTATATATTTTTTTGGTTGTAATGCAACACTGGCATTTCTAGTAACAGGAACTGCTACCCGTTTTTCCCTAGTTTGTGTAGTCTTCGAGAAAAAATACGGAACACCAGTGGTACCCTATGGAAAATGCATTACGAATAATTGCGCTCTTGTAACCTGAAAATATTTAGTGCATTTTGCATACTTTCTGCTGAATCCGCCAAAATGACGGTATCATCAGCGTACAGTATGGCGAACAGTTTCATAATTGAATTTAACTCATTTTGACATTTTCTTTAATTATCTCAAGGGGACATCCACCTAAATCAATAAAGAACTGTTCTATGTCATTTAAAAAATGGAAAAGAGAAAGGGAGATAGATTTTCAGCCTGTCTAACACCAGTAAGACAGGGAAATATTCTGACTGTTGGTTGTTGTATTTAACACATGATTTAATATTATTATACATATTAAAAATAACAGTAATAATTTTCCCTTTTATACCACTGTTCTGTAGTTTTTTCCACAAGTCACTTCTGCATACAGTGTCGAAGACCTTGCGGAAATCAACAAATGTGCAAAATACTTTTTTTCCAAAAGACTGATACAGTGATATTAAGGCATGCAATACGAATAAATTATCGGTTGTAGAGTGACCTTTTCGAAATCAAGCTTGGTTGTATGAAATTAAGGAAATTTCATTTGCAAAAAAGGTTAACCTAGAATTAATTATTGATGTGAAGACTTTTCCTAGACAGCTTATTAAAGTTATTGCTCTGAAGTTATCAGGATCCATGGTATCTCCTTTGTTTTTAAAAACTGGTCTTATTATTCCAATAATCCAGTGCTCTGTTATTATTCCGGTGTCTAAAACGATGTTAAATATTTTACAGTAAATATGTACCAGTGCTGGAGTTGAATGTTTTATATATTCATTTAAAATTTTATCTAATCCTGGTGATTTGTTATTCTTTAATTTTTTTGATTGCATCAATTATTTCAGCTTCCGTAATCTCATCGTTCAACATTGAATCGTACAAAGCATCATCACAAATAGAGTTAAAATCAATATCAATAGCATCATCAGCTGCATCGGGTTTATATTGATTCAATTTTTTAAAATATTCGTAAATGTGTCAATAGGAATCGGATGGTTCTTTCTAGTTTGACCGGAATATTTTTTAAGATTCCTCCAAAAGGCTTTTGTGTAAGATTTCGAGTGGGATCTTAGCTCAGCAGCACATTTTTCTTGATACTTACTAAACTTTTGGTTTAGTGTTTTCTTATAATCTTTAGCAGAAGTGCTTAAAAGTTGTTTGATCTCTACAGATTTGTTATGCTTATATGTATTTTTAACCCGACGAAAAGCATTTCGTTTTTCTTTGCACTCTTTATTAAACCAAGGTTTTGCATTTAATTTAGGTGACCTATTAGGCATAATATTATTTTTATCACTAAAAACGTTAGTGGCGCTATTTACTAAGAAATTACAAAGGTTATTAATTAGAATATTTATCTGATCGACATTAACCTGTGTGTTTTCATTCATTTCATTCAACATGCTGTTAAGTTCGTTCAATGAGTTATGGGGATCATCATTTATTTCTTGAATAAATTCATTTGCTTTATCTGACCTCCAACGTACATGTTGGTCTACCTTTTGGTTAAAAGTTAAGTTTTTCTGATGATTATCGTGATCTATTTTCATTGTAAAATGAACTATATTATGAACATCAGAAAACATTGGGTTAAAACCAAATATTTCATAATCTGTAGTTATATTAAAACTATTAGGTGAAAGTAACAGATAGTCTACCATGCTAGCATCTTTGCATGTTGTATGGCCAATGCCTTTGTCTGAAAAAAGACGACCATTTGCTATAAAATAGTCAATCTTTTACAAAAATCCAATAATTTTGTTCCATATTTGTTTACACGACCTGTATCTTCATTAAATCTTTGTAAAATATTATTTTCTTTTAGTATAGAATAACTAGAAGTATTATCATTAATTTCATTTTCTTTAATTTGTAGTATTTCCTGTAAATTTATATCATCATCAACATAATCATTCAAAGAAGAAGTTCTAGCATTGAAATCCCCTACGATCACAATATTTTTGATACCTTGAGAAAATATTAACAATTCGTCTTCGATTTCAGTAAAAGATTCATCAGATGAATATTTTGATAACTCAGGTGGAACATAAGTACAACCAAATAGAGTATGTTGATCAAAGGAGGTTATTTTTTTTTTGAAATTTCAATCCATTGAACAAATTCAGAATCCGATTTTAAAAACCGTAAATATTGTTTAAGCTTTTTTTTGAAGATTATAAGGATACCTCCTGATTTGTTCTTAAATTTCTTTCTGTTTTTGGCAAAATAGTCATATTCTCTGGGTAATTCAAACACATCAGACTTATCCCATTTAGTTTCTGAAAACACAAAGATATCATACTGTGTAATAAGATGGTGAAAATCAGGATTCAGTAATTTTGACTTTATACCACACACATTAAGATGAGTTATTTTAAGTTTATCAATTCGCTCAGTAATATAATCTAAAGCTTTGCCACTGTCCTATCTTGATTTTTCAGCAATATCCGATTCAGTACGGGTTCTTTTTGATCGTGGTGGTATTGGTGGACTGTTTGCTGCTTCTCTATGTTGTGGCGTGCTAGGAGCTCGTTGGTTGGTAATTTCTCTGTCATTATTTGCTGGATTTATATTGGTCTTTTCGGGGTTGTACAACTGACCATTAATGTATAGTTTCGCTTGTTTACCTAGACTTTTTTCATTTTTCAAGATCGGGTACAGTTTGCGGCGCCTTATTTCTATCTCTGGAGGGAATTGCTCGTTGATACCGAAGTTTGTATTTTTAAGTCGATATACTTGTTTCAGAACATGTTCCAGTTCCTTTCTACAGATGAATCTGGCAACAATCGGGCGTGCTCCATTTCTACCATGTTTGCCGAATCTGTGTACATTTCCAAGTGTAACCATATATTCTATTCCTAGTTCCCTATTAATAAAAGTTTGTAGCTTTGCCTCACAGTCCTCAGATTGATGATAAGTTAGACCGTTGAATACCAAGTTATTTTTCATGCTACGGCATTTCAGGTCTAGAATGGTTTCCTGCAGTTCCTTGATAATTGATTTTTCCTGTATTGTGTTTTCCTCAATCTTTTCAATATTAATTCTATTTGAGTCACATTGTTCTATAACTTTTTCAACAACTTGACCCATGCCTTTAAAGCTGTTTTCAATTTCTTTATTATGTTGTTGTTATTCGGCCAGATTATATTCTACGTGGTCCATACGTTGGATAACCGAAGATAACTGTTGACTAACATCATCAATTTTTTCGACTTCTTTTTCAATTTTTGCTATTCTGTTGTTCATTGATAGCAAAGTATTTAGAATCTTATTCAGAACCTCCAAAGTTTTTGGTTCTATATCTGCTTCCAACTTGTTTTTACTAGTATCTTATAATAAGCGTTTTATATCATTTGGATCCATTTCCAATCGCTTTTGGTAACGTTGTTACGACGCCATCTTGAAGTTAGTGAAGAACAATACAGATTTCTAATTATGATGTTACCGTCTTGGTTACAGAATACAAGTAACAAAGTCCGTTTTTCGAAATCTCTCAAATTTGCAGTTTGAATGTATTTTTCAGCAAAATTATTTTATTTAACATGCACAATTACTTACTACGAAGCTTTTGGACAAATTTCAAATTCCAACTTGGACAGTAATCACAATTAATTCATATTTTCGCAAAAGCGAAAAAAAAAAAAAAAATCAGCGACCATCCGTAGCAACATCCGGGCAAAAGATGAGAATGAGACGATAACCTTACGACACAAAAAAGCCATAATGGCAATGAAAGGTTAATATACAATCTTCAACTATATCCAATTGTCCAAAATACGACGCTCTTATTCGCTCAAAGTCTAGAAAAGCTGTGAATGTTACAAAAAACTCAAATGAAAATAATACCTTTTTAATTTGATTTGACAGGAGGGCTTTTCTGGATCTGAAAATCAATTCCGAATTTCAAGAATGTCAAATATGCTAAAATGTCACTAAATATCAACTCTGACATGTTATAACTTTGTTTTCTGAACCTCTTAGAACTAACAATACGTTATTGACTTGTGTTTTTAGTATTGAGGTAATAGCGTGATCTTTGTTATTATTTAGTTTTGAGACATTTTCTTGTTGTATGAAGACTTGCACTACTCCTATATATTTATGAAAGAATTTAAAAGAACTATAGATAAATAAAAGCATATAATGTTTGGATTGTGTTTCTCTTCAGAACAGAATATTTCAAACACTCGGATGCTTTTAGTTGGTATTTTAATTGACGAAGAATAATTTACAAGTGATAGGTTTAGCTAGCTATAAAACCAGGTTTAATCCACCATTTTCTACGTGAGGAAATGCCTGTACCAAGTCAGGAATATGACAGTTGTTTTCCATTCGTTTGATGTGTTTGAGCTTTTGATTTTGGCATTTGAGAAGGCTTTTGAATTTGCCTTGGATTTCGGTATTTTTCTATTTTACTTTTTATGTTTTGTTAGTGAAGAAAAAGATTATTTTCTGAAAATTGAATTTTCACATCATGTAAATACTGATTGAAAAGAAATTGATTTTGTCATAAAAACGAACACCCAAAGAAAATTAGATTATCAATTTGTTGAACAAAATACCTTATCTTAGATATCAAGATAGAAAACAATTATGTTTACATGTGGGTTTCCAAATAATCCTATGATCAATACTTGATATTTCTAAGCTTAAAAATTTTGACTCAATTGCTAGCTTCAAAGGTTGAAATTTGGAAAATAGTAGTTTAATGAAGTATTCAAGTAATAATAATTTGTGGTTTATATGTTGTGAACATTGCATTCCAATAAAATGAAAAAAAACACTTTAAATATGCATTCGTCCGAAGCACTTTTTCTGGATTTATCTTCCCCAGGAACGTTCAAAGCCGAGTATTTGAAAGCCTAGGGTGTATAAGAACAGAAACACTTAAAGAGCTATATGACCAAAACGTACTTAAAAATAATTGTCAAGTCCATCTGAGGTCAACTTGAGGGAGCTGAAACTTTAGTTTATTAATGATTTTTAAATTTATAAACGGACATTTAAGAAAGGTTTGTTATAAATCATGTCAATAGCGAAGTACCGACTACTGAGCTGATGATGCCCTCGGGACTGGTAGTCCACCAACAGCGGTATAGACTAAATGCAGAAAAAAGTGAAAACAACTCTTAAATTTTAATGCGTCCGAGGCGCTTTTCTTGATTTACCTTCATCAGGAACGCTCAAAGCCGAATATTTGAAAACCAAGAATGTATAAGAACCGAAATAGTTGAAGAGCTATATGATCAAAAATAACATAAGAATAAGGCCAATAAATAAGCATAAACACTCTTTAATCCTGTATCATGATTCTATTATATCATGACGATACAATGATTTAGAATGCTAATCAGACTGTAATAACTTTAGTTTTATATTAAAGGGTAAGCCATTAACTGCCATGTGCTGGGGTCACAACGATAGAAGATTATTCATGGCTTCAGGACATAATTTGTTTGTGGCCTGGGTTATTAAGCATGTAGCGCCTTTGCAGTTCATGTGCCAAAGAACTATACAAAATTGTGTTCGAAGTGAGAAAAATACTCATCTGATACCTCTTCCCACTAGACTACGCCATAGTGTTCAGGAATTGTTTTCACCTACAATTAAGGTATGTATAATAAAAATTATTACATGATTGTAATATTTAAGTTCCGTATTTATCATGAACAGTTTAAAATACATAATTTTTTATATATGTTTCTATTGAGCATACTATACCCCCGTTCATCAATTGTGAGTTTGTTTTCGATTGACGAGTTTGAATGTCACTTTGATATCTTCTGTCTATCATGATTAGGAGAAAGTCATAGTCTGTGTTCCTCACAATATATTTGCAATACCGTAAGCGGACTTTCGGTCAAATATTACATAAAAAATCCAGCTTGGAAAATTCGAAAATATTTCACTAGGGTACACCAGATCAGGATAAAACCATGTTGTGTGCATAGACATAGTATCGGTTTTTACGAATACAAGATGAATTCTCGTTTTTATTGTTAAAACATATCAAATATTTTAACTCTTTAAGTAATTTGGTCCGCTAGAAATAAAAATAGTAAGGAACATATTGGAAAAGTCGGTGGTTAAATGAGAATTACGTTTTGATTGGTTGATTCCTTAATTGACGTACAAATAATTCAAGCGTTATTAGAAAGAGAACAAGTTAACCATAAATTCAAAAGCGAAGTTCGGTAAAATGGGTTGCAACTGCTAAAAAGGGTATGTTAGATTGCGTCATAAATTCTGCCTTGTAACAAGCCAACTAGGAACCCATACTTAGTTGTTACAAGGGTTCTCTAACGTGCAGAGAGTGTTGCATGATTGGTTTATAATAACTTTCAATATTTTACATTGGAAACGCAAGTACTCATTTGTATAAAATGAGAGTTGCACAATGAAATTATGTTAGATAAATTCTGTGAACATATTTTACTGTCTTCTGGTTTATCAGGAGCTACTGAATCAAGGTGCATCTCTTTAGGTAGATATGACATGTCAATGTTTTACAATAAGAAATTAAAAAAATCAATAGCATTTCTATAGAAGTGCCGCAATCTGTAATTTGCTGTAAGATCAGAAGTTCAATAAGCCGTTGGGTACATTGAAATTCAGATAATGTTTTAAGAGGAGTTGCAAAAAAGGTGCTAAACTGAACATTTACCTCACAGTTGACTTTTGTGTATGTTAATTAAAGAACTCTTGTAACAACTCGCTGATAACTACGTAAGAGGTCTGTTGCATGACAAAGTGTTCGTCCCTATTTAACATACCCTAGTTTGACAGCAGCTGTCTCAGTTTCCTACTCTTGATTCTGATCAAATTTTACAGAACTTACCTGTTGAATGTATTGTTTTTATTTAGTGTGAATTAGTACCGCATTGAAAACAGCATTAAACAATGTTAAATTAATCTTTTAATGCAGCGATCATTACATAGAAGGTTATCAGTAAAAAAAACTACACTTAATTTCAAATAATGGACAGTTTGTGTGATACAAGACTTCTTTGAAAACGTGTAAACGATACTGAAACCACTAAAGTAGAAAACTCTTTAATGTTAGTTCTATTGAAATTCCTCTTGCGAGAAAGATGTTGTCAACTTCAAGGAGAACCGATAAAGGCACCCTTAACATATACTGCTTACAGAACTAAGTACTTGACGAAAGTAAGTTTTCTTACTAAAGTTATTGAATGCCTGTGGGCGATGTAGAGGTCTATGTCTGTTCATATTTGCAACTGGCATCGATAAATTGCGAACATATTTCACAAGCACTGACATTTAAAACAAAGGATTTGCACTTTATCAAAGTGTTATAAACATGAAAGATGCCGGAATGTTGTATGGTAGAGGTTTCAATCTGAAAAAATGCACTTCTGAAACATTCACGATTCGAAAATGATGGCTCAAATAATATATTATGTATGTCTCTCCCTTATTGCTTAGTTTCTACATCGAGATTAAACTTGATGATAATAAGATTAGTTCAAAATAATTACTTAAAGAGATTTTCATTAGTATCAAAATCAAGGAAAACAACTTAAATTCGACGCTTAAACCCAATGGGTTTTTTCATTGTATTATCTTTTCGCAAATAAGATTAATAGACGAATAATATGGTTAAGTTTGGGAATAATGTTACATCTGATGAAGAACAGTCCAAAATAGCAACATTATTCATCATTAAAGAACAGAAATTATTCAATATCACAAAAAAGTCTTTCTATCATCATTTGATAACCAGAATATTACCTCATATCTGACTAATTAAGTTACCAAAGTATAACTTTACCGTATTAAATCAATAACTGCGTTATTGCTATAGAAGTCGACAAAGGATTTTGCAGGAACTGAATCATGTTCATTGAGTTCCAGATACAATGACATGAATTAGAATTATTAGTTTGATCAGTTAAATGTTGATTGATTTGCCAATGAAGTCATTTTCATCCGTATCTTTTCGTGTAGTACTATTATATCTCCATTGTTATACAGCAGTGATCCTTAACGACATATAGAGATCATAATGTAATACCAATTAATTATTTTACGATCGATGCAACAGCGGTAAAAGGCATTCAATAATTAAAGTCATGAAGGACACAAAAGTGACTACATTAAAATGAATATTAAACATTGGGAAAGAGGATAATTGTAGAATAAAAAACCAAGGTATATGATTAAACAACAGTTTGATTACAATCATACCTGATCATGGTTATTCCGTAAACACGTATCAAATATAATGAATAAGTACAAAACGTTTATCAACACACAACATTTTAATATTGTTGTATATATTTTCTTTTAATGTGATGCTAACGATAGCACGAACAACCATATTTGATGTATATAGAAACCAGGAACTTGAAACCAATGCGGGCCAATTTAAATATATAACGATCATATAATGATCTTTTGACATTCAACGGTCTTATCCATGACCACTCTTCAATTTGAAATTGAACTAATATTATGAGTAACGAAAACAAACCGATTTTGCTTAAACTATTAGTTTCACACAACATAAACTTTTCATGAAAAGATTAAAGTTTAAACTGAATTAGCACGTGATCAAACGTTTAATACAGAAAACGAAATACCGAAGAAAATGTTAGTTTTATCACTTATTGTTTTCTGTGGTTTATCTTACGGATAAGGGTAATTGTACGGAGTTACTTAGTGTTCTTCTAAGATATGAACGACACATAAGCCAAACACTTTGAAATATTTAAAATAATCATTCTAGACTAAGTCTATATATCATTATGGTAATACACTATTTCACCATCATTCTTCTCTCACAGAGCTACATTCCAGACCCATTCAAATTAAGAGAGTTCATCAGTACACCGCCTCCAAGTATTGAACGATTGTATTGTACAATGGTCAGACATGGTGAAGAAAGTTCAGGAGGTCACTACATCCTATACTTAGAATATCTAGGTGGACTCATTCCATTACTAAAAGGAAAAAGAGCCAGTAAATTACGTCCAGATTTTGTTGTATACGATCCAAAAATTAAACCAACATGGGTCGGAGATGGTAAGTTTAAATAAGAAGCTGCAAATATGCATTATTGATTTGCTTTGGAATAATTTATACTTGAAAAATACAATAATTCTTAAAAAACTGTATTTCCTCGACGCACATGGCAAGGAGAAACGTAATAACAATCTTCAAAATGCATCAAAAGTAACAGCTCCAGGGAATATAATTAAATATGCATAAAAAGTATAAGTTTATGAATAATTAATAAAAACAAATGGGTAGAAGATAGCAAAGGGAGAATCAAAACTCATAAGTTGGAGAGAGACCGACAAAACCATGGCAACAAAACTAAATATGACGAAAAGGCAAACAGTCTACAAAACACTACATAAAACCTAAAGACTGAGTAACACAAACACCGTCAAAAAACGAAGGTGATATCAGGTGCTCGCAAAGGGTAAGCAAATTCGTGTTTAGTCTCATTCGGTGATGTAACAATCAAGGAAAAGAGCACGTGGGAATTTCTATGACAAATGGGTCATATCCGGGGTCATCTGTGACAGAGATATTCAATAACGGTGCATATGAATGAAAGAACAAGTCGGCTAAAAGAGAAGGACAGTTGCTTCCCATTGGAATGCCAATTGTCTGATAAAAAACCAGTCCTTCTTAGTTTTTTGGTTTAAATCAGAGTGTTTTTAATTTTACAAAATATGATTTATCCCTTCCTGAAACAGGATATTTGTAGCAATAAAAGTTTATACACTTCCCATATGCACATACCAAGGGAAACACAATTTTTCAATAAAAATCTTCACAATGGATCAAAGGTAACAGCTCCAAGTAGTATTATAAAAATTTGAAACATAATTCATCAATTTATTTGTCTTTTAAAACAAAAGAACTTATTTAAGAATTTTATCTTTTATTCTGTCAAATAAGTATACAGATTTTAATTACATCGCATCAAAATTACAATGTCGGATTTTTCTACATTGCAAATCTATTTTAATACCATTAACTCGATTTTTTATGATTTTAAATGAAAGATTCATTTTGTAAATAATAAATTTAATAAAGGTAAAATTGATTCAAAGGTGAAAGTTTTATAATGATTGATATGGTAGTTAAAACATGATCTGCACACAAGTCTGAATACATTTGTAGTGTTTTGAGGACTTAAATTCATGGTAAACCTTGTTCATAAAAAACGATATATCTATACATGTATAGTTTAATGTCATATGTAAGTCTTGCTGTAGAACAAGGGTGATAAAATTCTGTAACATTCTTTATATTTTTTCTCTCAGGTACTACACATTATGAGTATGACGTTGAATCTTCTACAGACTCAGATGATGATTTATCTTCAGAAGGATGTGGATCTCCACGAATGCAGAGGAGAAAACGTCCCAAACAATTTCGGGCAGAAAAAGTTGAAAGATCAATCACATTTAGAACTCTTCATGACCTCCTCTTCGACGATAACTTACCGGAGGTATACAAGGTTTAAATCAAGGCTACAGTAGTTTATCGTCGTTTAAATCTAATCGGTCGATTAAGAAAACAAGTTAGGGTAATGCACAAAAAACTGAGGTAATTGCATGAACTCAAAAAGGAGCGCGACATGGTGCGTAGGCAGGATCAGCGTCTCATGCTATGCATGCATTGCCCACGTTCAGTCAACATGTCACAACTGGTAATAGAACACAATCGGTAAAATTACAGATTATGCCTTTTTTCTTGTATCAAAAGATCTAAATAAACTCATCATAGATACCAGGATTAAAATCGTGTACGCCATACGCGCATTTAGTCTATATAAGACTCATCAGTGACGCTCTTAGACTGCACAAACATTTCGCTAGTGAGTTGAGATACAGACACATCGTCTCAGTCAACTAATTCGTGATGGTGGCAGTAAAACCTATGTAGCATCGATTTCAGTTACCTTTTCTTACAGCTCTGTTTTTGTATAAGGAGCACACCTGCTCTAATGCAGTCCGTATAATGTGAATATGCACAAGCATAACGTATCAATTGAGATATGTAAACTCCATCGATGGAGCAAATGGTATGTTACTGTTGAAAATGGAAATTAACAATTGGAAAGTTAAATGCCTTACGTGTGTCATAGATTCTAGTTTGAAGTCGTCCATCTGTGTCATTGAACGAGGAACAAATAAAAATATAAACAGATTAAGAATGTAAAACCTTGTATTTAACTTACAAATAATTTGTTCAGGAACAACTGAAGCGAAAGACGTTCACTGATTTTTTCCAATCTGTAAGGAATTTTGCCTTTTATTTCGAAATTGAAAATTTATTCGTCGGACATTTTTGAATTAACAGAACAAAACAAGAAAGAAGATAAAAAAACATTTAAAAATGTAACATTTATAAAAATAGACAACACCATGGGCGAAAAAGAAAGCCAACGAAAAGATAAACAACAGAAAACTTAACATTTAGGAAAGAAAAAAATGTTAAATGCTTTTTTATTTGATATTTTGAACAACACAATCATAATGTCATTAAAGTAAATAGAAACAAGAATGTGTCCATAGTACACGGATGCCCCACTCGCACTATCATTTTCTATGTTCAGTGGACCGTGAAAATGGGGGAAAATCTCTAATTTGAAATTAAAATTAGCAAGATCATATCATAGGGAACATGTATTCTAAGTTTCAAGTTGATTGGACTTCAACTTCATCAAAAACTACCTCGACCGAAAACTTTAACCTGAAGTGGGACGAACGGACGGACGGACGAACAGACGAACGAACGAACGAACGGACGGACGAACAGACGGACGGACGCACAGACCAGAAAACATAATGCCCTTCTACTATCGTAGGTGGGGCATAAAAATGAATAGACAAATAATATACCACAAAACTGTACATAAACAAATAAAGATTGATTTAAACACGAGCAAAAGCACCAATTTGAGAGCATAAAATGGATAAGTAGTTCCCGCTCGACTAGTGGAAACCTTCGTTTTGCTAATTCAAAGTAACAATACGATGATAGATGATGTCACAAAGATGGAAAAAGAGTCTTTATATTTACCTGAGATTTTATTTTGAAACATAGACAATTAAGTACTTTAATTTTTGCGGGTACGGTGTAAATGAAGCAGCACAAGTATTTTTTGTTTGTTATAAAGATTGATGTTTAAAGCATCATGAACAGCATCATCTTGTTTATGTAAAAAAAGATTGCCAGTAACGGATATCGTACCCACATAGGTATACTTAAATGTTATAGGAAAAAATTATGTTTATGATGTTGAACGGCAAAGTTGTAGTAAAATTCCTATAATGTTTACAATGCTAAAGCGTGTTTACAGAGATATTATTTTTGTAATTGTAGAGCAGCCGATTAGTGGAAGTGACGTCTAATATATGGGGTACAAAATTTCAAATCAATGGTGTTGCACCATTTTTGCCAGAAGATCTTGGGAATATTGTTTATAAAACCAGTCTTCTTCATCTTCAGCCTAGACAAATGGCTATAACAGTCACTGGATTGCAATCTAGTCATCAACAACTCTCGCGAGACTCTAATTTTACACCTGCAGGCAGTGGCGCAGATGATGATTATATATGTAAGATGTATATAATTAATAGTAATAGGATGAGAGGAAGAAAAGTTCACTTAATTAGCAGACATTTCTTTTTCACAATTTACCGAGACCACACAAAATCTACACGTTCTATGTTATAAAATTAAATAGGTAAAAATGTGTTCGCAGTGTCATTTGTGAGTTAAAGTGAAAGTTTATATATCTTCA
This sequence comes from Mytilus coruscus, assembly GCA_017311375.1. Lineage (NCBI taxonomy): Eukaryota > Metazoa > Mollusca > Bivalvia > Mytilida > Mytilidae > Mytilus > Mytilus coruscus. The sequence continues at coordinate 21,847,273 of CM029603.1, read as the reverse complement.
GTAAAAACTTTAATATATAGCTTTTGATGTTTCTAATGTTTCTGATTTGAAATAGCTTAACAATATACTTTAGAAGCGATATAGCAACATCACAGAAAACAAGTAAATAAACTCGTCATTCATACCAGGAATGAAATTTTCTACGCCAGATGCGAGTTTTGTCTACAAAAGAGTCATCAGAGACGCTCGAATAAAAAAAGTTAGAAAGGCCAAATAAAGTACGAAGTTGAAGAGCATTAAGGACCCGAAATTCCGAAAGTTTTACTAAACACAGCTAAACATTTGCCAATGTTTCGTCATAGAATTGAAGTCAAACTAGGAAAACCAATAAGGCATTCAAAATTCTCTTTCAAGAATGGCAACATTATTGCCAAAACAAATAATGCTTAAGACAAATGATATTCCACGACTTCAAATGATATGTTTTATAAATTGGTAAATTATTATTGAGGAAAAAGAGATGAAAATGCTACCAAAGATGGAAAATATTCATAGTTATCTACGACACAAATATTCAATAACTGTCAACCACTTTATAATGGCTTCCATAAAACTTTCTATTAAGGAATAAGATTTCTAGGTGTCGCCTGTATAAACGTTATTTTATCTGATTACTATTAAAAAGGAGGTATATGGTGTACGTTAGTGAAGCAGCCAAGCAAACCGTCAGCTCAAGAAAACAAGAAAGATGCACATCTTTA